>JARHVA010002882.1:705000-1305000 GCA_037957365.1 Torreya grandis | reverse complement strand
ATGAAGACACGTGTCTGTAGATGATATTTGCATTTCCCAGTGCCTGTTGGTATTTGAATTTAACAAAGGAAAAATCAATGTTGAGTATTTTGCTTATATATTTTGATCTAGGATGAATTTATTGGTGTAAAAAGAAAAGTTGAAGAGGGCTTCAAGGTGCATCTAGAGAAGTTAGAAGATTTGAATGTTCATACAATTGTAGATATTGAGCTCTAAAGTTGACTGAAGGTTTGACCATGTTCTGCAAGTGATCTAAGAAAGATAATTGAAGAGTTCATGATGGTATTTTGATGTTTTAATATGAACTAACTATTGGAGAGTGTTGTAGACTCCATGAGGACCATCTGTGTGGATTTGGAGGTTTGACCAATCTATCTTTAGTGTGAACAATTGCTTAGAAATTGACTATGTTTGTTGAATGCACTGGCAGATTGAGTGACCATGTTGTAAGAGTGATTTTAAGGTGTTTTGAGTAGAATTGAAGAAGCAAATGAGTATGGAGATGTTCTATAAGTCTCTAAGGCTTATGAGAAAGTATTGGATGCCATGATATGCCCTTGATCAGATATGGAGAGTCAAAATAATTTGATTGTATTTTGATTGTATATGACCAGTGTTGAAGTGTCTAAGGCACATGGAAGTATTACAGAGTTCTTGAAGGGTTCACCCATGTGATCTAATCATATGGCTATGTGAAATATTTGATTATTTGCTTTAGAAGTTTGAGACTATATTTTTTGTGTATGAAGACCTAAAGAGCGAGAAGACCTTGGTAGGTTCAAGTGTTGAGTTGGTGTTCCAAGTGGCATGGGTCCATATGAGAGTGATCAAGGGGATATTGGAGATAATTTTGATGTGTTTGAAGCATAGGTAAAAGATGAAGGTGGTCCAAGTAGTCTCACATGTAACATGTGAGTATGAAGGCCTAATTGTTTTAGGTCTCATCAAGACCTAATGGTGGTTTGGGGCTAACGAGGTAATGACCAAACTATGAAGAGTGTGGTTCTCACATGTAATGTGTATGGATCTATGTTTAGTGTGGTTCAAATATATAAAGCATCTTAGCCAACCAAGATGGGTTATACCAAGAGAGTGGTATAAATACAAGGCATTGTTGGCCTATTTGTGCTAGAAGTGGAAGTGTGGATTCAAGCGAAAGAGAAAATCTTTGAAAGAAAAGGTACAGGTCATTGAGGATCAATAGAGAGTGAAGAGGATCAGTCATACTTGTTTGATCAAGTTGATGTAGGAGGACACACAGGTCATTGGACCTAATGAGCCTAGAAGTAGTTTGAGCGAGTTAGTCCTAGAGGCAGCTCAAAAGAGATTGGAAGTGAAGAGTAAAGAAAAAGGTAGTCATCATCAGTTAAAGAGCAATAACAAGTGTCTAAGATGATCTGTTCAAGGTAGCTGAGTGGGTTCTTAGTTGTCTAGGGGGTTGGTTTCTCCTTACAAGACAAAGCTTGCTAAAGGTCTAGTTATTGTGGGTGCTCAACTAGACAGGGACAATAGTTCTTTATGGGATTGGTGTCTCACTAAACTAAGGGACGAGTCTTCCTTGATCAGTTGGTGCTAGTCTAAATGTTGGATCTTATTATTATAGGACTGCAATCCATCTTGTAGGGTTCAGTGGGTTTTATCCACCAAGAGGGTTTCTCACATATATCATGTGTTTTGTGTTTGATCTTGTTTTATCTTCCATGTTCATTGTTATGAATGATGTGTATGCTTCATGATTGTATGTGTTGAATGGTTAAGGGTTTAAAGGGCTTGAAATTTGGATTGAAAATCTAGCATCACTGATTCACCCCCGCCCCCCTCAGTGATTGTACCTCTAACAATTGGTATCAGAGTAGGACCTTCTTTGTAAGTTTAACCACTTGAAGGTGATCCAAGGTACAATATAGCTAAGCAATTGAAGAAAGAGAGTCAAGAGTTGAAGGTTCAAGTAGAGGTTACTTATGCATGTTTAAAATCAAGTGAAGAAAAGCGCAATCAGTTCAAGGCACTTTTTGAGAAGTAAAGAGGTAAGATGAGTAAGTTTCATTTCACAAGTAAATTCATAGGAGTCATCAACCCAAATTCATCAACATGTCACAATTTAATACTTACGACCATTAATTATTGCACTAGATATATGGAGGCAATACCAATAAGTAATAGTGTAGCTAAATATGTGATCAAATTTCTTGAGGAGAATAAGAGTGCCCTTTTGCTCAATGGGGACTTGACTTCATAGGAGTTACCAACCCAAATTCATCAACATGACATATTTTTGCACTTATAGCCATTGATTATTGAATTAGATAGATGGAGGCAATATAAAATAGGAATAACATAGCTAAATAAATGATTAAGTTCCTTGAGGAGAACATATTTACATGGTTTGGTACCCACCTTAGCCTCACTAGTCTATGATAATGTTTCAATGCTTTACATTGCTTTTGGAAATAATCTTTTTTCTTTGATCTTTTTCTGATGCTTGTGATTTGGTAGATATTATTTAATCAATCTTGGTATGATGATTTGTTTATTGAATCTATTCCTACTTTACCACTATTGCTAAACTTTGTTGAATTATTCCACGAGGTACTAACTATTCTATAGTCGGTACAAGTACTTAGGTAAGGGCATAAGTCAATGATGGCTCCACTAAGAGAGCCACAATGTAATAAGTGGATAGAGGTGAGTGGGTAAGACCACACTAACCTACTCCTATCTGAATACTAAGTGATTAAAATGATTCCTAATGAATTAATTGATGAGTTATGTACTTGGTCTAGTTCATATGTTTTTTATAACATAGTTATGGATCTCATTATGTGTTTTCATGTTAAACTCTGTTTGAAACTTTCTTCTGTAGTTATTGTTTCAACTGATATATATATTGTAGTTTTGACATATTGGTATCAAATTATGGTTTAATACTTTATGGAACTTTGGAAAATATTTTTTACTAATTTTTGATGAATTATTGTTTATTCCACTATAATATGGTGAGGACAAGATCTAGAATATCAAACAATAACCCAAAAAATATTAATCCAGGTAGAGGAAAATGTTAAGATCAAAGGGCTAATATTATTAAGAGAAAGGAACCACTTATTAATAATGTTGAGGCCCCTAATTGTAAGGAAAACAAGTCCAACATTAACTAGGAGGTAGTTTTGTATGGAATTCTGACTGCATTGAATTCACTTCAAATAAAATTGGACACTTAAGAATTAATGTTGAACAATTTAGAAGGTGTTCTAGCTGAATAAATTTCATTTAAAGGTGAAAGGCAAGTTGAACCAAAACTTTAGAATAACCCTGATAATATGACTGATCATATCATTAAAGAGCTAAAAAAGTTGCCTCCACCAACCTTTTGAGGTGATGAATTAGATGATGTAACTGATACATGGTTAGTACACATACATAAGTGTTTTAATCTACATAACATGTATTTTAATGTGAAGGAAAGAGTATCTACTATTAGTTAGTAGGAGCTCCAACCCTTTGGTGGAACCATATATGTGCTCTAGAGGGTTACCAATCAATGATTCTTATCTAGCCTAATTTTAAAAAAACAGTTTGGGAAGAAGTATCTTAGTTACAACTTCAAGACACATAACAACACTAATTATTAGCTGTTGAAATAAGTTAATATGACTATAACTACGTATGAAAATAAGTTTTTAAATATGATGCATCATGTTAATTACATGCATGACAAAGAGACTAAAATCACTAAGTTTAAGTTGGATTTGAAATAAATATTAATACATGATGTGATTATGATCAAATCCTAAGACTCTAGCTATTTCTATTGAATCTGATCATCGAGCAAAAGAAAAAGAGAAGACTCATCAAAAATATAGAATAAGCAACAATCTAAGAATAAAAATATGTCCCTTTATCCTAATTTTTTAAAGAAATCTAACTCTAACCACAGATTTACAAGGAGTACGAGTGGTTTCAATAAATTTCAAAGGTAGAATAAAAATTTAAACAATATGAATTTTTCTAAGTCTACTAATTTTAAAATAAATCTGATCCAAGGTAGTCAACATGTACCTACTACAAGAGCAAATACCATTTTAATAATGCTGTAAATAACTATAACATGTTGTGAATGTGGAGATAACTACTACCAAAAAGATTTTCCTAACCTAAAAATCAACTAATCCTAAGACGATATGAATGTTCTCGAGCATAGATGACTAAATTTTTTGAGTAATTTTGATATGAATATTTCATATGTGAAAGGTAAATACAATCGTGTTGTTGATGCACTTAATCAATGCACATATCTTGTTACCTTATCTATTTTGTATAATAATTTTATAACTAAATTATTGGAATAATAGTGTTCTGATAAGCTTTGTCACTATGTAAGTGTGAATTTGGTTGAAGTGCCTATTGAAAATATTTTTTTTGACTTTTTTGTTGATTTTGATGGTTTAATCAGAGATAAAAACAAAATTTATGTACATGAGTTTGGTGACTTAAAGAATATTTTACTGAAATAAGTGTATGTAGCACCTCATTTTACTCATCCACATATCACGAAGATAAACCATGAACTGAAAATGATGTATTAGTGCCCTAGGATGAAACATGAAGTTGCTAATTTTATGTCAAGATGTTTGGATTGTTAGCATGTGAAATTTGAACATTGTCATTCAAGAGGATTATTGTACCCTCGTGATGTACCATGAGGTAAATGAGTTGTTATTTCTTTGGATTTCATAGCTAGTTTGCCAAAATCTAAAAGCAAACATGATACTATTTTGGTTGTGATAGATAAATTTACTAAAGTTGGTCTTTTCATTGTTGAAAACTTGACTGATGATGCATCCATGTTTGCTTCATGGTTTGTGAAATAAATAGTAGGGTTGCATGGCATGCCTGAAGTTATTATTTCATCTAGAGATAAAATTTTTACTTTGAGGTTTTGAAAAAAATTGGCTGTTGTTTTTAGTACAATGTTGAATTTTAGTTTGTCTTATCACCCATAAACAAATGGTCAGATAGAAAGATTAAATCAAGTTATGGAAGACGTGCTAAGAATGTATGTTATGGATCAACAAGGTAAACAAGAAGATTATTTACACTTAGTAGAATTTGATTATAAGAATATGTATCATTCAGTGATTAAAATGGTTCCTTTCAAAGCTTTGCATGGATGCAAGTGTAGAACTCCACTTGACTTGAAAAATTTAGAAAATATGACTGTTACTGGTTCTCATGTTTTAAAAGAATATAATAAGTAAAATAAAACTATAAAATAAAATTTAAAGGTTGTCTTTGATAGACAAAATAGTTATGCTGATTTGGAAAGGACACCATGTGAATTCCAAATGGGAGATAAGGTTTTTATACGTGTTAGACCACAAAAAAGTTAAATTAAATTTACAGAGTCTTGTAAACTAGCCCCTCAATTTGTAGGACCTTTTGAAATTTTAGATAAAATTAGTCCTATTCCCTATTGGCTATCCCTTCCTCCTTTGTCTTAGATTCATAATGTTTTCATGTTGCTTTATTGAGAAAGTATATTCCTAATCTGTCTTATATTTTGGATTGGACTCATCCTCAGGGTTCAAAAGAGGAAAAGATGTTGTTAGATCTAGTGAAGATCCTAGACCATCACAACATTAAATTGAGAAATTGTGAGATTTCTTAAGTGTTGGTTCAACGTGATCCTTTATTAAAAAAATTGCTACTTGAGAAGATGAGAGTTTTTTCAGGCAACATTATCTTCGATTGTTTTGATCCTCAAGATGACTCTTTTCTAAGTGGAGGAGGATGTCATGACCCTATTTGACCTACATTTAATTTATTTTGTTGATATAGTTAGCTATGAACTATTCAAGATATATTTTGTTTACTTTACTATGGTGTTATAGTTCTGTGATCTATTTTGATATATTTTATTATAATTATTGAGATAATTTTATATTACATTTTTATTACAACATTGAATATTTATGATTAATGAGTATTTATTTATTATTCAGTTAGATGTGTTCTTTAAATATTATTATTTAATTTATTGTATTTAGATGTCTAAATACTATTGATGGTCTATTTGTTGACTATAGGGATAGGTACTTGAGCTAGGTTGTGATCGGATATCAACAATAAGAAAACATGGATAGATAATATAGATTAACAAAATAATGAATTTGATCATAAAATTTGAGTTGGATGATACTATTGATTTAGTCATTGTATTTATATAAAAGTGTTATGTGTTATAATTTTATGTTTGATTTTTTTATTGGTTAATTTTATTCAATTTATTTAGACTTAGTCATTCAAAGATCTCTATGCCTTTGGAAGACTCTACCAAATTTTTTGGCATGATAGCCAAGGGGAATGCAATGCAACTATTGTATGAGGTTTTTTGAGAGCTTGAACTACAAATTGAATAATTAATCTTGTCGACCATGTGGGAGTTTAGTAGAGTTAGTTAAGGTTTATTTTGGCATATATTAATTGAATGATTTTATTTGAGGCATGTGGTTTTTGGATGCTGATTTTGTATATAACTTTGGGAGATTAGAAGAGAAGAAAAATTTCTTTTATGGTCGGCTTCTAGATTCCAAGTAAGTACTGTATTTACAATTTTGCATTTGCATTTTAAGTGGTTTTTAATAGAAAAATTGATTATGGTTTTATCCATAAACACTAGAATTTAATTCTATATACACAATATTTTCAAAATTTATTAATTACTGATGCTTTCTATCTTACAGGAACCTATCGAGTACCAATCTCTCTGAATGCATGCCTTAAGGGATGCACCAGAAAAGGGGTGGGTAGACCATTGGTGATTTATAGGTTTGTTGTTCCTTATTTCCACTTGATATCTAAACAACCATCTCCTAAAAACATTTCCCTAAGCTTTGCCTCCTATTTTTCACCCTCCTCTAGTCATTTAGCACCTTCATTAGCCCTTCTCTAGCCTAAAACCCTTTTTGATAGTTTACGTTACATTCCTGACCCCATCAACCCTGTATTCTAATTGATAAAATTTATTAGGGTCTAGGTTGGACCCTTGTTGACCTAGACTATGATCTAATTTATTTTTGTCAATAACAATACTAGGTCGACTGGGTCAGCCTTATCAACCTAAAATTTTGGAAAGGATTAGGGTTAGTTCCACCTATATAAACACATCTATTTCATAATTTAAAAGAAGAGAAGAAGAAGAGATATATATTGTGCATCTACTTATCCACCATTATACTTGAAGAGCAAGCTTAGGGTTTCATACTTTCTTTGGAGATATGGATATTGTCTTATGGAGAAGTCTTTTGGATGCATTGATAGGTTGTATAGCCTAGAGCTGATTTATCCTTGTCATCCTTACATACCATAACAACTTTTTACAAATAACCTTAACAAAAGAAGAGATTGAGGCTCGATAGATTCATCTTCAAATGTAAGTATTCCTAACTTTGTTCTTCCTTTGTAAAATAAGGTAGATATGCATTTATACTTATCTCCCATGCATTATGATTCTATATACATTGATGTGAGTATATGTCTTTTATGCATGTTTACTTTTCATGTTTATTACCTCCACTTTGTGTTGCAAGCTTGGTGAGCACTATAATAGGATTTTACTTTTTATTAGTTTAATTAATATGAAAATATATGACCTAAATTTAAGTTATTGTATAGTTTTTCTTGACTGTAGGCTTTAGAACCCTTCTTAGTGAATTTATTATGGTAAGGGATCTCTTGGCTAGGTCTAGTGGATCCATCTTGGTCATGACCTCAAATATCTAATGTTTCTACAATCGAAAGTGTAAGTAGAATTTATATTCTTTGAAATATGATTGATTTATAGATCTACTACATTTTACATTACATATATTATAGTGAACTTGATGTGAACCTAACTCTTATAGGTTTTCTTTCACGTTATCATTTTTATCATCTTATTATATTTTTCTATATTTGCAGTACTGTATCAAACCAGTTGGTATAGTTATAAATTTTTGTGAACAAGTTTAATACACATTCTCATAAAAATGACTCTATTATATATGTAGGTATTTATCACATACATGTTACTAGATCAAACAGGTCAACACAATACTCTTCTTTAGTTCTAAATAAGCATATAGAGTCGAACACGTTGATTTTATTATCTTATTCTCTCTACCAGCATATAGGTCAACAAATATTATTGAATAGGTCAAATTTATCATCTTATTATTCTTCAACACATAGGGTTTTGCAGAATTGGATTGAATTAGTCGACTTAGTTTGTAGAATTTAAATTCAATAATTAAGGCACTTCAACATAAACTTTGTAATTTTAACCATATTCAAGACCACCAAGGTTCATCTCTTTCCTCTATCATTTTAGTACTTCATTTAGTTATATTTTTCACAACTTAATAGTTTTCAAAATTGTAACCTTACAACCAACTAAGTCGACTTGGTCAACTTAGTTTTGTAGTCTATCTTCTGTTTGAGAGACACAGTCGATCTTTTCAACTTTGTTTTTAAAGACATTGCTTCTGCAAAATAGTAGTGACCTAATTGACTCTATCTTGTACTATTTGCATACAATGTTGCTTAAACTAACTCTATACTATTCTTCATTAAGTAATTAACAACTATTTATTGATAATTAATTCACACTTATTTTTTAGGTGTTTGCATGTTTAGAGTAACTCACATAGTCTAAATGGGTAATTTTTCAAATTACCATTTATTTTCACTATTTTACTTTTTTACACACACTACCAAATCACATAAAATTCAAAACATATTTAAACACTTGTCTTCCCAAGGCCTACCTACTTGGATTTTATCAATAAAAGGGAAGCTGACTTGGTTTTCTAGTCAAGTATAAATACGTGGTTAATGCTATATATTGGTAAAGCACCCAATACCTTTATCGTTGTGAGATTATGAAGTTGGGGTAGGCCTCAATACCAAGCTATTACCATTATCAATATATATCTTTTTTATCCCAAACATCCTAAAATCATCCATAGATTACTTTTCTAGTTCCTTATTTCAGACAACTCCCCTATCACACTTAAATTAATACTTTCTAATAATTTAATAACACTCAAGATGACCACTTAGCATTTAATTTTTACTTGATTGCTTGATCTCTGATCATTGCATGTTATATTGCCAAAACTTACATTAGTTAGTATTGGTGGAGGTTTTGTGTTGTGTGGCTTAATTGGATCACTCACATTGATCCAATTGTTTGTGTGTTTGCTTTTATCCTTGCTTCACTTATATTACAAAATTTTTACCTATTTTAGCATACTATCATTCTAGTTGATATAGTCTCTTACAAACTATATTTTCCCCTATCAATAGTACATAGTCAACCTATATGATTGTATATCTTTCTCAACCTACTTTATCTCTAAGTTTACAATATAGAGTTGACCTATATGAATCTATATTCTTCTCTACCAGTTAGGTTATAGAACACAATCAACTTGTATGACTCTATATCCTTATCATCTTATTTTATCCCCTATCTACAATATAGAGTCAACTTATACGACTGTGTATTCGTCTTTGCCTACAAGATTATAGAACACGGTCGACCTATACAAATATGTATCCCTTTTTAATGACCTTTGTTTTCGTATCATCTTAGTCCTCCTTAACCTTTATCTCTCATCATGAACTTCATGTTTGAGGACAACATTGAGTTGAACTCAACATATATGATGAGCCTTACGATTCCCAATAGGTTTTCCCATAAACAACTTGTGACTCATAAACTAGATTAAAGTAATGTGCATATGACCACTCACACTATAAACTACGGGACCCCTCTTATTACATATTTAGTTCACAACCCTTTTTCTCCTTAGAAGATTATCCTAAATTAGAGTATACTTTGTAAATGATTTTATTTGTTAATGAATTTCCTCAACATCGAGGAAAAGATCCTTCTATTATTTATCACCTTATGATAAGTAGTTAAATAAAGGAACCCCATTCACCTTCCCCCACATTCTCACATGAATTTGGGGGAAATAACTTCTTTGCCTCTCAACCACTTCCTTCTCTTTTAATCCCTACTCATACTATGACCTCTTATTCTTTGATTTCCTCCACCTCCAAGGCAAGTATCTCTACTAACATGGTAGGTTCTGCATCTACTGGGCCTTTTTTAAGACCCACTTTTCTCAATTCTTCCACTAGTACATCATTTTCTACCTATGGTAATCATGTATCTATTGCTTCTTCTTTTCATTCGTCTATTAGTGCATATTTTGCCACCCAAGCAAATCATGCTACTAGAGCCTCATTTACTAATAATTCCTCTCAAGCTACTAATAATAATCATGTTGCCACTCATAATGGTATCCAAGCCACTAATACCAATGCCAATGATTCACACACTATGAATAACACCACTCAAACCCATCAAGTTTTGTCACAAAATCTTAACCAAATGAATGCTTTCCAAACTAATAATTTTAACCAAATGATACAAATGCAAAATCATCTTATCCGTCTCCAAAATCACCCTCAACAGGTTACATAGGGAGTGCATAACCAAAATGCCCCCCACCTCCACTTTGGGATTCTCATGGTAATATTATCACTCAACCTCCTCTTATTAACAAAACAATTGAACACCTTCAAAATGAACCTCTTATGCCTCAAATTGATAACATAGATATATGAGGTATCAGCCCTACCATTAGTTATAATGGGTTAATTGATCCTACCCTTCACTAAAAAGATTTGGAAATTTATACAAAGATTGGGTCAAGTTAAACACTTTTGACACTATCAAGCTCTTAGAAAAAACTCTCTTTGGAGATGCTTTAGATTTATAGAACCAAATCAAATTTTATTCCATCACTAGTTTGGAATATTTATTTAATGCTCTGGTACAAGAGTTTCAAACTAGTGACCTCCTTGAAAATACCTTGGCTCATTTTATTAATTGCAAGCAACTTGAGATGAAAAACATAAAAGATTTCATCAAATGGTGGAAGACCTTGTATAAAAAATGTGAACACAATATGGTATATGATAACCTCTTTCATATATTCACCAATGCTCTTTATCCTAAGTTGTAATATTGATTACATACTCTCTTTACAAAAACTTTGGAAGAGGCTATTAACCAAGCCAAGCACCAATATTTCTTCATGCATCAATTTGAGCCATCCCAACCTTCTATGGGCACTCGTATTCTCATCAAAAACAAAAATAGTCATGATAATAGCAATGGTGTCACCGATTCTTATGATACTATTCATAATATTCAAGCTATTGTTCCCAACAAGGCTCTGGAACAAGCTTCTCCTCCTAACCACATCCATAATCCTCAATTTTATTCAAAAAGTAACATTAATGTTGATAAACCTTTATGCTTAGCAGAGTTACAAAAATTTCTACCAAGGCCTATTCCATGAGATCTTGATCCCACTCATCCCATGAAATCATGGTATGATCCAAATAAATTATGTTGGTTTTATGCTAGTTAGGGTCATTCTCATGAAACTTAAAGGCAATTGCATAACTTAGCTATGAATTTCCTCTTTGGTCCCAATTTTGACTATGATTATATCATTAATAAATGTCAAAAATCCTACGACATTGTCTTCAAATCTCATGAAACACAAACTAAAACACAAGCTTTAAACCAGGCCAATGTTCATCTAGACATCTATAAATACCCTCTTCCAAATCACAAAGATAATAATGATAAGCCTAATATTTCTACCAATAACATTGATAGTATTATAGACCCAAATCCTAAATATAATGTGGTCAACATGACTAATATGTGAAGGATAATTACCTTCATTGATTCTCATCCCACCCATAATCACGAATCATCTCACACTTTTCATGTTATCCAATATTCTTCCCCAACTCACTTAATAAAGTTGGGGCAAGAAGACTTTATCTCTTTCAACAAACCAATTCCAACACCTCCATTGGATAACACTTATCATAAAATTTATACAACTCCTCCACCCTCTTTACCCATCGCCAATGATAATCAACCTTCTACTAGCACTTCTTCAAATTTATCTCCAACCAAACCTATGTTAACAACCCCATCCTCTCAATAAAATTAACCAACTTATCCCCCAATTAAACCTAATGCATCCTATCAACACAAATTTACATGCACTTCTACTCCTCCTAAGGAATTCCTCCAACACTATGCATCTCTTTCTAATAGTCCCCTTATCGGTTATGATGAATGAGATCCTATCACATAACTTACTAATATCCCATATCAAATCCAATTTCTCAAACCTAGTATACGTAATCTAAAATCCTATGAAAAGGTCACCCCTAATTGTGTAATTTATCTTCATACACCTGACTACAAAGACAGTTATACCTTAGATGACCCACTTTTAGGAGGCCTTGTTCAGAATTGAGATGCTAATATCATTCGTTATTGTTCTTTTTTGCTTCAATATTTTTGTATCTCTTATTGCATTCCATCCTATATAATTCCTAATTTTAGTATTCTTACTCTTATTCCTAGGGTAGAGATGATGATCACACCTCTATTTTATAAATAACATCTTAAGAGAATTCTTATTGATCATGCTATGATTGGTCTCTATTGCTTCGGTAGATATTAAGACCCTTATATCTGGCTTGCCCCTAAGATGCTTGCCACTATCCTTCAACCTTTTGTGCATCCCACCCCTATCTTAGATGAGTCTAGTTTAGATCCTATTCCCACTCCTCTCTAACTATCTTCCTATTTTTGATACTATTGCTCCTTCAGTCAAGCCTCATCTAATCTCTCCATCAGCCCCAGCTCCCCTTGGTGATGGTTTTCTCCCTTTACCAGAACTTGCTCCTTTACCCACCAAATGGACTGATCAACCATATTATGTTATTCATATAGTTGTTAGTCATTAGACCAGAGACTTTACATTGCACCATCCTTCCCCAAGTTTCATTGACACTCCCTCTATTAGTACACCCACAAAGTCTACTAACAAACGTATCTATTGCTTTCATAACACCGATAATCATTCCTCCACACATTATCATAAGCTTCAACAATATTTAAGCACCTTGCATCCCACTTTTCTAGTAGTACACATACAAGGATATACCTCCTCAAAAAGTATTACCTAAATATATTCCAAAATATGGAGAGGTATATTGTTTATGGCACAATGTGGTACCTATCACTTGATCATTTCTGTATCCTTCAATGGTATCTCAAGAATCACCTCATAACCATTCCTACACCTATTACCCTTCCTCCCATAGGTCATCCTCTCAATAAGGCTCCCCATTCTTCCCTTATGGCCCCTTCTCCACCTATAGTTTCTCCACCCATGACTCCTTCACCCATGGATCCTATTTCACCTATGGCCCCTTCTCCACCAGTGATTCCTTCACCTATAGCCCATTCTCCACTTATGAACCCTTCATCTCCCATAGAGTCCACTCATATTCCTTATCCTAATTATCCCATGCACAATAGTCCTCATGAGCATGATCCTTCAGGCATGTATACATTTTATGTCAAGGAGATTTGATGAAAAGTATTTTCTCAGCTTTATCTGATGATCAATGAGACCCTCATTGTAGTTACAGTATATATTCATAAATACTTATCAGATAATATGGATAATGTGTGTGGACAATTATACCAAAATTTATGAACATAATATGGTGTTCTTTCATTTATTTCTTAATTTTGGATTGGACATGTGCTCTGAATTTACATTTATCTATCTTATATCTTTTGACATTATGTCAAATTCTTATTTATCTTACATGATTATTTCTATTTCACACTACATGTTGTATATGGTGTCATTTCCTTCCTTATGTTCTCTTATGGATTTTTTTCATGATTGCATGCTTTTTATCTATATATTCATTTATTTATTTTTTCATGATTGTTTGCTACCTTATCTCTATAACATGGATAATCATTATTATGACTTGGTTATATAAACCTTACTCCCCTTAGTCATTCCTTCTTTACCCTATGATCGGTTAACAAACAAGTCATCTCATTATAATATCCCTTTAGTAGTTCATCTTAGATCTCCCTTTATTCCCCTTATTTCCTTTCACAAACTAAGTATACACATGGTTGAAACTTTAGATAACATGTTGGTTCATAGGTAAGCCTAAGTGTTTTAGTCAGTCATGTCTTTGTATACTTAGCTTCCTTTAGCCAAATCCTAAAGCTCATTTTTGTGTATCAATTTGTATCTCATGATTGGTCATTCCAAGTATGTATGGAGGAGGAATATTAAAATCCATAAAAATTTAAAATTCAAATCATTTTAACAAACTACAATGATACAAAGTGCATTATTAATTTTTTTTCAAAAGTTAAATCACACTAAAAGATGTGATTCTAAGCACATCTCCTTTTTTATAATCAAAGCTCAAAATCCATAGTTGGTCTCATGATAGAGTCAAGGTACATTGGGGTGTGGTGGGCCAGTTGATTAGAAAAGGAGAATAAAAAATATTTTAGTGCTACCTACATTCTCACATAAGTATCCAATCTTTGCAATAGATCGACGACTCTGTAAGAGGTCTTGAGGAATGGGGAACACATTGTGGGAAGGTAGGTCCATTTTTATTTTTTTGTTCAACACAACCAACATGAGTTGATCTTAGTACCTCACTTATTTTCCTATACAAATTTGTGCCTATCATAGATTGGTATCCTCTATATAATTATGGTCACCAATAACTTAGTGTCTTTTTATGTCCTTAGTGTGCCTCCTATTTCCTAAGGTCTTCTCATAGATGCCTATGTTGTGATTTTTACATTCCTTATTTCATTTCCTACAACCCTAATATTTCCCCTTGAGAAATATTATTTTGTTCACTAATCATTCTCCCTAGGGATTTCATTTGTGAGTTGCAGTGTAAGACCTTAGATAGGACCAGGCCTTCCTCACAAAATTACCAAATTACCACATTACCATTCCAAACATACCTTTTAGCATATTTTTTTTCCATTGTTTCCACCTCATTGGTGTTCCATTTTTGAGTTGTAGTGTAAGACCATGGATAGGACATGGCTTTCTTCATTTTTTTTTTTAAATACCCAAGTCACAATGAAATTATATGTGTCAAATTTGAGATAAGCCATGATTGATTATGAGTTACACATCATTAACATGCTTCCCATCTTGACATAGTATGTTTTATACTTAATTATTTTGATCTTTCACATTTATCTTCTTATTTTATGATTGCATGTAAGAATACAACCATTTTTATTAAGTTTTTCATACTTCCCAACTTGAATTAGTATGATCAATTTAAGTTCATTTTCCCAATTTTATTTATCTTTTATACTTCTCAATGTGATTTAGTATGATTGATTGACTTAATTGTTTTGTTTTTATATCATTTGTCTTTTATGTGATATAGTGTGATTTTACTTGTTTTCATTTGATGCCTATCTTTTTCATGGTTTAAAAACATTTTCCCCTCTTGTTTACTGCTTTTTGGTTTAATATACTTAGTCATATTTTGTTATTACACATTTCTCATCATGATATAATGTGTAGTACATCTGTTTTTGATTAATTATACTTTTACAAGTCCTTTTTACCTATTTATTTTTAACCATGCATGTGTATCACATAATGTTAGAAAAGAAAACAATCCACACATATTTCCCATAACATTACAACAAAAGAAAAATATATGTACTAGAAAGCAATATATCCATGCATCAACAATCACAATCAAATACAAATAATGAGATAAAATAAAACTATCAAAACAATATATCTCTATATATCATGTGTTTTATATAATACATTAATAATAATACAAAACACAAAAATACATAGCTCTGACTCTACGACTAGGCTCCATCATGCCTATCCCATGGCCTAGACACACTACCTATAGATGCCTTAGACTGTCCCCTCTACATGGTGCATTATAATGAGATAGTCTATGATCTCAATCCCAATACCTATCCTTGTAGGTTGGCCACCTGGGCTTATACCTATCCAAGCTAGATTATGGTATCCATGAATGTAACTTTTTCCTGATCCAAGGCCTACTAGGCCTATGCCTCTCCCATTCCCACCCATGTCAGTGGATATAATCCATCCTGATAAATATATATAAATTCCTTATAGCCTCCCCCACTAGTCTAAATTAGCCTACCTAAGTTGGGGTAGATATTACCACATGATCATCCAACATACATGGTGGGGTTGTATGGTGCCAACACACTATCCAAAATATCATGATGCATAGCCATGACTAAGGATCCCCATCTAACCTCCTCTATTACAAGGTATAAAAAAATAATACCAAATAGATATTAGATCACATATACATTTCAAAATTTATCTATCTATATTAAATCACATGTAACTAGTATTTTATCTCAATAATCAAAATTACAACATTTCTCACCAGTCTTGATGTCACCAACCATCGTTTCCCCATCTGCTCATCTGTAAAGTAATGTCTCTCCATATATTAATCCCCTAAGCACCTCATTCATTTCTCTCCTCCCTATCAATGTGAATCCAAGAATCACCACTCGTGCATGGTACAAGCCTCTCCTTAGAGGTGCCTCTATCGACCATCTCTATCTTGGGATGATTGTTAAATCATCTTGTGTGATCACCCTCATCTATGCTTGATCTCACTTATGTCACCTCTATCTATGGTGTGTCTGAGGTGGTCATTTATCCCCTATTATGGTACATATTTCACCTTTGCATCAACATCCATGCCCTCTCCTCCTCTAGTTATTGACTATTTTACTCAACTAGTCCATGGTCTCATATGCCATGGCCTAATCATTGGTATCTCAACTGGTGCTCCTCTTCCTCCTCTCCCCTTTGGCTCTATAACATTTCATACCCAAAAATTAGGCACTATTAGTGAAGATTATAGTGATGTAAGTCTAAACTACCTTGGTAAGTGTGCCACTAGTTGTAGCTCTACCCACTAGGTATAATGGCCCATGATCTTCACTTGATCTAGCCCTATTACCATGGTCACCCAAATAGGCCAAACAATAGCAATATGTGTGTATGGATACCACACAATATCTCCTTGTGTGATTATTTATAATGATGTAACATGGGGCACAACCCATGCTACCTGGTCCTATCTCCATCTAGTCACTTGAGGTATCATATTGTTGACCACATAGGCTAACCCAACTAGATGATAAATAAGGAACCTCTCATATATCCATGCAATAAGAAACACTACATGTCCCATGGTCTTTTAACCTCTAGACAACATCCCATCCATATCATGCATGAGATGGACCCAGATGATAGACCCAAAATCAAATAGTTACCCCTAATATAAAATAGACTGGCACAAGGCTATCACATACAATGTAACCTTGCCATCCAACTTATGACACAACACTCATATTATCACAAGTATAATCATGTCCTTTTAAATGTCCAAAATTTGTGCAATATACACATCAAATAAACTCACCCTTAACCCTAGGTATATCCTATCTGAGCATGTCACCCACCTGGTTAGTGATCATCTCTCCTCTAGATCATCCAATATCCTTGTGATCACCGATGTCCCTCCTATAGGTAGTTAAAGAAACACATGGATGTCATCTAGTGTGATACCCACCTCTATGGTATCCCATCCACCACACATTGAAACATGTTGGTCAACCATTCCCATGCTTAAAGGAACATGAAAATGAGATCAACACTCAGTGGGATATGTCTCATCTCCATGATATCTTTCAGACCTAGTGCAACTAGTCTTTCTCTATCCATGTTTGTCAATCATTTGAGAAAATTTGGTAGCCATGATGCATCGATCAGTCGCTAATATCTCTAATGCCTATGCAAAATATCAAATAACAAAAGATGTATTAAATATCCATGTCATTTATAATCAAATTACATTCTTAAAATTTCACAAAACTTAATTGGTTTGATTTAGTTTTTCCATTTTATATAAAATTGACCTATTAAATACTAAATTGGCCCTATACATCCTTAGGATACTAAATCAACCCTATCAAATTTATACTAGATCAACCTCTTTAGTACTAAATCAACCACCTTTTGGTTTGCAGTATTGATTCGACCACCTTTCTACCCTAAAATATTATATCATCCACTTCAGAAACAACTAAGTCAGCCCATTGCTACACAGTCAGCCTCTTACCTTAGCCAAATAAATTGGCCTACTATTACACAGTCGGCCTATTGGTTCTCTTGCCCTATCTAGATTAAGTGGCCCTAGTTGACTCTATTCATCCACAATGATGAATTTTTGACCAATTACCATAAATTTCTTGAGAATTTTTTGGTTTGATTCCTTTCTACCCAATACCTCATTTTACCCCTAATATACCTAAAAATTTCTTAGGTTCATTTTAGTGCCTAGATTTTGCCTATTAAACAATTTTATAAAATTCACTCCATTTCAAATAAAAATTCTCAAAATTTCAAATTTTTAGTTGTTTACCTGTGTTTTACTTAATGCGACCACTATATATCCTCCCCATATCAGTTTTCATCTCCTCACCATCCTAGCTCTCTGGTCTCTTACTAGGTCTATTAGATCTCTATTTTCTTAGAATAGTAAAAATATCAAATGAATCATTTTTCACCTTATTTATATTTACTATTCAAAATTACTTACCTTTTAGATATTTATCGTTAGATTTATTATTTTGATCATATCTTTATCTCTACTATCTCTTTTTCCAAATCACAAAATGTTCTAGAATACTAACATCATAGAGAATCTTTTCAACTATTATATGTCTATGTTGCAATTTTTTTGATTTTGACTCTTTTTCACTATTATCTATAGGTTTGCCTAATGTTCCTCACATTAGAGACCTTCACATTTATTGAATTTCCTTATTTATCTACAATATTAAATGAAGTAAAGGTATGTGTTTTTCAATTCTATCTTTTCATTTATTTTATTTGCTCCTTACTGCACTTTATTCAACTTTAACATTGTGTGTTACCATATTATTTTCCCGAAGCACTATCCTATGTTGTACCTACGTGACATATGATGAGATTAAAGTGGGGCATATGTATACACATAATATTTTCAAACTTTATCAATTAATGATATTTTTTATCTTGTAGGAACCCATCGAGTATCAATCTCTCTAAGTGCATATCTTAAGGGGTGCACCGGGAAAGGGGTGGGAAAACCATTGGTGCTTCATAAGATTATTGTTCTTTATTGACACTTACTATATACATAATCATATCCTAAATAATTTACCTTAAGATTTTCCTCTTATTTTCACCCTCCTCTAGTCATTTACCACCTTCATTAGCCCTTCCCTAGCCTAAAACCCTTTTTGATAGTTTACATTACACTATCAACCCCATTAGCCTTGTATTCTAATTAATAAAACTTATTAGGGTCTATGTTAGCCCCTAGATGACCTAGACTGTGACTTAATTTATTTTTGTTAATAATAAAACTAGGTTGACCTTGTCAACCTAAACTTTCAAAAAGGATTAGGGTTAGATCTACCTATATAAACACATCCATTTCATCATTTAAGAGAAGAGAAGAAGAAATATATAGTGTGCATCTAATTATCCACCATTCTACTTGAATAACAAGCTTAGGGTTTTATACTTTTTTTAGAGATAAAGATCTTGTCTTGTGGAGAAATATTTTGGATGCATTGATAGGTTGTGTAACCCAAAGCTAATTTATCCTTGCCATCCTTACATACCACAATAACGTCTTGAAAATCACCTTGGCCAAGGGAGGTATTGAATCTCAACAGGTTTGTCTTCAAAGGTATGTATTATTAACTTTGTTTTTCCTTTGTAAGAGTAGATAGATATGAATTTATACTTCTCTCCCATGCATTAGAATTTTATATAAATTGACGTGAGTATATGTTTTCTATGCATATTTAATTTTCATGTTTATTACCCCCACTTTATGCCACAAGCTTTGGTGAGCACTAGATTAGGCATTTACTTTACTTATTATTAGTTTAGTAAATATGAAAACATAGGACCTAGTTAGGGTTATTGCATAGTTTTACTTAATTGGAGGTTTTAAAACCCTCCCTAGTGAATTTATTGTGGTAAGAGATCCCTTGGCTAGGTATATAAAATCTATCCTGGTCATAACCCAAAATATCTAATGTATTCACAATCAAAAGTGCAAGTAAGATTTATCTTCTCTGAGTTAGGATTGATTTATAGATCAAAAACATTTCCTATTGCATACAAATTCTACCTATGTTATGGTGTTTATTGATAAAACCTTAACTAGGGTCGAGGCTTTTTGTTTTTTGTATGATGTACGGTGGCCATAAACAACTTGGCCATGGAGTTTTATGGATATATACAATGAATTTGTGTTTGATATATATATATATATTCATTTCATTTTTATATGATTGTGTGGACGTATATTTAGTGCATATATATTATTTGTTTGGTGGATGGGGTTTTGTACCACTATTAATTCATTTTAAAAAAAGGATACAAATTTATATAGTTTGATTATGTTTTAATTTAAAAATTGTTTTAAAGAGTTATAATGTTGGATGGGTTTATTGTTTTGAGAAGCCATCATGTCAATGGCTATGGCTAGGTTTTGTTTTGACTGTGTTATGCTTATAATTTGATTTTATATTTAAAAAACCCTAATTCAGATCCATTTGGGTTTGTAAAATAATAATGGTTAATTATTTTAGCCTACTAGTTATTTTAAACCCGTGGCCATATATTGGGGGCAATGAACATTTGGAGTCTCTATGGGGGTCGAAATGGTTTTTAGGGATTTTTGGAAAAATAATATTTT
This sequence comes from Torreya grandis, assembly GCA_037957365.1. Lineage (NCBI taxonomy): Eukaryota > Viridiplantae > Streptophyta > Pinopsida > Cupressales > Taxaceae > Torreya > Torreya grandis. The sequence continues at coordinate 1,284,201 of JARHVA010002882.1, read as the reverse complement.
ATTATTATTATATGATTGCATGATTACATTTGAATTTTACTATATTATTGGGTTATTATTTGGTTTACTCGGGTTTCTGGAAATTCTTTTAGAATATTGGCTTAATTTTGGTAATGATGTTTGAAATTATTCTAGATTATTATTAAGTTGACTTATGTTTGAAAACAATGATCAATTGATTTTTTTTAATTATGATTACATTAAATCATTAAAGTTGATATTAAAGCTTTTAATTTTTTTAATAATGTCTATTTTAGTCAAAATGTGACCCATAGCTTTATGTAAGTTTTAATTTATCATTTTTAGTTGGATAGAACTACTGTCTTATTTTTACGCATTTTATTTTAACTCATTAATATAAATTAAATTAGTATGTGAAGACGACTATCGAATAAATTTATAGAATAATAATTTATGGGTCATATTATATTCTCAAATAGAATATAGATCATAAATCAAGAAGATCAAAAAATGAACTGTAGTTATAATCAGATGCCAAGTTAATAGATCTTGGTGGGTTGATTTATGTGGTTCATTTTCTATTTATTATTTGTTTGTTTGAATGTTGTCAAGCTTATTTCATTTTTTGTCCTTTATTCACCATTTTTATACTACCCTTATTTAGTATCTAACTAATGGTTGGGGTGGTCTAGGTACACTTATGGTTGGTTTCATTAGGATTGGTGATGCAAGTTAGATTCATTAGTTTGCATGCAAAGATTTTGATTCATTTTTTCTTATCTCGAGTTGTGGAAATTGGTTTTAGATGAATTAAAATGTTATGTAATTCATTATAGTTGTAATTCATTTTAGTTGTAATTGATACAAAAAGATGTATGTTATCATGTAAGTTTAGTTCATGATTATGATTGTAGTTGATCATTTGATTATCCGTGTAATCTTGTATTATTATTTAAATATGAAATTACATTGGTTCATTAATATATTGATAGAAAAACATACACATGTGATTTTTATCATGTACTTGTAGTTAGTCACTTATTTTGGAATAAGTATTTTTATAGAATTAATTAGAAAGCTGTAGCATTTTGGGTTGCTATATGTTACTAGTTTTCAGTTAAGGGTAAGTGCACAAAGTTGGGGGATAAAAAGGGGCCTACATGTGGAAATAATTTTCCTAAAATTTCATAAATTTGAACTTCTATAGATAATTTGAGATATCTATAATCCAAATTTGAAGATGGTGTAAGAACATGAAATGTAGCATTTTGAGTGTAGTTTTCAAAACATTATTAAAAAAAAAAAATGGTTAAGTATAACTATGTCAAACATTTAAAATTTTAAAATGAACTCCTTTTTTAAAAGAAAATAGAGTAGATATATGGCCATGTGGTGCACCATTTTTTAGCAATATTTAATATTATTTGAAACCCTTTGGTGAACATTTATGTAATATATTATAGTTTGTGACCTATATTTTTTATATTTTTTCAATGAATACTTTTTTTTATAATTTTTTCAAGTAAATAGATCCTAAAAATAGATAAAAAATGGATAGCTACTTGTGCGACATGCCTAACTACCTCAAAAAAAAAAAAAAAAGCTTTTTTTTAATGTGTGTATAATTAGGCCTAGTTTGTGACCATATAAATTGTTTTTCACTTGGATCAATGAAAAAAAAATTACATGAACATGTATAGGTATGTATGTTTATGGCATGTAGTGGCCTAAAAAGGTATAGTTAGAAATCAACATAGTTTGAAACCTTAAATTAGTCTAAAAATCATGTTTTTGGAAAGAGGAGAGCATGATCATCATGTTGGTATTAAGTTTTTCAATTTTACCATTGAAATTTTGTGTATGTGGTGATCAAAGTTTAATTTTATTGTTTATTATCAATACTCTTAAACTCAACTGTAGATTGATAGGTCCAAGCCTTTGGCTCAGGAATCTAAGCCATTCTTGAGCCAAAAGGCGTAGTTTTTGAATTCAATTTCAAACAATGCCATCATGTTAATAACGTGATCACATTATTAACATGATCACATTATTAACCATGTTAGTAACATAATAACATTAGTTAATAATGTGATCACATCAATAACGTGATCATATTATATCTTCATAGTACCCAAAAATGCAAATTTACTCTTGAGATCAAATTTTATATATGTTCTTGAGCTCCCTAATAGTGGTTTTATTTAATGTGATATGGGAAAGGTCCCTAACCTTGGATAATGAATTAAGGTGTCGTGGTATCACATTAGACTTCAAAAATTTTATAGGCATTTTAATATGTTGACTTGACTACTTATAATTACTTGGTTTTAAGGTGTAGCTCATTATACATTTTATGATATGACTTATTTTATCATGAACATTCATAAAATGTATTTTTTAAACCTATGACCAAACTTGGCCATTGGATTACCAATCTAGCTGTGCATCTGAAGTAAATTGGGGCTATTTTGAGCCCCTTCAACCTAATTACATGACTATAAAATGTGACATTTGGGGATTGATTGGCTCTAATTTCATTATCTAGATTAAATTAAAGAAATAATATTTATTTATATGCAATTTTTACATGTATATAATGTGTTTTTGAGCTCAATAAACTTGAAGTCATAAGCTAATGAATGCAAATGTCAATTAGTTAAATTATGGAGGTAACTAGGGTCAAAATGAGCCACATGAACCTATTTTAAAACATATATGATGTGATTTGGAGTAAAATAAACCCTAATGACATGTCATATATAATTAGCTAGAGAGTTGATTCATTTAATTGAGGAGGCATTTGAGGCTAATTCTAACCCCTTCAAGAGCAAGATATGATTTATGGAAAAATTAAGTTTTATTCTATCATGAATTGATCTAATTAGTCAATTTTTGTAATTAGGGGCATGATTTGGAAAAATTGAGCCCTTAAACCAAATTTATGGCTCAATAAATTATATAATGTATGCAACATGTATGGCTTAACTGACCCTACTTTTATCAAGAATGCAAAAATGAAGGAAACTGTCACAAATAGGTGAATAAGCATCTCAAAATTTCTTTAATTACTTTAGTGATTAGAAACTATATTCGATATATTAAACCATAAACCATGTACCATTTACCTTAAACCCTAAACCCTAATCCATAAGCCCTAAACCATAAACCCTTTAAATTATAGACCTTAAACTATTCAATTTAGCCATAATTAACATCCTTTATATAGTAATAATTAGGTTTACAAGGATAAACTTGATTAAAATCACATCACTCATTATTATAATTGAATTAATTGGCTCAATAGGTGATGATGTGGGGGCTAATTGAGCCCAAAATCACATTCCTTACTCATAGGTCTAGGTTCAAAGAGCTCAAATTTTCCTCATACCTTATATACCCTAAAACCTATACCCTAAGCCCTAATACCTAAAGTTCCTAATCCTTAAAATCTAAATTTAGACTAAGAATTAAGTTCGCAGGGCTCAATTTGGCCTAAATCACATGACTAATTACTGCATTTGACTAATTCACTCAATTTACACGATGACATGGGGTATAATGAAAACCTAAAAACACATTCTATATTCATTAATAGGTCCAAGCGATTCAAAATTTCCTTAATTATCATTACATTTGGACCCCATGTACCCTAAACCCTAAACCTTATAGGCCTTAAACCCCAAGCCCTAAACCAAAAACCCTATACCCTATATTTTAAACCCTAAACCACTCAGTTTAAAACTAATTAACATAATTTAGAGTAATAATTATGTATATACATTACTTAATTTGGCATGAATCACATTACTCATTATCCCAATTGACTAATTAGCTCAATATGTGATGATGTGGGGGATAATTGAGCCCAAAAACATAGTGGACCCTATTTACACCCTAAACCATATGTAAATTAAACCCTAAGCCCTAAATCATAAACCCTAAACATTATACCCTAAATTTTAAACCACAAAATTTCCCTATTTACCAATTGATTTAGCCCCAATTGGCATCTTTTGTAGTAAGAATTAGGTTCACATGGCATAGAGTGATTAAACCTTATATACACCCTTAAACCTAAACATTATGTCCTAATCCCTAATACCTAAACCCTAAAACATAAACTGTAAGCCCTATGACCTAATGCCATAACACCTAATCCCTAAACCTTATGCACTAATTCCCTAATCCCTTATCCCTAATTAGGGTCAAAATGAGCCACATGAACCTATTTTAAATCATACATGATGTGATTTGGAGTGAAATTAACCTTAATGTCATGTCATATATAATTAACAAAAGAGTTGATTGATTTAATCAAGGAAACATTTGAGGCCAATTTAAACCCCTTCAAGAGATATATATGATTAGGGGAAAAATTAAGTTTTATTCTCTCATAAAATTGATCCAATTAGTTAATTTATGAAATTAGGGGTGTGATTTGGCAAAAATTGATCCCCTAAACCAAATTTATGGATTAATCAATTGTATAATATATGCAACATGTATGGCTTAACTAACCCTACATGTATCAAAAATGCAAACATGAAGGTAATTGTCATAAATAGGTGAATAAAAAGATCAAATTTTCTTCAATTACCTTAAAATTTGACCCTATATCCTATACCTTAAAACCTAAACCATATACCATTTAACTTAAACCCTAAACCATAAGACCTAAACCCCAAACCCTTTAAATTATAGACTCTAAACCCTAAAATAATAAATTTATCCCCAATTAACATCATTTATAGTAAGAATTAGGTTCATAGGAATCAACTTGGTTAAAATAACATCACTCATTACCGAAATTGACTTAATTGACTCATTATATGATGATGTGGGGGATAATGAAACCACTCACAGATCTAGGTTTAAAGAACTCAAAATTGCCCTAATTGCCTTCATGATTGTACTTTATATACCCTAAAACCTATACACTAAGACCAATTACCTAAATTTCCTAATCCCTATACTCTAAAGCATAAATATAAACTCTTTAAACCCTAAACCTATCATTTTCCCAAATTAACATCATTTAGACTACAAATTAAGTTCATAGGGCTTAGTTTGGCCTAAATGACATAATTAATTGCCACATTTGATTAACTCACTCAATATTCATGTTGACATGGGTATAATGACAACCGAAAAACACATTCTATAGTCACAAATAGAGCCAAGTGATTCAAATTGTCTTCAATTATCTTCGTAATTGACCCTACGTACCCTAAACCTTATAGTTCTTAAAACCTAAGCCCTAAACCATAAACCCTATGTGTTAGGTTGTGGAGCTAAAAGCTTCACTAATGTAAATAGGGAAGGAGGTTGCTGAGTGTCACAGTCACCTACATTGGTTAGGCCAACCGACGTCGGCTAGTGGTGGACAGGAATGCAATCGACATTGGCAGGAGTCGGCCGACGTCAGTCATCTCCAGGTAGATAGGGACCAACGTTGATTGCCTGTGTGGTTCTGAAACTGTTGGTTGCACGAATAGTTTGTTAATGAACTAAGTGTTTGCATGATTAAGAGCCAATTTTAGACTTGAAGCTGTGGATCTAATTATTCTAATTAGATGTCTAATTATTGTATGCATGGGATCTATATAATAGACTCATGGGCTCTATTATAAAGTGTGCTAGTAGAGTTGAGCAGGACAGTTCCTTCTGTGTGTGAAGAGAGCAAGGGTAGCCCTCCTAGTTCCACAACAGTGCCAAGTGTGGGTGCTAGTTTGGAAAATCAGGTGGATTATTCATGTATTTATGATCTCAGTCAGTAGGTGTTGCAAGGCCAAGTTTGGATATCTGCATGGTAAGTAAGATCGTTGATTTTCAGAGGATTGTGTATGTTTGATCTAGGTTTGCAGGTGTTGCAGAACCAAGTTGATTTGTAGTGGCAGCAAGATTAGTGAGATCACAACACAACAGGTAGCAAGATCATGCAGGATCTACTTAGAGTATAGTGTGTACTCGGTCTAGAGCAAGAGAGGAAGGCAAGGCAGTTCCTTCCATAAGTAAGATAATTTGGGTTGCAGATTGTTGCAATTCATGGGAGATCTACTTGGAGTAAATTGAGTACTTGTTGAAGTGCGTGGAGCACTTGTGGAGTGTGTGGAGCACTGGTGTACTGGCAGTAGTGGATACTAACTGGTTAGAGGTGAACACCAACTTTGTGTTTGAGTTGTGTGTTGGGACCATAAGAGAGAGAACTCTTGAAAGTGAATTGCTGTACACTTGAGGTGTGGGAAGCCTTTGTAAGGTGAAGAAGAACTGTGGCATCTTCTTGGTTGTAATTATTTTTTGGAAGATTATTAATACAATTGTGTATTGTCTCTCATATTTTGTGTTATTTTCGAATTCTAGTTACTTGTGATTCTGGTTATTTCCACATGTTTAGTTGCTTGGTAATCAATGGTGCTTCCATGGGTTCCTAACAGTTGGTATTAGAGCGAGGTTGTTGGCTCATAGCTTGATACCACTAACAGTTGGTATCAGAGCTAAGGTTACAGGGATCAAGTTTTGTGTTTGGCTACAAATCACTCTCAGGGTTTTCTGATTGAGTGGGAGTATAGCAATGGCAAAAGAAAGTACACTAAGAATGGAGGAATTGAAAAGCACGAATGGTCAATTACGGTCCTATGGAAAGAAAGAGCAGGTAAAGAACTATTGTTGGTTGGTGGGAGATCAACATGAAAGATTGAAGAAGTAGATGTTATAGGTGTTGTTGCACAGGATGCTCTGGGATGTTCCTTGGATAAAGTAGAATCTTGGTTTATAGATTTTGTTGCCTCTTTCCATGCAGCCCCAAGTAGAGGGGTTGGTGAGCCTTGTTAGATTGTTGGCAAAGGGGAAGTGATGCTGAAATTACAGGTGGCCAACACATGGGTGTTGAAGAAGGTCATGCAGGTCCCAGGCTTGAAGATGTGGTTAATTTCTTTAGGAAAGTTGGGTGATGAGAGATGCACAGAAACTCTCATAGCGGATGCACTTAAATTAGCTGGTGGTAAGAAAGTAGGTACTCTTTATCTACTTACTTATATTACTGATTCTTCTTCTGTTGTAAGGACGTGTATTTTTAGGCTTGGTCACATGAGTAAGAAGGAGATGGATGTTCTTAAGCGGAAGGTAGATGTGTTTGATAAACTTAAGAACTAAAAAGCCTTGGTGTTCTTGGAGGAGATAACAGACAGAGACTAGTGGATGGGGCTAGATACTTCTGAGTAGGGCAGTTTGGACATGGGTTTTGATTCAAAGGAGCTCGCAGGTAAAAAGTCATCACTCATAAGTGAACACAGTTATCGGCATTGGACAAGGGGAACTGGCATCGATCAGACAGGTACTGATGTCAGTCATGTGTAGACTAGAACTGGTGGTGTCGGGTAGAGTGGCTGCCAATGTCAGTCAGGGAACTGACATCAGCGACTAGGTAAGACCAATGTCGATCAAATAACCAGTGTCAGTAGAAAGGACAGTCGCATGAGAACTATCATCAATCAGATGCAAATTGTGTGGTGACTGAGGTCAGTCACTGTAATGGATTTTGGGCAGACAACAAGCTGTCAAGGAGTCTCAAATGCCCATATGGAGGACTGAAAGTGGTCAGTAAGCCTCAAATTCATTGTTCCTCTTCTTTATACTCATTGCTCACTGCAGAGCAGGAAGGATCCAGGAAACAGTGGGAGCATGGCATGATTAGGATGTAGAACCAAATGGGAGATTTGGTAGGGTTGCTAGCTGGTATGAAAGCACTGAAAGACGAATGGATTCCTTAGTTGAAGAATAGAGTGAATGGACACGTGAGATGAAAGGCCAGGTCATATGGTCTTGTGGAAGCTCTAGAATAGTGGTACAGGTTTGACAGGTGGAGGACAAAGCATGGCTTTAGTCAATGTCATTGTAACTACTGTGGTTTCTTTACCAGGTGGATGATGAGTTGCGACATTATCCTATTACTGTATGTTGTGTGTTTGATTTGATGTAGGGTTACACATACAGGGTTTTGCTGAGCTAAAGGTAAAGTTAGTTCAGTGGTATGTCATGAGGAATTTGGGAGAAAAATTCTTTGGCATAAGTGTGTTCTAGAGACATGGAGATCACAGGTTGATTTTGTCTTTGGATGATTGTGTGAGACCGGTTAGCACGCCGATGGTTGGACAGTTCTATGAGCAGTGTCCTGATTCACATGATGAGGTTAAGTACATGTGTATTGGACATGCGTTTCCCATGTAGTGGGAGCTATCAGAAAGTTTGGAGCTGATCTGGGAAAGAAGCACTGGAGGGCAGTTCAGTGGATTCTCAGGTGTCTGAGAGGGACCAGTAGTAGGTGCACATCTATGCAGGGTCAAGTTCTTTTCTACATGTGTTTGTAGATGCGGATGCAGTAGGTTACTTGGATGAGAGGAGGTGCACCATAGGTTTTATGGTGGGTGGTCTTCAAGGTTGAGCTTGAAGAGGGAGACAAGCTAGGATACAGATTAGACAGGGTACAGGTATAGGTATAGTGTAGCTATTTATCTCCAAGTGGGAGATTGTTAGGTTGTGGAGCTAAAAGCTTCACTGATGTAAATAGGGAAGGAGGTTGCTAAGTGTCACAGTCACCAACGTCAGTTAGGTTGACCAACGTTGGCCAGTGGTGGAGAGGAATGCAACCGATGTCGGCAGGAGTCGGCCGATGTCGATCACCTCCAGGCAGACAGGGACCGATGTCGGTCACCTGTGTGGTTCCAAAACTATCAATTGCATGAACAGTTTATTAACGAATTGAGTGTTTACATGATTAAGAGCCAATTTTAGACTTGAAGCTGTGGATCTAATTATTGTAATTAGATGTCTAATTATTGTATGCATGGGATCTATATAATAGACTCATGGGCTCTATTGTAAAGTGTGCTAGTAGAGTTGAGCAGGCCAGTTCCTTCTGTGTGTGAAGAGAGCAAGGATATCCCTCCTAGTTCCACAACAGTGCCAAGTGTGGGTGCTGGTTTAGAGAATTAGGTGGATTCTTCATGTATGTATGATCTTAATTAGCAGGTGTTACAAGGCCAAGTTTGGAGATCTGCATGGTAAGTAAGATCATTGATTTGTAGAGGATTGTGTATGTTTGATCTAGGTTTGCAGGTGTTGTAGAACCAAGTTGATTTGCAGTGGTAGCAATATCAGTGAGATCACAACACAATAGGTAGCAAGATCAGGCAAGATCTACTTGGAGTATAGTGTGTACTCGATCTAGAGCAAGAGAGGAAGGCAAGGCAGTTCCTTCCATAAGTAAGATCATTTAGGTTGCAGGTTGTTACAGTTCATGGGAGATCTACTTGGAGTACATTGAGTACTTGTTGGAGTGCATGGAGCACTTGTGGAGTGCATGGATCACTGGTGTACTGGTAGTAGTGGATACTGACTGGTTGGAGGTGAACACCAACTCTGTGTTTGAGTTGTGTGTTGGGACCGTAAGAGAGAGAACTCTTGAAAGTGAATTGCTGTACACTTAAGGTGTGGGAAGCCTCTGTAAGGTGAAGAATAACTATGGCATCTTCTTGGTTGTAATTCTTTTCTGGAAGAGTATTAATACAATTGTGTAATGTCTCTCATATTCTGTGTTATTTCTGAATTCTAGTTACTTGTGATTCTGGTTATTTCCACATGTTTAGTTGCTTGGTAATCAATGGTGCTTCCACGGGTTCCTAATACTATGTACACTATATTTTAAACCCTAAAATAATTAGTTTATCACTAATTAACATCATTTAGAGTAATAATTAGGTATATACATTACTTAATTTAGCCCAAATCACATTACTCATTATCCTAATTGATTAATTGGCTCAATATATGATAATGTGGGATAATTGATCTGAAAAACATAGTGGACCCTATGTACACCCTAAACCATATATACATTAAAACCTAAGCCCTAAACCATAAACCCTTAGCACTATGCCCTAAATTGAAAACCATAAACTTTACCTATTTACCAATCAATTTAGACCTAATTAACATCCTTTGTAGTAAGAATTAGGTTTACATGGCATAGAGTGATTAGACCTTATATAAACCCTTAAACCTAATTATTATGCACTAATCCCTAAATCCTAAACCCTAAAACATAAATTGCAATCCCTATATCCTAATCCCTAATCCATAAACCCTATGCACTAATGCCCTAATCCCTAATATATATTAAGGATAATGCCAACATAGAAGACTAGAATTTTCCTAGGATGATATGAATGCACATTAGCATAGATGACTAGAATTTTTAAGTAATTCTGATATGGATATTTCATATGTGAAAGGTAAAGAGAATCATGTTGCTGATGTACTTAGTTAACACATGTATCTTGCTGCCTTATCTATTCTGCAATAATAATTTTAGAATTGAATTATTGGAATAATAATGTTCTAACAAGTTTTTCCAATATGTAAGTGTAAATTTGGTTGAAGAGTCTATTAAAAAAATTATTTTTAGACTTTTTATTAATTCTGATGGTTTAATCAAAAATAAAAATAAAATTTATGTATTTGAGTTTGGTGATTTAAGGAATATTTTTTGAAAGAATTGCATTTAATACCTCATTTTGCTCATCCAAGTGTCATGAAGATGACCCATGAATTGAAAATGCTATATTATTGCCCTAGGATTAAACATGAAGTTGTTAACTTTATGTCAAGATGTCTAGAATGCCAGTGTGTGAAAGATGAACATTGCCATCTAGGAAGATTATTGTACCCTCATAATGTACCATGAGGTAAGTGGGTTGGGGTTGTGATTTATTTAGATTTTATAGCTATTTTTTGAAAATCTAAAAGCAAACATGATACTATTCTATTTGTGATAGATAAATTTACTAAAGTTTATCATTTTATTATTGTAAAATTGACTGATGATGCATCTATGTTTGCTCCATGGTTTGTGGAATAAATAATAGGGATGCATGGCATTCTTGAAGTTATTATTTTAGATAGAGATAAAAATTTTACTTTGAGGTTTTGCAAAACTTTGGCTATTGCTTTTGGTACAAGGTTGAATTTTAGTTCAGCTTATCACCCAAAAATGGATGGTTAGACAAAAAGATTAAATCAAGTTGTGGAAGACACGTTAAGAATGTATGTTATGGATCAACAAGGTAAATGGGAAGATTCTTTACACTTATTAGAATTTTATTATAATAATATGTACCATTCAGTGATTAAAATGGCTCCTTTTGAAGCTTTGTATGGATGCAAGTGTAGAACTCCACTTGGCTAAGAAAATTTAAAAAATAGGACTGTTGTTGGTCTTGATGTTTTAAAAGAATATAATAGGTAAATTAAAACTATAAGCTAAAATTTAAAGGATTAATCAGATATAAAAAATAGTTATGCTAATTTGGAAATGACACCATGTGAATTCCAAGTGGGAAATAAGGTTTTTCTATGTGTTAAACTACAAACAAGTTCAATTAAATTTGAAAAGTATTCTAAACTATCACCTTAGTTTATAGGACATTTTGAAATTTTAGAGAAAATTAGTCCTATTTCCCATTGGATAGCCCTTGTTGCTTCCTCATCTCATATTCATAATGTTTTTCATGTTGCTTTATTGAGAAAGTATATTCCTAATCTGTCTTATGTTTTGAATTAGACTCATCCTCAAGTTTTAGAAGAGGAAAAGATGTTTTTAGATCTAATGAAGATCCTAGACCATCAAAATATCAAATTGAGAAATCATGAGATTTCCCAAGTGTTAGTTCAATGGGATATTTTATAAAAAATAAGTTCTAGTTGGGAAGATGAGAGTCTTTTTAGGTAACATTATCTTTGGTTGTTTTGATCACCAAGGTGACTCTTTTTCAAGTGGGGGAGGATTTCATGACCTTATTTGACCTAAATTTAATTCATTTTATTTATATAGTTATCTATGAACTATTCAAGACATATTTTGTTTAATTTACTATGGTATTATAGTTATATGATCTACTTTGATATATTTTATTATAATGACAGATAATTATGGATTACATTTTCATTACAACATTAGATATTTATGCTTAATGTCTATTGATTTATTATTTAGTTAGATGTGTTGTTTAAATGTTGTATTGAATTTATTATGTTTAGATGTATAAATACTATTGATGGTCTATTTTTTGACTATAGTGGTAGGTACTTGAGCTAGGTTATGTTTGGACTTCAGCAATAAGGAAACATGGAGAAATAACATGGATTAACAAAATAAAGAATTCAAATTTAAAATTTAAGATTGACAGTGATATTGGCCAAAATTTTCCTACATACAAAACTTTTTCCTAGATGGATCAAACCACTCTCTTGGACCTTTCAGTAACCTTCTACCCCCATGACTAGTCTCTTTTTGGTCTTGACTTGATGATGTAGTGCAATATCCTAGGAGGTCCTGGTGTGGTGTGAGAAACTAAAAAGACTTATGGTTGAGTGAGTGATCCAATGTTGGAATGAGAGTATAATCCTCATGACCTTACCACATGTCATTTGAAATATTTTGAAACACTTTAATCAAGATTTAAGTTAAATTTGGTGATTTTGAGGAAAAGGCCTAGAAATAGGTCTAGAATTGCAAGTGAAGAATCTAGAAAGTTTGAATGGTGTTCAAACATTTAGGAGCATGAATTATGTTTTAAAAAAGTTTCATAGATTCTAAAAAACCTAAAACAAGTCCTATAGAAGTTATTATGCCCAAAAGACCCCCAAAAGTGCATTAGATGACCTAAGGGTCCTCAAAATAAAAATTTTAAGTAAAAAAGTAACTTTTTGAAGATGTAAAATTGGTTTTAACTTTATCCCACCTCATTATGGTGTTTTTTACCCTTTTATACATTTTTGAGGTTATTTGAAGTCATTTGGAGTGGAGGAGAGGAATTTGGGAGCAAAAGAATGCATTTTGGAGCCTTTTAGAGCTTTGATAGAACATTCTTTTTGAGATTGTTATTGATGAATGGGATTATACATCATATTAAAAAATTAATTGTGTCCCTAATATCCTCTTATAGGCTCATGAAATCATATTATAGCATGAGAACAAGCAGAGGTATGGAAAGCCTATTGGCTGTAAACTAGGCATAAAATAGGTTTTCTACGATTAATGGAGGTCTAGACATTTCAGAAGGTTTCTAGGAGTAAGGAAAGTTCATTTACATCCTAAATCCTAAAAAATCTTGAGCAAGTGTTATAATTCATAGGTATACTTTTGGTTCTTCATTCTAAGGAAAAACCATTTTGGGTAGTTTTGGATAGCTCTGAAAGAGCCTCAAGTTTTCATTCAGTATGGTCAAGAGAGAGAGGGAGAGATTTGGGATAGAATATTTTGGGAAGTGATAGGGAACCTAATTTATTTAAACTTTGTGTCATTTTTGGTCTGGTTCATCCCTCCATATTTATGAATAATCACTAACAGTTTAGGGGTGTCTAGATGACCTAATCATCCAAACAGGGTCCAAGTTTTCCCTTGTTTTTTTTGCTTTAGAATTCAATGGGAAATAATGGTTTAAGGGGTGTTTTTTTAGGTTCAAATAAGACATATTATAATTTTTTTCATCAAATAATTCCTCCTACGAAGGTACTTATTTCATAAAACCTATTTTCATTCTTATCCTTATGAATTGGCCATTTGATCAATTTTAGAGTAGAACCTAGGTTTAAGGGTTAATGCACCTCCTCCTCTTTATGACACATCGAATTAATCTAGTTATCCTTGCTCATAAATCCTTAGTAGTTCATCATAGCCTTGATGGGTTAAATGAGGACTAGTATACCCTAAGCAATCTCCATCTACAACCATGGTTTGAGGATCAAGGAAAGAAGGTACTACTTTTGGGGGTCTTGGCGTAATTATCTCTTATTACTAAGTGAAAACATATAAAAAACCAATAAAGGAATTATTTTCACCTATAGGATAATGCTATAATTCATAATTGGTGACCTTTTTAAGGTCTAAACTTAGTCATGATTGCATTTGATGTTATAGGTTAACCTACATCCATAATAGACTGAGGAGATATCAAGCATGCTTCAAAGAAGTCTAAAATGAATTTTAAGGTTGAGTGAAATTTAATAGGATATCCTAAGCAAAGTAAAAATATTAGATTACAGGGATGAGTCCACCATTATCTAGTTGGAAACATGTTTCTTAGCTTTCTTCTTACTCTCACTGATCCAAAACTTAGAAGTTTTGGTTGACAAATATTTCAAGAACATAAAATTAACATAGTAATAATGAATTCTCTGAGAAGAGATGTTTTATTACTCAAGATCGCAATACAACTATATGCTTATCTCTGGGAAGAGATGCCTAATTTCCATTTCAGGTTACATCTTCATTTATACACATTTTGAAAGTAGGGGGAGGATGTGGAAGGTCACAAATCTCGAGGGAGATTAAGTGGTTCAACTTAAACGATTTAAAACAATACATAATTTGAGGAATTACTATTTTTAGAAACTTACTATTTTTAGACTGCACTACTAAAATTGAAATTTGGGGTACTTCCATTGGGTTTTAGGGGGTAAAAATACATTGAGCAAAGCTCATACCATATCACTACATTCTCATCATTCTTAGCTTTCCAAAGGTTCAAATGATGAGTTAATTGGAGCTACGGTGCAAAAGTTATGGCTCCCAAAAGTTCCATCATCAATTGGGGTGGAACTGTCACCTGAATTATTGCCCAGATCACCCACTTATAGTCAAGGTGTTTTGAGATCTGAGCATGGTTATGGAGATGCATTAAAGAATTTTCAAGTCATGGGATACCTTATTGAAGCATAATCTATCAGACCAAAATCTCAAGTGGCACAAAAGAGTTGTGATATCTATATGCAACACACATTTACAATCAACCCATGGAATGAACATATATAGGTGCCTTGGAAGGAGTCCATTATGTTTAAATAGAGAATTTGATTGTTTTTAGGCTCCTTATGATTGAAGAGTTCTATTTGAAGGTGTTAAAGTGGTCGAAACCTCATTTTAGGTTCATAGACCATGACCACATCGATCATTTCACATTCACTACCTTACATACTACTGTAAGTGCATTTACAAACCTTACACAGAGACTTGAGGTGGTGGTATAGAAATTTTTTAGCATGCCTTGAAGTCTTCATTAGATGAGGGGAATATGGGTATACCTTGATAACCAAGAATGTGATCACATATCATGCATGTTATCTAACCTCACACTGATTGCCTGTATACCTATAAATGACCACCTATAGGTGGTTTGCATAGAGTCATGAAGGAGTTACAAGGAGGGTCTTGACATGTTTTATAACCTCCTTAAGGTTTGTGGATGTTATAAATGTCATGATAGCATGTTTGAATCAATAGACTAGCAGGAAGAAATGAGGAGTCACTTCAAGAGTTGATGACTGTGAACTTAGGGATACTTTACCTAAAGCACAAAAATAGAGCACTCACCCCTTTTGTTGATGCAAAATGATGATGTCATATAGGGTTTTTATCTATCCAAATGTACTCATATTTTATCCCCCACATAGAGGTATAACCTTGTAAAAAAATGAGGGTATGTGACTAGATGAAAGAGATGTTTGAAGATCCCCAAAATGCACATTTGTTCACTGAAGTTTGTTAGTGTTGTCTACAAGTTTTGAACCTTAAATGACCTTAACATACCAAAGTTTCAAATGAGGCATATCTTCATGATTGGGTGGCATTGTTGAGTTGAAGAGCACATTTGTAGTCTAAAAGTCATCAACTAAGGTTAAAATTGTAGGTTTTATATCCTATCAACACTTGTAAGTGTCCTTTGCCTGAGATACTAACCTAATGTTGATTGTAGGTATCTACAATCCCATGGTATAAACCTAAGCATAAAGGCCTAATGGAAACATAAAAATTTTATAGGTGAAGTTTCATATAAAGGACCTTAAATGAATAATAGGATATGTAACACTAATTTCAAGGATTATGTATACCTATAACACCCATGTTTTGCCTCAACACAGTCAATTGTAGTTGACTTTAGGAAACAATGAGCAAGAGTATGGTGTTTTGAGTGTTGGAATAGCTTGATTTTGAAGTAGATGGATCAAAATAGATGAAAAAACCCTTTATAAACCTAATAAAATATTGGGGTAATGTATTCAATGTTCAACTATACAGGTATCACCTACATACACCTCTTTCTAAGCAAAAAAACACCACACACAGTCAATAGTCTTGTGACCAATCAAGGTGAGGAAGTTTCATAGAGAATATAATAATGAGGTTGGGTGTAGAAACATTTAATATATAATATAAAGTAAAAATACCTTCTAATTACACTCTCATAGTGGAAATGAAGCATGAAGGACTTGAACAATGCAAACACAATCACATGTAGGAAGCCTACATAGTCATTATTATCCACAAGTTTGTTATCAAGTTTTAAAGGATTAGAGGATATATAGGAGTGGATTGAAAGCCAATTTAACCAATGGTGACATCACTATATTAAATAAAACCAATAGGAGTTTTGGTTTTCATCTATATAGGACTGTGTTCAAGTTTGGAGAAAACATAGTCAACCTAGAGGTTATATAGTGAATGAAAAGGAGCGTTAAAGAGATTTTGGTGATTAAAGGAAGTGTGTGGGGTAATTATTAAGTTTTTATTTCCCTTCACCAAGGTTTGTATCATTTTTAGAAAGCTTATGACATCTATCTTTTCCCTCAATTGCAAACAGTTCTATAGATGCCTACGTGTGTAAACAGTCAAACAAGATCCTTGTTGAACAAGAGGAAAAAAGGGGATATTAGGGTTATATTATGGTTATAAAAAGTTTAATAGGGTAAAATATATCCTAATCAACTTTTACAATGGTCAATAAGACCCCTCAAAATTCAAGGAGTAATATTACCCCTCTCAGGTCTATGCAGGGAAAGAGTGCCCTCTTTTAGGGATTTTGAATGAAAACTCATGTTTGGGAGTTCTAAACATTATGTAAATGGTGTATAAATACTTTTTAATTGAGGATATCCTAAGATAATGGTATAAAGAACATGAGTTGAGCAGAAATAGTTTTGAACCCTATGTCTTGGTGTCATGGATACAGTCATGGACAAAGTATAGAGAAAGTGTATGGAAGAAGAACCAAAGTGATAAAGTTTTGTTTATAATAGGTTTAATAGGATAAAATAGATCATAAAAAATCTAATATATATTTTTAAAACTCTTTTTTGAACATTGAGACCCAAAAAATTGCTTTCAAACACTATAAACCTTGATTGTGCACACATAATAGTCAAGAACATGATTAGACAATAAAAAAGAGGAATGTAAAGGATCAATGGAATGTGAATGAATATAGTGATAGGAAAGGTTTCAAGTGATATTATATTTAAAAACATTAATATTTCCTCAAGATAAGTTTTGAAAGTTTGGAAGATAAACTGACTGGTCTATATCCTGCATAGTTAATAAAAATACACAATCCTCTAAGTTTTTATAATTTAAAGGATGAAATGAGTGAAATAGGGTATATCACATATTGGAAATGTGTATGGAGTATAATAAAACCTATTTGTTGTGTTTTTTATCCTTGAAACACTAAAAAACTTGAGATATTGAATTTTTAAGCCTCTCAGTCCTGTGTGCATAAAAAAAACCCTAAAATTAGGGTTTGTGTGGTAAAACAAGTTTCCACCATCAAAACTTGATAAAAATTTGTATTATGGGAAAATTAAAGGTCCTATAAATTAGTAAATTGGTTTTATAACTGTACTATCTTCCTATTATAGATTTTGACTACTATGTTGTGATATAGGGTTAATTAGGCCTAAAAAAGGTTAATTGAAATGCAGAGGAGGCTAGAAAAGATACCTAAGAATGGAATTACGTAATGAAAATTCATGAGGAGTTTAAGGGGTATATAGGGTGATATAATATGTTTTCATATCTTTAATAAATGTTGTATAATGGTCAAACCAAGGAGAAATGTCAAAAAAAGGATTACGAGCCGTAGGAACCCAAGATGAGCCTTGTATGTGAAATGGGATGCTGGAGTGAATTTGATAACTTGAAATGGATTAAATAAAGTGTAATGAGGTCACATAAAACCATCCATTATAAAATTTTGATCTCTTGAAACTTGAACTAAGATTTGACCCTTGAGACCAAAGGAAGTTGCTTAGATAAAAACTAGTGAAGATGTGAGGAAACTTATGAAGAAGATGAATGTAATGAGGTAAGAATTGAAGTGTTTGAAAATCATGGTAAGAGTGAATTAAATATGTAAATAAGTTACTATATATGTAAAAAAAATGAAACATTCAAAGAGACCATCAAGCATAGTGATCCAAGAGCAAGAAACATGATTGGGTTAGAGGATTCAAGACAAACATATCTTTCATGCCAAATGAGATCTTCTTCAAGACCAGAGATAGACAATGGTGTTTTGTGAACTTATCCTCCTTACCTCTAAATTATAATGGTAGGATGGTATATCATGAATATGGATTGAGATATTTTCAAATGTTGGCACATAGTATTTTTCACCCCAAGAAAGGTGACCTACAACCATCCTTTTGGAAGGCTCAGACATTGAACCAAATGAAGTTGAAGTTATTCACAAGAGGGTATATAGAGAGTGGAGTTTCATGGAGGTTATATCTCAAAATAAAACTAATAAAAGGAATTGGTTTTCATCATGAAGGATTATGTTCAAGCTTGGGGGAATAATCAATTGAGGCAAGCTACAACCAAGGTTGAAGAATATGCTCTTGAGATGGCTTTCAAGCATGAAGATATTCATGAGAGGTATGGAGTATATATAATTATAAGGTGAGATATGGTTTAAATAAGGTTGAGACATGATAATAAAGTATTTTAGGCTTTCAAAACTAATATGCAATCTTTTCACTTCAAATATGTACCTATAGTCATCTTAAGGCTAAAAGGCTTTCAACTTAACAATAAAAGGATTAGAGCTTGGCATATAAAGTAGGTTACATTATCAATATTATATAAAGGAATAAATTTAGAAGAAATTAGGTATTAAACTCATCAATATGATTGAGATGATCCTCAGGGACATTGTCTTATAGTCATACATAAGCTTGCACCTCAAGCAACCAAGAATAGTCAAAGTATTGTTAGAGAGGAAAACATACCAACAAGAACATGTAAGAGTAGTTCTCAGGTGTCAAGTAAGGTATCCTTGGAACAAATAAGAATAATATGCCCATAAAATTCCCCCTTTGCTTGCAATGTCCACCTGTAGCATTGTATATACAGTCATAGGAGGTCATTTGAGGTGACATAAAAGTGACAAAAGGTGACATGGAGGGTTGTGAGATACCAATGAAGGGTGGAATAAATGAAAAGGGAAATGTATATGACATATTATAGGAAAAATAATCATGATAAGGCATCAAACCAAGTAAAAAATGAGGAAAAATTAGTTGTGAATTTTGACCAGGTAGGCACTTATCACTAGCTTTTGGTAAAAATGGGCCTACAGGCCAAACTATGCAGGATCCAATCACAAAATTAGGTTGAGAGGATAATTATGACATATTATACACATTAAAAATAATTTTGAGGTTTTTTGACAATGGGAACTATTCACTATTTTAGTACAGTCAACCCTATGTCAAATCATGATTAACATTAGAGCATGCCTTAGAGGAATTGGTCCTTTTAGGGCATCTACAAGTTGATTCAAAGCAGAAAATTTGGTAAAAATGGTATTAATAACCTAAAAAATCATAACATGCCATCATAAAGGTCATAAAAAGAGTGAAAGTACCCACAGTTTTGACACAGTCCCCTTCTAGTCAAGAAGGTAGCCATTAGAGGCCAGTTGAAGTTTTGTCAATTTTGGATGATAAGGAGTTTAGTACATGTAAAGGTATTAAAATGGTATAATATGATGATTTAAAATTATATTTTCATATATAATCAATCATATTTAGGGTTTTTATTCAAAATTTTGAAGAAAGACAAGTTTAGGCATGGAATAAGCATGCATGCAACTCAAGGTAAATTTTGGTAAAAAGGTCTACAAGACAAAATACAAATCCAAAATAATTTAAATTTTGTAATATTGGTTATAATGACATAATATACCAATAAATAATATTTTTAGGGTTATATGACAAGCATAAGTTCCCACTATTAATACACAGTCCCCTCCATGTCTCATAATGGTCATTATTCATGAATGCATACCTTTTGGAGTTTTAAAGTGTGATTAAGGGTTAAAATATTAGGGAAGTATTTTAAAAACATGTTAATATTATTTTATACCTATTAAATACCTTTAAAGAGTGTTCACACTCCAAAATTCATATAAACCCCATAAACAAGTTCAAAACCCCATAGGCAGTCTCAAAAGCATAAAAGGGAAAGTTGGGTTTCGATCATTTGGAGAGGTGTTATGAGATTTTTTAGGTTATAAGAATATTTTTAAAATAAAATAAGGTAATTGGAAATGTCATTTTTTAACTTTGGATAAATTTGAGCTTTTTAGGCTTAAGACACCAAGTTTTAGCCCATCTTCAGATGCTTATTTATTTCATACCATGAAGAGTTGGGACAAGTGATTATAGTATGTTTTGATTAACCCTATGTAATTGAAATTAATTTTGGATTTATGTTGGTTAAAGGTCTGAGATTTATGAACAATATTTAAGAGTGTAAACATGTTTAGAATGCATACAAACCCTACAAACAATCGTCTTTACGTGTGTATATTTTCATACCTTCAACATGGGAGACCAATATTTTAAAGGGTGTTGTAGGGTTATATGTAATAATGATACATGGAAATAAGTGGTGGAATAGGTGTCTTCATTGTATGAACAATTGTCTAAAAGGTGAGTTTGTTGGAGCTTGCAAAGGAGTTTTTTGACTAGTTTTGGGTTTTTGGACTCATAGGTCCATAAAATGGCCTAGAATCACTTAAAAACTACCTAAATTGTGTATAAATTTCCCTATATCTCTTGAACAACCTATTTTTTATTATAATTTGACATGTTTGGGTGCCTTGGATGCCCAAAATGGCTAAAAATGCTTATTTTTGTAGGTCTTCAAAGAAAGAACTAGTCTAAAGCCATGGAAGAGATATAATGGGACCTAAAACATTATTATATGGAAATTAGAGATCTTTAATACGGTTTATATGGTGCATTGCTTAGCTAAAGTGTCAAAAAATCTCATTTAATGGTGATTTACACCATTATTATAGGTATTAAAGGTCTTCAAAATCTTCATTTTCTTCCTCATATGCATGTTGGAGATTTATAGAGGTATTTTATAGGTCTAAAAGTGGTCTTTAGGGTGTCAAATGGCATTGGGAGTAGTTTTTAGGGCAACTAGTTGAGGGTGACTCAAGCTTGTGACCTCTATCAATGGGGTCTACAAGAGATGTAGATTTCAAGGAGTTTATTGAAAGTTGGAGGAGAAAAGTCAAGTTGAAAATAGAAATTATCCTAAAAAAGCAAACATGAAACTTAACCTCCATGGTCAGTTAAGTATAAAATGCTAAGTCAACTGACTTTTACCTAACATATTCTAGAAGAGCAAGTGGAAGGGGACATAGAAGTCCAAGGAGGAGATTTTGGAGGTTGAGAAGGACAAGTTGAGCATTAAATGAATTTTCAAAATCTTTGGAGATTTTCCCTTTTAGTGGATCATGACATCATAATCCTTAACAAGTTTCTATCTTCTAGTGTGTTTCTAAGCCAATGAGAGGGCTTGAAGGCTATTTTGAGCTAATGAAGGTTAATTTATTGGGGAAGGATTAGTTCTAATTAACCCAAATGTGGTTGAGAATCCATGAAAGTGGTTGTGTCTCATTTATTGGATTCTATTTGCTTGAGTCTTCTCTCTATATTCCCCTTTTCTACTGTATCTCCCATTTCTCCTCCATTTTTGTAAGATATTCTCATTTGACAAGGAAAAACTCTATCAAAATTTGTAAGAAAGACCTTTTAAGCAATATAGGTAATTTTTAACCTATATCTTACCTCTAAATTGTGTTTATCAAGCTTGTGCATGATTGTCTTGTGAAGAAGTATTCTTCCATGTCCATTGTCCTTCTTTCTTGCCTATTTTTAGAAATTTTAATGTTATTTGTAGTTCCAAACTTGAGCTCTTTCCACCATTAATGGATGCTTGGTGTGAATTTTAGAATTTCTCTTTACTTTA
Source organism: Torreya grandis (assembly GCA_037957365.1). Taxonomy (NCBI): domain Eukaryota; kingdom Viridiplantae; phylum Streptophyta; class Pinopsida; order Cupressales; family Taxaceae; genus Torreya; species Torreya grandis. Next base: position 1,262,081 of record JARHVA010002882.1, on the reverse strand, counting down.
TGTATTGTTTGGTGAGCCTAGTTTATGAAATACTAATGCAAATTAGCTAGTTTGTGTGAGCAAAAAATGTCTTATTCTAAGTTAGTGTTTAATTTAAATTTATGTGAGTATCAATCAATTTGATGTATCACCTTTTTAGTGTTTTTATTCATCATATACCTCTCTCTATCTATTTTCCAAATAGAAATAGTAGTGTAGGTGATCTACCAAGAGGAAACCAACCTTCTCTGGAGGTTCAACCTCACTATATGATACCCACAACTTGAGGTTGCTCCAATATTGTAGTTGGGAGTGAGAGAGCTTGAAGAACTCTCCCACAAGGTGTTAGGGTGTGGAGCTAAAAGCTTCACCTGAATGCAAACATGAAGGAGGATGCTGAGTATGTAATCGCCGACATCGACAGGATCACCGACGTCGGTCAGTGGACGTACAGAAGGAAACTGACCTCGACAGCAGTCGGCCGACGTCGATTGCCTCCAGTCAAACAGGGACCGACATCAGTCGCCTATGCGATTCTAGAACTACTGTTGATGAATAGTCAGTTAAGTGAACAAATAGTTCGCATGATGAAGATGAGTTTGAGTCTTGGGCCGCAAGTCTAATCATTATATGCATGAGATCTATATAATAGACTCATGGGCTATATTGTCAAGCAGAAGAACTAAGTAGAACTTGGAGAGTTATTCCCCTGGAAGAGCATGTTCTTCCAGGTATGTAAGATCAGGGTTGGTCAGCAGGGTGCTGTAGGATCATGGAGGAGATCTACATGTGATAAGTAAGATCAAGTTGGTCTGTAGGGATGTGTGTATGTGAGGGTCAGAAGAGGATCAACGGGGGAGCAAGATCAAGGTGACAACAATACATCAGGAGCAGGATCATGGTGAGATCTACTTGGAGTATCAGTTTGTACTCGGTTGTACTGGATGTACAATGAGGTGAACAATAGCTTGTGTTAGCTGTGTGTTGTGACCTATGAGAGAAGATTACTCAGGTGGGAAGACTACTTGGAGCCCTTGAGGTGTGGAAGGCCTTGTAGAGGTGGAAGAAGAGTGTGATCTCTTTATTGTAATTTCCTTTATAATGAGTTGAATACAATTATGTGTTGCCTCTCATATTATGTGTTATTTCTCATTGATAGTTATTTGTTCTTCTGGGTATTTCCACATGTTTAAGTTGCTTATACATTGGTAATCATGTGTGCTCTTAAATCTGACAAGTTGTGTCAGAAATTTGGGAAACTTTGGTCCTATCAAATGGTATCAGAGCAAGGTTGGATGTTCTCAGAGTGAGCTTGACTAACAGGTGGTTCAGATCTGTTAAGTATTTGTTGATTACAAGTTACTCACAGGGGTTGCTGTTTAGTGGGAGTATAGCAAGGCAAAAGAATGGAGAAATTTAGACACAGGTGTAGCACCACATGGTGTGTGGTGGGTTGTCTTCAAGTGGGAGCTTGGAGAGGGATACAAGTCAGGATGCAAAATAGACAAAGTACTGGTATAGGTATGGGTGCAGCTGTTTATCTCCAAGTGGGAGATTGTTAGGTTGTGGAGCTAAAAGCTTCACCTGAATGCAAACAAGAAGGAGGATGCTGAGTATGTAGTCACCAGCATTGGCAGGATCACCGACGTCAGTCAGTGGATGTGCATAAGGAAACTAACCTCGGTAGCAGTCGGCTGACATTGGTCGCTGGAGAGTTCTTCCCCTGGAAGAGCATGTTCTTATAGGTATGTAAGATTAGGGTTGGTCAGCAGGGTGTTGCAAGATCATGGTGGAGATCTACATGTGATAAGTAAGATCAGGTTGGTCTGCAGGGATGTGTGTATGTGAGGGTCAGAAGAGGATCGGCAGGGGAGCAAGATCAAGGTGACAGCAATACATTAGGAGCAGGATCATGGTGAGATCTACTTGGAGTACCAGTTCATACTCATTTGTACTGGACGTACAATGAGGTGAACAACAGCTTGTGTTAGTTGTTAGTTGTGACCTATGAGAGAACATTACTCAGGTGGGAAGATTACTTGGAGCCCTTGAGGTGTGGGAGGCCTTGTAGAGGTGGAAGAAGAGTGTGGTCTCTTTATTGTAATTTCCTTTGTAATGAGTTGAATACAATTGTGTGTTGCCTCTCATACTCTGTGTTATTTCTCATTGATAGTTATTTGTTCTTTTGGGTATTTATGCATGTTTAATTTGCTTATACATTGGTAATCATGTGTGCTCTTAAATCTGACAAGTTGTGTCAGAACTTTGGGAAACTTTGGTCCTATCAAATGGTATCAGAGCGAGGTTGGATGTTCTCAGAGTGAGCTTGACTAATAGGAGGTTCAAATCTGTTAAGTGTTGTTGATTACAGTATACTCACAGGGGTTACTATTTGAGTGGGAGTATATCAAGGCAAAAGAATGGAGAAATTTAGACACAGGTGTAGTACCACAGGGAGTGTGGTGGGTTGTCTTCAAGTGGGAGCTTGGAGAGGAATACAAGCTAGGATACAGAATAGACAAAGTACTGGTATAGGTATGGGTGCAGCTGTTTATCTCCAAGTGGGAGATTATTAGGGTGTGGAGCTAAAAGCTTCACCTGAATGCAAATAAGAAGGAGGATGTTGAGTATGCAGTCACTGGCATTGATAGGATCACCGACGTCAGTCAGTGGACATGTAGAAGGAAACTGACTTTGGTAGCATTCGATCAACGTCAGTCACCTCTAGTCAGACAGGGACCGATGTCGATCACCTGTGCAGTTCTAAAACTATTGTTGACAAATAGTTAGTTAAGTGAATTAGTAGTTTGCATGATTAAGACCAGTTCGAGTCTTGAGCTGCAAGTCTAATTATTATATGCATGAGGTCTATATAATAGACTCATGGGTTGTATTGTTAAGAAGAAGAACTAATTAGAACTTGGAGAGTTCTTCCCCTGGAAGAGCATGTTCTTATAGGTATGTAAGATTAGGGTTGGTCAGCAGGGTGTTGTAGGATCATGGAGGAGATCTACATGTGATAAGTAAGATCAATTTGGTCTGTAGGGATGTGTGTATGTGAGGGTCAGAAGAGGATCGACGGGGGAGCAAGATCAAGGTGACAACAATACATCAGGAGCAGGATCATGGTGAGATCTACTTGGAGTATCGGTTTGTACTCAGTTGTACTGGATGTACAATGAGGTGAACAATAGCTTGTGTTAGCTGTGTGTTGTGACCTATGAGAGAAGATTACTCAGGTGGGAAGACTACTTGGAGCCCTTGCGGTGTGGAAGGCCTTGTAGAGGTGGAAGAAGAGTGTGATCTCTTTATTGTAATTTCCTTTGTAATGAGTTGAATACAATTGTGTGTTGCCTCTCATATTATGTGTTATTTCTCATTGATAGTTATTTGTTCTTCTGGGTATTTCCGCATGTTTAAGTTGCTTATACATTGGTAATCATGTGTGCTCTTAAATCTAACAAGTTGTGTCAGAACTTTGGGAAACTTTGGTCCTATCACAAGGGTGAAATTCTATGCTACAAAAGGTACTATTGATTTTGTCATTATATTTATATAATTTAAGTGTTATGTGTTATCATTTTATGTTTGATTTCTTTATTGGTTGTTTTTTTTGGTTTATTAGACTCAGTCATTCGAAGAGCTCTATGCCTTGTAGAGACTTTGTCAAAATTTTTGGCATGGTGGTCAAGGGGAATGTAATGGAACTCTTGAATGAGGTTTTTTGAGAGTTTGAACTATAGATTGAATAATTAATCTTGTTGACCATATGATAGTTTAGTAGAGTTAACTGGGGTATGTTTTGGCATATATTATTCAAATGGTTTTGTTTGAGGTATGTGGTTTTTGGATGTTGGTTTTACATAGAACTTTTGGAGACTGGAAGAGAAGAAAAAATTCTTCTATGGTTGACTTTTAGATTCCAAGTAAGTAGTATTTTTACAATTTTGTGTTTACATTATACGTGGTAATGGAAACATAGGTTATGGTTTTATCTATAAACACTGGCATTTGATTCTACCTATGTTATGGTGTTTATTGATAAAATGTTAACTAGGGTCATGACTTTTTATTTTTTGTAGGATGCACTGTAGCCATAAACAATTCAGCCATGGATTTTTTATGGATATATATATAGTGCATTTATGTTTGATATATATTCATTTCATTTTGTATATGATTATGTGGACATATATTTAGTGCATATATATTATTTATTTGGTGGCCAAGTTTTTTTACCACTACTAAGTCATTTTTTGAAAGGGATACAACTTTGTATAGTTTGATTGTGTGTTGATTTGAAAATTGTTTTAAAGATTTGGAACGCTGGATGGGTTTATTGTTTTAAGAAGCCATCAAGTTAATGGCTATGTATGGGTTTTGTTTTGACTATGTTGTGTTTATAATTTGGGTTTATATTTTAAAAACCCTAATTAAGATCCATTTGGGTTTATAAAATAATAATGGTTAATTATTTTAGGCGGTTGGTTATTTCAAACTCGTGGGCATATATTGGGGGCAATGAAAATTTGGATTCTCTATGGGGTTCAAAATGGTTTTTAGGGATTTGTGAAAAAATAAAATTTTATTATTATTATAATAATAATAATAATAATAATAATAATAATAATAATTATTATATGAATGCATGATTACATTTAAATTTTATTATATTATTGGGTTATTATTTGGCTTACTCGGGTTTGTGGAAATTCTATTGGAATTATTGGCATAATTTTGGTAATTATGTTTGACATTATTTTAGATTATTATTAAGTTGACTTATGTTTGAAAACAATGTCCAGTTGATTTTTTGTATTTGTTATGATTACATTAAATCATTATAGTTGATATTAAATCTTCTACTATTTTTAGTAAAGTCTATTTTGGTAAAAATGTGACCCATAGCTTTATGTAAGTTTTAATTTATCATTTTTAGTTGGCTAGAACTATTGTCTTATTTTTATGTATTTTATTTAACTCAATATATATTAAATTAGTATGTGAAAATGACTGTCAAATAAATTTATGGCATAAAGATTTATGGGCCATAATATATTCTCAAATAGAATATGGTTCATAAATCAAGGAGCTCAAAAAATGAGTTGTAGTCATAATCAAGTACCAAGTTAATAGATATTGGTGGGTTGGTTTATGTGGTTCATTTTCTATCTATTATTTTCTTGTTTGAATGTTGACAAGCTTAGTTCATTTCATTGTCCTTTCTTCACTATTTCTCCACTGCTCTAATCTTTATCCAACTGATGGTTGGGGTGGCCTAGGGGCACTTATGGTTGGGCTCATTAGTATTGGTAAAGTAGGTTAGATTCATTGGTTTACATGCAAATATTTTGATTAATTTTTTATTATCTGAAGTTGTGACAATTGGCTGTAGATGAATTAAAATATTATGTAATTCATTATAGTTGTAATTTATACAAAAATATGTATGTTTTAGATTAGAGGTAAAAGCAGGTTTTGAAGGGGCCCCGAAACCCTATAACAAAGAGCAGGAAAACATAAAAACAACAACACCCATAGGCAACGCCTAAAAAACACTACAGAGAAGTAGCAACATCAAGTTATGAATGGTCTTGAAACCATCAGAGATACATCCAATCAAAACCCACAAATAGAAGTCTGGAGAAACAACAAACAAAAGCCAACAAGCGAAAAATAAAGAACTGTACCAGTTTCTTTACCACCAAGAAGGACTAGATTATTCATCCAGTTCCAGGATTAGGTTCATGGCTTCTTTTTCTTTCAAAGCAGTTTCCTGTGTGATAACCTCCAGCAAAGCTCCTTTTTGTGTATCTTTCTTTCTGGAACTTTGCCTTGTCCTTTTGCTGGGACCCTCTAGTGCTTTGGTCTCCTCATTGGCTCGTTTACCTATGTTGATAGCTGCTGCACAAATGTTAGACGTTACTTCATCCATTTTCTTTCTGTTATCCTTTATTAACTCCCAGAGATTGATTTCGTAAGCTTTGAGCTTCACAGGGATCTCACTTAGCTGAATTTCCATGCTGTTTACTTTGTTCCAAGTAGCTTTCAGTGACTCTTCCAACGTTTTCACTTTTTTCTTGAGTTCAATGATCTCCCTACACAGCCATAAATCTAATTGGGAAGAAGACTTAGCTTTACTGTTAACCCAAGTCATAGGAGTGTTAATTTATTCATTCTGATTCTTTCCTCTCCAATCCTCAAATTTTTTATTCGGACTATTCCTATCTTCTTCAAAGAGGTCATCTTTGCTCTTTTGTTCCCGCTCATTGATTCCTTCTTCAATTTCCATCTCCATGTTTTGAATATCTTCTTGGACAGATATTTCCTTTTCTTTCTTAGAAGTTGGGTCCTCACCCGGATCTTCCTGGACAGTGTCTTCCTCTGCCACTTTCTGGTTTTCCTCCATCTCTTCTGTTCTGGTAACAGAATCCTCCTCAGTATTGACTTTGTCCTTTTCAATTTCCTCTGATCCTTCTTCATCATTACTAGAGTTGGTTTCCCAACTCTCTGTTCCATCTTCATTCTCCGATTTTTCCTTCTCGGGTTCTTCAAGTCTCTCCTGACCCCTTTCTTCTTCTGCCTTCTATTTTTTAGGACTAGGAGTCTTAATTTTTCCACTTCTGCTTACACTTTCTTTCTTTTTATTCCCTGGCAACTTATTTTTCCCTTGTTTGGGAGACTTAACCAGAGCCCTATTCTTACAATAGCCTTCAATAAGTAGGATTAAGCCTTCATGAAGAATAGGGCGCAAATCCTTTTTTCTATGAGCGTAAAGACTTTGAATCAGGGAGTAGCGAAGATAGAAAGGAAAAGACAAACTGACCTTATGCCTGAAGTGGTTGAGGAAGACAAAATGGAACTTATGCACTCATTTGCTTCTACTGTCTAGGATAAAGTACTCCCTTATATAGCTTAGGACGTCTCTCCATATCCCTTTGATCTGATCTAGCTCATAAAAGTCCCCATTTTTGACCAACTTCTGCTCCTCCTCATCCATTTTGGGGAACTTACAAAATGCTTCGTTTGAAATGCTGGTCTGCTTTGAAAATTTGATTCCTTCCATTGACAACCCTGTAACCTCAGCAAGAAAATCCTCAGTTAAATTTACGGTTATACCATGCAGGGTGACCCTGTCGTCGGACCAATTTTTGAAGAAGGCCGTCGTGATATGCGGCTTAGAGCCATGGAGTCTTTCCATGTAGCTAGTTACATTTCCTTTTTGCATAATTTTCCAGACTTGGGGTTTATTTCTCCATTCTGCACAACTCTTGGGCTCCTGCTTACGGGGTTCTCCCTTTCTTTCTCGCGCCATATTCATTTTCTTTGAAACCCAATTACTGTGGATGTTACCCTGGATCCTCCTGCTGTCAAGTTGATTGGGACGTCGAATTTGTTTCTGGCTTTTCAGGATCCGCTTCTCCCTATAGAGAGCCTTGCTTTTTAATAATTGGGTTCCTATCCCCATGCTACCACTCCTCCTACTCATTAGGATTGTATGTTATCATGTAAGTTTAGATCATGATTATGATTGTAGTTGATCATTTGATTATCCATGTAATCTTCTATTATTATTTAAATATGGAATTACATTGGTTTATTAATATATAGATAGAAAAATATAGACATGCAATTTTTATCATGTACTTACAGTTAGTCACTTATTTTGGAATAAATAGTTTTATAGCATTGATTAGAAAGTTGTAGCATTTTGGGTTGTTATATGTTATTGGTTCTCAGTTAAGGGTAAGTGTAAAAATTTGGGGGATAAAAGGGGGCCTACCTGTGGACATGATTTTTATAAAATTTAATAAATTTAAACTTCTATAGAAAATTTAAGATATCTACAGTCCAAACTTGAAGATGGTGTAAGAACATGAAATGTAGCATTTCAAGTGTAGTTTCCAAAACTATTTTTAAAAAAAAAATGGTTATGTATAACTATGTCAAACATATTAATTTTTAATAAAAACTCTTATTTTTTAAAATAAAATATAGTAGATAGATGGCTATGCAGCATACCATTTTTTAACAGTGTTTAATATTGTTTGAAACACTTTGGTGAACATTTATATAAGATATTATAGTTTGTGACCTAGTTTTTAAAATATTTTTTCAATGAATTTTTAAATTAAATATATCTTTAAAACTAACAAAAAATGGATAGCCACCCATGTGGTGCACCTAACTAACTAAAAAATTCATATTTTTTATAAATGTAGAATTAGGCCTAGTTTCTGACCATATGACTTATTTTGCACTTGGATCAATGAAAAAAATTACATGAACATATATAGGCATGTATGTTTGTAGCATGTAGTGGCCTAAAAAATGTATAGTTAGAAATAAACATAGTTTAAAACCTTAAATTAGTCTAAAAATTATATTTTTGGAAAGAGGAGAGCATGTTGATCATGTTGGTATTAAGTTTTTCAATTTTACCATTGAAATTCATAGTGTATTTGGTGATCAAAGTTCAATTTTGTTGTTTCTTATCAATACTCTCAGACTCGGCTATAAATTTACTGGTCCAAGCCATTCCTGAGCCAAAAGGCTTGATTTTTGAATTCAAATTCAAATAACACCATCACATTAATAACATGATCATGTTATTAATGTGATTACATTATTAACGATGTTAATAACATGATCGTGTTAGTTAATAATGTGATCCCATTAATAATACAATCATGTTATATATTCATAACACCCAAAACCAAAAATTTGCTCTTGAGCTCAAATTTAATATATGTTCTTTAGATCCCTAATAGTCGTTTAATTTCATATGATACGGGAAAGGTCTCTAACCTTGGATAGTGAATTAAGGTGTCATGGTATCACATTAGACTTCAAAAATTTTATGGGCATTTTAATATGTTGACTTGACTACTTATAATTAATTAGTTTTAAGATGTAACTCATTATACATTTTATGATATAACTTATTTTATCACAAGATGTCATAAAATGCATTTTTTAACCTATGGCCAAAAGTTAACCTTTGGAGTACCAATCAAGCTATGCATCTAAATTAAATTAGGTCTATTTTGATTCCCTTCAACCTAATTGCATGATTATAAAATGTGATCTTTGGGGTTGATTGGATCCAATTTCATTATCTCAATTGAAGTAAAGAAACATTATTTATTTATATGCAAGTTTTACAGAGAATCATCTAATCCTAGTCATCAAGTCAGTAAGGTTGCCTTTTATTAGACTAAAGAGATTATAGCTAAGGTCAGGTAGAAGTTCATCTTGCAAGTTTAGAAAAGATAAAGTTGCAAAGAGGAAGAATTAAGTAGACCATGTACATGGTCCCCAAAAGGATTTGAGTGCATAATATGTATTGATATAGATTAATTGAGAGGTGATGGATAATATAAAGGAAAAAAAATCATATAAGGCATACAAGTAGTAGGCTTGGATTCATAAAAAACTAGCCAAAAAGGCATTAGAGCCAATGAAGGTGAAAGATCATATTTGTAGATATAGGTATTAGAGTGAGAAATTTGCATGGGTTTATGAATGATTTTATTTCTCTACATTATAAAAGTATGAACATGATTGGGTATGGGCCTTAAGTGAAATAAAATTGTGCAAATGATCAATTGAAAAGTTGTAAATGGGTGATGAGAAATACAAAATAGATAAGAGTGTCATTAGTTATTTCTACTACACACACTTGAATAAAAACTTTAATTTAAAAAAATATTAGAGATATTATATTTATAGCATTGAAAAGAATAATTTTTTAATCCTCATCTATGCACAACATTAAATACGAGATCAGATAGATAATGATTTGGAAGATAAAAACAACACTATATGATAATAGTTTATATTCAAAATAAATATAAATTAGATAGATTAACATAATTTAGATGAAAACTCCAAAAAAATCATATAGACACATCTACAATTTCAATAATACATAGATTGCCATGATAGGCATACCAATTTTTTTACTATCTACCAACATAGTATCTAATGTTGAGTAAATGTCATATATGCATATACAATGCCAAAAATGTGTACATTTATATATAGTCATGAAAAAAATTACATCTCATGTAAGACATCCTAATCATCAAATAACCTCCCTCTCTTTACATTCCTTGAAGAGCATTTTCCTTGGTATGCCTTGCTAGTAGATGGAGATCCCTATAATGCCTTGGATTGCTTTAAGATATGACTATGGGTCTTACACTCTTAGCTCACTTATAGCTGAACCTATTCAAATACAAGTATTATTAAAAAATTAACATAAAATACATTCAACTACTTGTTAAGAAATTAATTTTAAACTAGAATAAAAAATTATTTAAACTTGCACTTACTACAAGCTTATAGTCCTGCTCAATATATTTTTGATGCTCTAATGAGTCAGTGGTGGCCTTAGCTATTTGAATAGGCATTTGAAATAGGGAATAAATGTGAGAAATTTTCATACTAATCATCTAATTGAGACTATCAGATGTCATGGGATAACCTTACATACACGATATATTCACACAAGTTATATTTTCCCTAATTATATAGTAAAATTATTAAAATAAGTCCATTCTTACAATTCAAAATTACAAGTTAATATATACCTCTATCAACAGCTATATGGATGACATTGTAGTAATAATGCCTATGTCTATATCACCTCATAGTGATGGAAGAGTGTTTACTTGATCCATCAAATGAATTTAAACAAGGTCTCACTTACTTTTCTATAAAGTATCAAAGATATATATATATATATATATATATATATATATATATATATATATATATATATATATATATATATATATATATATATATATAGCAAATTTTTCTCCTTTATTAAACCAAAAGTGTATCTAATAGCATTATACTTGAATTTTGAGATCCTTGATAGATAAATTTATCTTAAAATTACAAGGAAAAAATACATAGACTAAATGTACATCGAGAATAAGATTAACTCAAAATTTTACCTTTGTATAAGTAAAAGGTGTCATCATAACAAAGACAAATGTAGTAGTGGATGGGCTAGTAGCTGGATCTAAAAATGTAAACAATGGCTTTGTTAAATAAAATCATACAAATGTCAACTATAATAATGAAGGCACCGTCACCTCTTGGGAAATTAAAAATGACATATATACTATTTAATTTATATGTAAATTAATTGTTAGCTAACTTAAATTTGTAATTATAACTTAAATTTAACATGACATTTATATAAAATATACCTACATCTATGTAGTGGCTGATGTCTACATACCAAATGTGTATGCCAAAAACTCATCACTCATAAGTATATTATCCAATCCCTTTGAACCACCAATGTCATCATCTTTAAAAGGTCTAGTTAATATAGCTCCACAATATCTATAAGGGTAGGGTTGGGTATGCACATTAAGGGTAGTATATCTCTAGCATTGGTCTATGAGAACCTACTCGTATGCTAAACAAGTGTATCAGTGAGAGAATTAAGTGAATTCAGAGTGTTTATCTCCATGGCTTTCTAACCTACAAATGGGATGTCAGGTTTAAGTGGATTTTGGATATAGATCCTTATAAGATGATTATGCACATGATGTGCACCTAGTTAATCCTATGCAAAGCATTTCCCTTAACCCTAAAACTCACTAAAATATAAATAGTTCAAAATGTCTTTGAGGAAAAAATCACAATAGAGTGTCCTAAAAAATTACAATGGGACCTTAGGGTTGTTACACGGTGGATAATTAAACACCATCGACCATTAGTCCTAGAAATTGGTTGTGATTAAATTATGTTGGTATGATGGATTAGAAAACATTTAGCAGTTACTAAAAATGGTGCATTGGTGTCTAGGTTAATGAATAAGGTGAAAATGGAGGATTTTAATATGTATTTGTTCTTGACCTCACCTGCTGATAATTTGTTAGCATAATAAGCCTTATAATTATCTTGATATGAAGCCCATTTGTTAATTTGACTCATTATAGAGTCAATTTGACCTAATAATGTCTCTAGGGAATTATATAGGTAGGTATGGTGGTGTTGATGGAAGTGGGATCCCTCATTTTCCTAATTAATTCTTTAATTTACATTTTATTTTCTATAATGTGGTCAACTAGACTCTCTTGACTACCTAGGGGATTTCTTGGATGTTACATCCCAATTTCTTCACTAAGTAAACCATTTGATTATCTATATATATTTATAGTTGATAAATTTGGATTTAGTTATTTCTGAATAATATTTGAGATATATACTATTATGGGGTAGTAGGATATTGCTTAGGTTACATGTTTACATTGCTATGAGCTAGCTCTCATGTATATGTTTACATTAAAAACATGTTGATTTATTATTTTAGCTATATTTTATGATATATGTATATCATGTTGATATATACTAACTACCTACTTATCATGAGGTGGATGTAGGATTGATTCTTCTCTTAGAGCATGATGGAGGGAGAGCATCATCAGAGAGGATGACATAAATGGGATGATTTGGGAATGACATAAGAACTGCTAGTAACCCAACACACATCATAGTATAATAATTTAACTAGTTAGTATGTATTTGAGTGTTTGTCTATTTTTACAGTGTTTATGTTTTCCATATATGACTATGGTTGATCTAATTGAGTGATTGCATCATGATACTACCTGTATTTAGATTTTTATGATGATTTATTTATGATTGTTGTGTTGACTATGTCTGGATGTGGTGATGCTTAACCAATCAATATTTGTATTGTTTTAGCTATCTTTTGGTTGGCTATAGACTAATGATAATGTCTCCAAAAAACTAGTACCTCTAGTTGGACTTAATACAACATTGTTAGGGTATTAGAAGATAATAAGATTAGTTTTTATATGTTTATTAGATTGATAAACATTATGGTAACAATTTAGTGTTATGAGATGTGGCCTAAACATTGTTTTAATGACAACATTAGATATGCTACACTTCTAGGTTAAAACATGGAATGGTTTCAAGTATTATCTTTATAATTATTAGCATATAATTTTGATTGTTTGGGTATGTTAAAATCCTAAGTTACACTATAAATTACCTTAATTAATTTTATTTCATTAAGAGTTTAGCCTAATCTAAAGAGGAGTCAAGGTCTTGTTATCATGGCCTATTATCATGATTAGGGCATGATCATTAACCTTAAGTCAAAATACATGCATGGTTATTTTGGATATGGAAATGATTATTGTATTTTATTGGAAAATGTTGGTCTTTAGAGTTTTCAAAACCTAAACTAAGCTAACATTTATCATTTAGTTACTTCAAGCTATTTTGGAGTTTTTGGAGTGGATTGCATGTTAAAACTAGTTTTTTGGGAGAGTTTGATTTATTTAAACTCATTACATGGCTTAGTCTATTTAGAGTTTTGTCATTGATGGTGGAAGGTATTTATATGGAAATAGTCATGGTGACAGTAGAAGAGATTTTAAAAGAGGTAGGGCATGGATTTTTTGGGGGTTGGTGGTGGAAAAAAAGAAGGGAAATGATGTAGACTGTATAATTAAGAATGAAAGGTGGTGAAGAAGAAAGGGACAAGATAACTTATATTTCTAGAAAAAATATTTGATCAGATACCCTTAACAAGGACTAATTAATATAATTATAGGGTTTATAAAAAACTTGAACCATTATCATCTTTGGGTAAATACAAGTATACATCATTCCACCCCAATAAAGTGTGTAGAAAACACCACCTGCTCAATCCTCTCAATTTGAATTTTAGTATTACTCTCAATTACAACATACGAGGAGACCAAGTAATGGAAGTTTAGTTTATTGAAAGTAGACACTGCTAACGACCAGATTGCAAGGTGAGAAACTTCATAATTATGTAGAATATATATGATATATGATTATTTAAACTAGTAGAACAACATAGATTATAAATATGTCCATTGGCATCTTGTCTAAATTTTTTACATAAAATCATAAGAGTAGTCAACAATCTAACCTGGAAAGAAACAACTCATAGAATTTCCCATCCATAGAACTCTCTAATCAACTCAATTTTATTCATTTAATTAAGAAAATTGAATTATAGGATTCTACCATAAATGCCTTATTTGACTAGATGTTGTTTTGGCCTTCAAAAAGTATTGAGTAGGAAATTTTGTTGATATTTGGATTGCTCGTTTGGGGACTTACCTTTTATAGGGTCTTAGTTTGGCCATTAAACCTATACTAGGATATACATTTGAGCTTAGACTTTTTTTAGTACTTTGTAATGACAATTTCCTTGATAGACTAGGTAATGAAGAATTTTTTTTTGAGTTGTAATATGTGTGTGTGTGTGTGTGTGTCTATATATATATATGTATATATATATATATATCTATATATATATGTGTATATATATGTGTGTATATATATCTATATATATGTATATATATGTGTATATATATATATGTATATATATGTGTATATATATATATATATGTATATATATATATACATATATATATATATATATATATACATATATATATATATATCTATATATATATGTCTATATATATATATGTATATATATATCTCTATATATGTATATATATGTGTGTATATATGTGTGTGTGTGTGTGTATATATATATATATATATATATATATATATATATACATACATATCAATTGGTTTGAGTTTGAGAATAGTTAATGGTGCAAATATTCTTATACTTAGGTCAGAATTTCATTATACACCATATTTGCATTAGTTTTTGAAGGTAAGTTGTAGAGGGAAGGTTCTCCATGCATACTTATTATGAACTTTACTTTCAGATCTATGCTTTCTCTTAAATTGGGTTATGAATAATTATTGACTATTTATTTATTAAGGCTTTGAGGCTTTCCTTAAAAGAATTCTATTAAATTCAAGCTGGATAAGATTATAATTTGGGAAACTTAAACCTTATCTTCTACCTTAAATTGGGCTCAGTTAGCTATATAAATTGAGTATGAGTTATGCTCTAGATTTATTGGATAATTGGAAATGATTCTGCATAGAATGGTTGATAAATTTGGACTAGGATTGTGTGTTTTTTCAATCTTAAGAGTTATGATATATATGGATTTAACTTAGACTTTTTAGGATCGATTCATACAAACTGAGTTGTTTTTGCATATGGCTGTAAATGGTGTTTTCCTTAAGTTCTATAACAAATCGAAGGGTCAGTTAATAAAAATACCTATCTTATAAAATATAATTGTCAAGGTTACTTTAAGACCTTTGAATTATGAGGGAAATGATGTAAATAAACTTCGAATATGTATTGACTTATCCTATATGTGAGTTAGGTTATGTATGTTATATATATGGCATTTGGAGCCAGATTGGTAAGGTAAACTCTTTGGGTTATTTATTTTTACTATTCTAACAAAACAACAAAGTTATTTCCTTTATAAAAACATTGATTATGGAATGGGATTTAAATAACCTTAGAACTGCTATGTTCAGCTAAGTGTACTTTCTTGGTATTTGTCATAATGATAATCTACATCTTAATGAACAGAATGCAAGTTTAATCCAAAACTAAATTGTTTATGGTATGGTTGGTTAGATAGAGATAAAACTTCAAGGAGAATTACATTGTAAGAATCCCTTATCTTATAAAGTTTGTCAATATATATCTTGAATACAAAAGTTTTAAGTATTGTTATAATCATAGGGAGTTCTTGATTAAAAATTATAAATGAATGGTGGTATAGTAATTACCTATCATTTGAGTACTTGTATGCTATGGGGTGCAAGTACTCATAGATACCTATATCAAGGGATGGCTAAATTAAGATATAAAGTTTTTTAGGAATCCAAATCTATAACCATATTATAGAGCAATCTTCTAGAAATGGAATGAGATGTTTAAATGAAAGTTTATAACATGTTTATGAGTTATCTATTTCTCTACAAATATTATGACTGACTGTTAGTTTATATATATTTAACATTGAATACTTGTGTGTAATACATACTATGAGATTATTAATATGTATGCATATAACACCTAAGAGTATAATGAATGCTAGGATAGAATATTGCATGTTTTGTGAGAACTATGACTTGTTTTATCTAGATGGTTGAATAAAAGCTTATATTTCTATGTAGTTAAGACTACTTTATTATATTTGATTATGGAAAATTAGTAGCTATGTCTTAGAATACTAGACTATGATAATATGGGTTATTATAGGGTGTAGTATGTTTGTAAACTAATGATAGTAATTAGAATCTATATTAAAAAGTATATTTTATCCAGATGGTATAAACTCTAGTCATTATTTCTAGTATGAGATAGAAAATAATGTGAGATTCATTCATATGTTTGATGGAATAAATATACGTTTTTAGGTTATCTTATGCTTAGCATGTTATGTGATATGATTTATAGTAAGATGTGAATTGTATGAATATTTTGGTTATATTATATTAACCAATCTTGCATTGTTGATACTAAGTAAGGAGTGAGATCAACTTCATTGGCTTACTAACATCACAATGCCAGATGAAGGCAATATGATCAAGTGGTGTGTATGAATTTTAACTGATCTATATATCACTATTATTTATTATTCTTGAAAACTTTGGCCAAATTATGTTTAGTGGGACATTGTCATTTCATGAGTATGATTTACATGTTTGTGTGATATCTTGAAATAGATTGGGTTTTTTATGATACATCACATGTTTAGTTTTAGATATCTACAACACATGGGTACTATCTTGTCTCTCTGGATTCTCTTACCATCACTATCTACTCATATATGTAGGGAGGGCCATTCTATGATGGTATTAGTAAGAGGGATCATTGGTTTTTGGTTGGTGTGTAAAATCACTTGGATGATGCTCTTCCTCCCCACAACACTACTATTTTTGAGATGACATTTGAGATACCCACATATACTAGAGAGTTCAAGAAATTATGCTTTGAGGAGCCATGTATATTACTTATGTAATTTGTATTATATTGTATTTATTATAGGAAACATTATCATGAAGAATATAATTACTTATTTACTTATTTATACTTTGGTAGTAGTGGCTGTATCATTGTACCATTCGTGACTAACATTTGTAATTAATTTTTATATTTGTCTTATGATGTGTTTCTTATGATGTTAGTAATAAGTGAAGTAGGATGAAGTATAATTCATTTATAGTTATCTCACTTTGAGTATTTAATATGATCAATGGTTATATTCTCTTAGTGTAATCCATTTATAATGTATGTGTTTAATTAAAAAAAATCACATATTTCTAGGTAGAACCTAATAGGATTGTTACATGTTGTATCAAAGATGTGGCTCAAACTCTAGGACTTAATGAGTCCATTAGAATTTTTGTATTCTTCTATTTATCAAAAAGAATAATAGTGAAATGTGTGTGGTACATTGAATGTGTATTTTAAGAGTGTTTTTACCCTCTAAATGGTTTGTTTATTGAGTGTCTCAATGGTGATGGCTGTATATGAGATTTAGGTAGGTTCTAACATGACATAGTTTATGAGTTGTGAACAAGAGATTCCTACCATGTTTTGATCACTTAGATAAAAAACCTCAAGCATGATTACATATTTACTTAGTAATCAAGTTACCTCAATCATATATGTTTTGTATTGTGAGTGTTTATAAAGCATGGGATGCTTCTCACTTAAGTATATGTACTTTATTTTTTGTGTCTTATTTACACTAATCCTAGAAGTGGGAAATCCTATAAGACTATTTTTAGTTTAGTACCACCTAGTGTGGTGGTAATTTTATTATAGTAGAGTGTAGCTATCTTGGTTAAGAATTCCTTTGTGTTAGGAGTTTATTTATGGATTGGTACCAATATGTTTATGTGGATTAGGAAGAAGTGCCATCTCTCATAGTGGTCATAGAGGTGAGTTGTCACTCTCTCACTTTTCGTTGACATCATTATAAGTTGCATAGTGGATTCATATTTTCATGATATGGATTTAGTATTTCCTTAAACATAAACTTGTTTCTTAAATGTTATTTTGATCTTATTCCCTTGAGTTTGTGGGATAGTGATTTCTAATTCTTGTTGAGAGAAATTTTAGGATTAGATGGATTAATGTATCTTTGTGGTTAATATTTTACTTCTAGTTTTGGAAATAGATTATAATACTACTTATACAAGATCGATAAGTGAGTAATAATTTAGAAACTGAGTTGTAATGTTATCTTTTTACCATGTTAGGGTATTTAATATTTTTGTTGTTGAGATGTTAGTTCTCTACTTTCCATTTGTGACTTTTTAGAGTCACTACTTTATCTAACATGTGAATCTAGACCGCATGGAGTGGCAAACCTTAAATTTATATTGGTTCTAGATTAATAATTATAAGTTGATTATAATTATTATGATATTATATACTCTTGATCAGATTGATAATATTCTTTTTTGCGTAAAGCATGTTATTTTAGAAAAGATATTTATGTACCTTCATTGAGAGAGAGTAGGGTATAGGATGTGCAAAACATCTTGGTAGTCTAAAAGGGTTGAGAAAAACTTTTAACTTGTTGAGTTCTAGCCGAGTAAGAAGGAAGACATTGTCTCACTTGTTACCTTTATAAGATTATAAAGATGGTGTGATCCTTGGCCTTTGTATGCTATGCTAATTTTAAAATTATTTCCTCTTAACTATGAATATAACATTGTAGGTTAAGCTATGAAATATGATATTAGTTATGGTTGGAAAATACAACTTAATGAATTATAGAATGATTGTATGCTTTTTCTTGTATGTATATTGGTACATCAAGAATTATTTAACATATAATATTTATTTCTATGATTTGTTAGCAGAGAATTGTGATTCATCAAACCTTTTACACATTTGGGAGATCATTAGGTCAAGGAGACCTAAGGGAAGAGTGGTGAATTAAGAATGTTATTACTAAGAGATGGGAGTGGATCCTATTTAGTATCACATTGACTCCGTAGTTACTAATTTTGGATCTAATAGATGGACTTGCCAAATTTAGATGTATGGCCCTACACATGTATACTATGAAATGGTTATTCCTTAAATTTTTTATAAATTATAAATGTAGTATTTATAGTTCATATTCATTGTCATACTTTTTAGGAGCTCCATGTAGTAGTGGCAGTATTGACATGTTATACTTATCTAAAGCTATGTAGATTAGTGATAACATTAACTTATATACATCATTCTTACCAAGTTCCCTAAATACTTTTCTATGGAATGAGAAAAAAACTCTTTATGATAGAGAGATGTGTATATGGATTGGAAGACCTTGTGGATCTATCTCTAGTCCTTTATTTTTGGCTTTTATGATGATCCCATGTGATTTTGGAAAGTTAGTGAAACTTTCACCAAGATATGAATAGTTTATCTTGTAATTTTAGACCCCAAGTGGTCATGATAGAACTAATCAATGTAAGTGAAACTCATAAAATTTGTTTACATAATAAGGAGATGTCACAGTGTAGGGTATAATGAGACCAATACTTTGAGAATAGTGTTACTTGGGAGAACTACAATGAGTTATTTAGGTAAATTCCATATTTATTTGCCTGATTTAATACTTTATACTATGGTATTTCTCTGTTGGATAATGTTTTTAATTAAGAACTTATTTTAAAATAAGAGTCATCTAGGATGATGAATAACTTTAGGGGGAAGGATGTTACATCCTAATTTCCTCGCTAAGAAAACTATTTGATTATCCATGGATATGTATAGTTGAAAAATTTAGATTTGGCTATTTTTGACTAAGCTTAGAGATATATACTATTATGGGATAGTATGATATTGCTTATGTAACATGTTTACATTGCTATGAGATAGATATAGTGTATATGTTTAAATTACAAATATGTTGATTCATTATTTCAACTATATTTCATGATGTATGTATATCATGTTGACATGGACTAACTACCTACCTGTCATGAGGTGGATGTAGCATTGATTCTTCCCTCAGAGCATGATGGAGGGAGAGCATCATAAAATACAATAGCATAGATGAGATGATTAGGGAATGATATAGAAACTACTAGTAAACCAACACATACCACAGTAGAATAGTTTAACTAGTTAGTATGTGTTTGAGTGTTTGTGTATTTCTATAGTGTTTTTGTTTTCTGTATATGCTTATGGTTGATCTAATTAAGAGATTGCATTATGATACCACTTACAGTTAGATTTTTATGATGATTTATTTAGGATTGCTATGTTGATTATGTTTAGATGAGTTGATACTTAACCAATTCATATTTGTATTCTTTTAGCTATCTTTCAGCTAGCTATAGACTAAAACCTAGTACCTCTAGTTGGACTCAATAAAACATTTTTAGGGTATTGGAAGATAATACAACTTATTTATATATGTTTATTAGATTTACAAACATTACAATAACACTTTAGTGTTATGAGATGTGGCCTAAACATTGTTTTAATGATAATATTGGATATGCTACACTTATAGGTCAAAATATGTAATGGTTTGGGTTATTCTCTTTATAATTATTATAATGTACTTTTGATTATTTGGGTATGTTAAAATCCTAAGATACACTATGAATTAATTTAATTAATATTGTTCCCTTAAGAGTTTAGCCCAATCTAAAGAGGACTCGAGGTATTATTATCATGGCCTATTATTATGATTGGGGCATGATTATTAACCTTAAGTCAAAATATGTGCATGGTTATTTTGGATATGGAAATGATTATTGTATTTTATTGGAAAATTTTGGGCTTTAGGGTTTTCAAAACCTAAACAAAGTTAAGAGCTATCATTTAATTAATTCAAGCTATTTTGGGGTTTTTGGAGTGGATTGCATGTTGAAATTGGTTTTTTAGGAAAGTTTAATTTCTTTTAACTCATTGCATAGCTCAGTTTATTTAGAGTTATTCCATTGATGGTGGAATGGATTTGGATAGAAATAGTCATGGTGGTAGTAGAAGAGATTTTAAAAGAGGTAGGCCATGGATGTTTTTGAGGATGGTGGTGGAAAGAAAGAAGTGAAATGATGCATATTGTAGAATTAGGAATGAGAAGTGGTGACGAAGAAAGGGACAAGCCAAATTATATTTCTAGAAAAAATATTTGATTGGATACCCTTGACAAGGACTAATTAATATAATTGTAGTGTTTATAAAAAAACTTTAACCACTATCATCTTTGGGAAATGAAAGTATACATCATTCCACACCAACAAAGTGCATAAAAAACACCACCTAATTGATCCTCTCCATTTGCATATTAGTATTACTCTCAGTTATAACATACAAAGAGTCCAGGTAATGAAAGCTTACTTTATCACAAGTAGACACTTGCCATTGAAGCCCAATTTGTAAGGTGAGAAACTTCATAACTATGTAGAACAAATTTGATATATGATTATTTGAACCAGTAGAATAACATAGATTATAAATATGTCCATTGGTATCTTGTCTAATTTTTTTACATAAAATTATAAGAGTAGTCAACAATATATCCAGGTAAGGAACTACTCAAAGAATTACCCATCCACAAAAACTCTCCAATCAAATTGAGTTTAGTCTTTTAGTTAATAAAATTGAATTGTAGTGTTCTACCCTGAATGCCTTGTTTGACTAGAAGTTACTTCAGCCTTCAAAAATACATGAGTAGGAAAGTTTGTTGATTTTTACATTTCTTGTTTGGGGAGTTACCTTTTTTAGGGTATCAATTTAGCCATTAAATTGATACTAGGATATACATTTTGGATTAGCCATTGTAAGTACTCTGTAATGACCATTTCCTTGATAGATTAGGTATTAAAGAAAATTATATATATATATATATATATGTATGTATATATATGTATATATACATATGTATATATACATATATATATATATATATATATACACATACATATATATACATACATATATATATATATGTATGTATATATATATATATATATGTATATATATGTATATATATATACATACATATATATACATACATATACATACATACATATACATACATATATATACATACATATATATACATACATACATACATATATATATATATATATATATATATATATATATATATATATGTATCTTTGTATATATGTATGTATGTATGTATATAAACTAGTTTGGGTTTGAGAATAGTTAATGGTGAAAATATTCTTATACTTGGGTCAAAATTTCATAATACACCATATATGCATTAGTTTTTAAGGTAAGCTTTAGAGGCAAGGTTCTCTGTGTAAACTTATTATGAACTTTACTTTCAAATTTCATAATACACAATATATTCATTAGGTTTTAAGGTAAGCTATAGAGGAAAGGTTCTTTGTGTAAACTTATTATGAACTTTACTTTCAAATTTGTGATTTCTCTAAAACTAAGTTATGAATAATTATTGCCTATTGATTTACTAAGGGTTTGAGGATTTCCTTAAGAGAATTATATTGAATTTGAATTTCATAATACACCATATATGCATTAGTTTTTAAGGTAAGCTATAGAGGGAAGGTTCTCTGTGTAAACTTATTATGAACTTTACTTTTAAATTTGTGATTTCTCTAAAACTAAGTTATGAATAATTATTGCCTATTGATTTACTAAGGGTTTAAGGATTTCCTTAAAAGAATTCTATTGAATTTGAGTTAGATAAGATTGAAATTTTGGAAACTTAAACCTTGTCTTCTAACTTATTGGGTTTAGTTAGATGTATAAATCGAGTATGAGTTATACTCTAGATTTATTGGATAATTGGTAATGATTATGCATAGAATGGTTGATAAACTTGGATTGGGATTGTATGTTGTTCCAATCTTCAAAGTTATGATATATATATGGATTTGACTCAGAATTTTGAAGATTGATTCATATAAATTGATTTGTTTTTGCATATGGCTATAGATGGTGTTTTCCTTAAGTTATATAAAAAATTGAAGGGTCGATTAATCCAAATACTTATATTAGAAATTATATTTGTCAAGATTGATTTAGGACCTTCGAATTATAAGGGAAATGATGTAAAATAACTAAGAATATGTATCAACTTATCCTATGTGTGAGATGGGTTATATATATATATATATATATATATATATATATATATATATATATATATATATATGGCATTTGGAGTTAGATTACTAAGGTAGACTCTTTGGGTTCTTTATTTTAACTAGGCTAAAATAAAAAAAAATTATTTCCTTTCTAAAAATAGTGATGATGGAATGGGACTTAAATAACCTTAGAACCACTATGTTCGATTGAGTGTATCATTTTTCTTGGTATTTGTCATAATGATATACTACATCTTAGTAAACATGATGTAAGTTTAATATAGAATGGGTTTGTTTGTGGTATGGTTGGTTAGATAGAGATTAAACTTCAAGGAGAATTACATTTTAAGAATCCCTTTTCTTATAAATATTGTCAATATATCTCATGAATAGGGAATTTATAAGTAATGTTATAATCATAGGGATTTATTGATTAAAAAGTATAGATGAATGGTGGTATAGTAATTACATATCATTTGAGTACTTATATGTTATGGGGTACAAGTACTTATAGATACCTATATCAAAGAGTGGTTAAATTTAAGATATAAAGTTTCTTAGGAATCTGAATCTATAACCATATTAAAAAGTCTCCTAGAAATAGAATGAGATGTTTAAGTAAAAGTTTATAAAGGGTTTATGAGTTTTCTATTTCTTTGAAAATATTATGACTAACTGTTAGTTTATATATTTTTAGCATTCAATACTTGTGTGTGGTAAATATTGTGAGGGTGTTAATATGTATGAATATAACCCATGAGAGTATCACCAATGCTAGGATAAAATATTGCATGTTTTGTGGGAATTATGTCTTGTTTGTTTTATCTATATGCTTGAATAAAAGCTTATGTTTCTATGTATTTAAGACTACTTTATTATAGTTGATTGTAAAAAATTAGTAGTTATGTCTTAAAACACTAGACTATGATAATATGGGTTATCATAAGGTGTAGTATGTTTGGAAACTAATGATAGTAATTAGAATCTACAGTTAAATATGTATTTTACTTAGATTTTATAAATTGTAGTCATTATTTCTAGTATGTGATAGAAAATTATGTGAGATTTATTCATACATTTGATGGAATAAATATATGTTATTAGGTTATCCTATGATTAGCATGTTATGTGACATGATTGTTATTAGGATGTTAATTGTATGAATATTTTAGTTATATTATATTAACTAATATCACATTGTTGATACTGAGTAACGAGTGAGATAGACTTCATTGGCTTACTAACATCATAATGCTAGATGAAGACAATCTAATCAAGTGGGGTATATGAATTTTGACTGATCTATAGATCATTATTATTTATTATTCTTGATAACTTTGGCCAAATTATGTTTAGCGGGACATTAAAATTTCATGAGTATGATTTACATGTTTTTGGGATATCTCATAATATAATGGGTTTTCTATGATACATCACATGTTTAGATTTAGAAATCATACAACACATGGGTACTAGCTTGTCTTTTTGGATTCCCATGCCATCACTATCTACTCATTTATGAAGGGAGGTCCATTCCATGATGGAATTAGTGTAGGTGATTGTTGGTTTATGGTTGGTGTGGAAAATGTCTTAGATGATGCTCTCCCTCCCCACAATAGTAATACATTTGAGATGAAATTTGAGATACCTACAAATATTAGAGAGTCTTGGGAAATTATGCTCTAGGGAGCCATGTATCTTACTTATGTAATTTGTATTATATTTTATTTATTATAGGAAGCATTATCATGAAGCCTTTTAATTACTTATTTACTTGTTTTTACTTTAATAGTAGTGGCTGTATCATTATACCAATAATGGTTGGCATTTGTAATTACTTTTTATATTTATCTTAAGATGTGTTTATTATGATGTTAGTGATCAGTGAAATAGGATGTAGTATACTTCATTTATAATTATCTAATTTTGAGTATATCATATGATCATTAGTTATATTCTCATGGTGTAATCCATTTATAGTGCATGTGTTTAATTAAAAAAAATCATGTATTTCTAGGTAGAAACTAACAAGGTTGTTACAGTGGAATTATAGGAGGGTTAGGTAGAGGGTTAGGATGAGGAACAAAAGGGTTAGGTGGAGGGTTAGGATAAGGAACAAGAGGGTTAGGGGGAGGTATAAGAGGGTTGGGAAGAGGTAGAAGGATGGGTTGTTTAAAACAAATAAATTACCAATTAAATAATGAAAATAACAAAAAAATAATAGAATTTAGGGTTAACAGGTGTATATTTTTAGCGCTTACCTCTTCTAAATGGTGGCATTTTCAATTAGAAACTTCCTGGGATGAATTACATCAAGGTTTGGCCTCACTAGGGCAAAACGTGATCATAGAGTGGATGAGAGTGAGGAAAAAAGAAAGAACACTAATGCAAAATGAGTAAATTTTGTGTTTGGACTCAGTTTTTATTTTTTTTGGTGACATAGGGAATGCAATCATGTTATTGATGTGATCGTGTTATTTTTTTAAAATAATTTTATCACATTATTAACATGATCACATTATTAATACAATTACATTATTTATTTTAAGTAACATGATCATATTATTTAATAATGCGATCATGTTATGGTTCAGTAATTATCAAGCCATAATTTAAATAACACAATCGCATTATTGAATAACATGATCACATTATGGGAAATGTCCATGGAATTGTTCCCCAACTATGTGCACATACCCTTAACTTATAACCTAAAAAATGTATTCATGAATTTGGTTATACTTGTTCACTATTAGGGTTGTGGTATTGAATTGACTGGTTATTTGAAGATGTAAATAATTGTCTTAGAATCTAATTTTAAATGTTAATTATGATTTTTACATGATTATTTTAATACATTTGAGTGTTTATGAATTAAAATGGAATTTTAATATGATAAGTTACTTTGAATGCTTCCTTTAGAATTAACCGTAGGCTTATAAAAGCTAAGTGATGTTATTCCTTGAACCAATTCGCTTGTGTTAGGCATTATAATACAATATTGTGATGTGGTTGAAAGTTATGTTATAAATGAATTTTAAAATCACTTTATACTATACCAAATTAATTGAGATATGAATTAATTAATGAATTTTTTTTGAGAATTCATTAAAGATATTATGACAATAACTATACAAATTAGTAAAATGAAATCCTTATGTTATAATTTGTTGAACTAAATAGATTATAATCAACATAATTCTTATGCTTGAGTTTGTAATTATTGATAAAATTTATGAGAAGGAATAAAATGGGAAAATTAATTAAGTAAAATTGTATAAATATTTTAAAAGTCTATTAGAAGACAATCATTTAACTTTGAAATTATTAAGCATTGTCAAGTGTAGTGGACTGTTATGTGAAACTTGTTAAAACTCATTGAAATTGAATTACAATAATCTTATATGAATCTTAGGTATATGTTTTAAGTAACTTGAAAATAAGATACTTTGTGGAAGGTTTTAAAAAGAGTATGGTTATTCCTAGATAAGGAATATCCATGTTTGGAATTAGCCATTGGAATATGTTAACAAGCTAATTCATATCCTTATATCATAAAGGAGGTTAGTAGAATTATATTATTAAGTTGTTATAAAGAATAGACTTTAGAACCTAAGAAAAATTAAGTTATAATGCTAAGTTAAGTAATTAAAATATTCTTAGGATAAGATCATGAACCTAAAATAAAGGTTTAAATATTTAAGAACAAGATTAAAAAAAAGACTTAGTGTAAGTGCACCTAGTCCATGAGACTATTAATATGTATCAGGTCCATGGAACTCAACAACACTCATATTAGTAATAATGGGAAATATAAGGATAAACCTAAGCTAATATAAGATCCTTAGGCATGATTTGTCATGTATTTGTACCCTACTTTGAGATTTATAAGATGTTTTTAAATAGAACATAAGCATGATTGTTAAAACATCCCATGAAGCTTGCCAACTTCCTAAAGTAGTTCATACCAAACTTCATGCCTCTATTTTATTGTGAAATGAAAAGGTATTCCAATAATTTGCATTGATTTTGGAAATAGTCCTTTTCCCTTGATATTTGTCTGGTACTTATGATTTGGTAGATATTATTTAAGAAAGATTAGTATGATGATTCTTATATTGAATTTTTTCTCACTTTACAACTATTACTAAACTTTATTAAATTACCCCATGAGGTATTACATGTTCTATAGTTAGTACAGGTACTCAGGTGAGAGAACAAGTTAGTGACATCTCTGCTAGGAAGGACATAATGCAATATGTGGATAGAGGTGAGTGGGTAAGACCACATTGATCCACTTCTATCTAAATAGTAAGTGGTTAAAACACTTCCTAATAATTTTTTTGATGAGTTATGTAGTTGGTCTAGTTATTGTGTTGGCTATAACATAATTATGTATCTCATTATATGTTTTCATGCTAAACTCTGTTTAAAAATTGTTCTATAGTTGTCGTTTTGGCTTATATAAAATTTTTATGGTTATGACGTTGTTAATAACCTTTGTTTGAGATAAATAAATGTTTTTTGGAATTTTGATGTCCACTCAAACTTTTTATCTTTGTGAAATATCTTTTCCAACAACACAAATATGGCTGCTTATCATTTGATGAATTTTATATAGTATTATGTATGACCTAGAAAGGTGAAAACTTACATATAACTAGTTGGGGGTGACATCCCCACTATTACTAAAATTTTAGCCTTGTATACTAAGATTCCATCACTAAATACGATGTGACCCTGAAGAATAATAAAAGGTGTGAAAAATAATCATTTATTTATATTTAAATAAATGCATAGGGATCAATACTGTTCTAGCATTAAACATAGCTTTGATAAATGCTCTTTAAACAAAGAGAATAAAACCTAGTCATCCAAATATACTTCAATAAAATCATGATTGAAATATTTTAGATGTAGTTACCATAACCTTAGAAAAAAATGTTGGCACAGTATTAAGACCAAAGGGCATTACCTTATATGTGAATAACCCCCATTATCTTACAAAGGTTATTTTATCTTGGTCCTCTTATATGATCATAATTATATAGTACCCACTGAATCCATCTATGTATGAGTAGACCTCATGACCTATGACTAAATTGAGAAATTCATATGTAAATGGTATTAGAAATAGATCATTGATATAGGCATCATTTAATACATGGTAGTCTCCACAAACCCAAATCTCATTAGATTTATTTCGTTGCACAACCATGAGACTAACCCAATCTACCTTTTTTAATTGGATAAATGATCCTTACTTATTGCATATGATCTAGTTCAACCTTTAATTTCATCTTCATGTTAGGATTTAGTTTGTATGGGATTTTTTTTAATGGATCTAATACACTCTTCTAATTCTATGTGTATCTCCCCCAAGGATAGATCTACACCTTTCAATTCTAATAGCTGAGTTAGAAAGACATCTTATTAGTTTTTTAACAACTAAAATACCTCTAAGATCTCATTCTAACCCTAATAGTCTCCTATAATCACAAGTTTAGGCATATACTCTGTTATAATATTTTATTCAATATTATTTATTGGTTCTTGATATAATTTGTTTGATACATTGGGTAGAACCTCTCATAAAGTTCATTCCCCTTCCCATTCTATAATGTTTAAATTTCTTAGTCTTTCCTCTTCAACTTTTTCTATCCTTTGGATATTTGTTGGTCAAACTTCTCATTCTAATTTAAATAAGCCTTCTAAATCCACGTCTCCAACACTATCACTATATTCTGTTAGCTTATCTATAATTCTATTAACAAGCTTAATAAGATCTTGTTATTATTTATTGGCCTTGTAATTATGAATCACAAGATTAAAATATTGAGTTGCTTACTTTGATGATAAATCTATCATATCTCCCAAATTTTCTATTCGTTCATAACATATTAAAGTTTTCAATTTTTGTAATTCATTATGCACCAATGGATTGTCATCTTCAATCACAAAAGTTTGAATAAAGTATTTATTCACTTGTGCCTAATGTTTGATCTCCATACTATGCTCATGATGCATATACAAGTAATTTGGGAATGACACTAGCATGTGACTAAAAATGTGTACCCAATACCTTGGATCAACTCCTTGCATAGACCATATATCTAAATATTTATGAATGTGTAGCTTGGGACATTAGCTTTTTGAAATAATGGCCACTTTTTTCTCACATTAAGTGATAAATAAAACCCTTCACATAAAATTTCACACCCTTCATCCCATTATAACTCCTATGCTCTATGCACTAACCCCCAAAGTCATAGCAATTAATTTCTATACATAGTTGAGTGCACTAACTCTTTGATCCACATATGACACATGGTTTTCTAACCTCAAAATAAATGGATTGATATCCTATATCTTAAAATATTGATGTTATTTATTTCTATGGTGAAAACCATGCATAGAGGCCATATTTCATGATCTCCCCTAGCCTAGTTTATCATATGGGTGTCTGAATCACCACTTATTAAAGATGATATTTCCCATGGTAAGACACATTTTGGAGTGGGTTACATATAATAAATTATTATTACACCTATATTATACAGGAAATATACCCCTGACTTAGTAAGATATCACACCATTAGAGAAGTACAACCTTCAAGTTGAAACTGGGGAGCTAGAGATTTTGTTATTACTGACTTATAAACTAGATTCTTTATTGTCTATGTTTGTATGCTTTTATCAAACTATGGTTTCCAAAAATGACATTATATAACTTGTAGAGTGTTTCTCTTTGCATATGTACTAAATTTGAACCAACTATTATCATTATAGGCATATAGTGAATCTAGTTATTTTGGAATTGTAGAGAGGATAACATAAAATGATTAGTCAAACATTAGTCCAATATATCAAAGGAAAAATGCATAAGAGTAAACTGAGTTAAGCCTATCTATTTATGTAGGAATTGCAAGTAATATTAAGAAATAATTAAAAGAAAACAATGTCATATTACCTTCCCAAGTGGATTCATCATAAAAAAATATGGCTCAAAAGTATGTTCTCCCTTAATCAAGAGCTCTTGTCTTCAACAACAATGGTGGACAACTCCTCCAATGTCTCAAAAACTCCTTGTAAAACCTAGGCTCATGATTTGGATTCACTAAACTAGCCTATCAATGAAGCCTGTAAATAAAATCAATGATGAAATGAAAAGGATTGTGGAGATAATTTAGCATTATAACTTTGCACAAATCAAGCTTAAAAATGATGTCCATATTCTCTCTGTTTATAGATTTTTGAGATTGATCAAAATCAACTTGAACTATCCATCTCAAGATTGAGATGTGTGGCTAAGGATTAATTTAATTGTGTAATTAAAATTCATAAATAGTCTCATCAATATTTGGGATAGAGAGGCACATAAAGAGGCATAAAAAGTCTTAATGATGCATGGGAGACCCATAATATTGATATTTGTGTCATTTATGGCCTAGGGATGCCTTCCCAAGAAATGATGTCATTAGGTGATGTAATTAATATAAATCAATTTCTAAAAATAAATATTCAACAAATCTCATAAAAATCCACTTAAGCTCTTGATTTGGATTAATTAGCCTTAAACAAGGTTAATCAATATTTATGAAATTATTTAGAAATTGACCCTCAATGAATCAAAATGGTCAGAAAGTCATATTACTGGGTCATAATTTGATTGGAGGAGAATTGGAAGTTGATGTTAGATGTGTTAGAATTGTATTTCTATTTAGGATGTTGCTAACACAAAATAACAAAGGTATATGACATGTATTGATGAATTAGGAGAAAAGAGTGATCTAGAGTATAAAAAGTGAAATCATCATTTTGACTCAAAATGAATTGATCAAAGTTAGGTATCTCATAAAATTCATTACCTTATTTAGGGATAGATTAGCCTAAATTGGCACTTGTAAATGATAAAATCAAACCATTTAGTGCATTTTCAATTCGAGTAAGATTGAAAATTTAGTGCATTATGAATGACATGTACTATCGAATGTGCATTTGAGTGTAATTTGAGTAAGATTAACAATTTCAACACAAATGGTGTTAGGAATTAGATGTCTACATTTTGCCCCTATTTGAGAAGGTGTAGCAAGACATTCATGTGAAACAACATCTTTTCAAAGAAAAGAGTTGTCAAGAAGAAATTGGAATAGACCCATAATTCCCCCTTGAGAGGACATACTGGGATGGAAGAGAAGGATGGAGTCTCAAAAAGAGAGAGAAAGTGAGAAATTAACCCATGGAATAGATGACATCTAGATGAGATAATTCTTGCATATGTGGTTAGCATTAATGATAAAAATATAATTAGATGTATAATATGCCCCAAAGATGGGGGAAATGGGAAGTATGCAATCCATAAATGTAAGGGACACACTTTAAATGTACCTAATTTGATAGTTCAAGTTATGTGCTTACAACATTGATTAATCCCAAGACAAGTTTCACACTAAAATATTACCATCATGGGAATTAGTGTGGAGATCTTGGAATGATAGGAAATGAGAGTACATTCTACTTTAGGAAGGAAAGCACCACTAGAATGGGGTCTCCAAAGATAAGATAATAAGAAGTGCCCTAGTAGAGTAAATGTGATTGTGATAAAATAGTTTTGCCCCAGTAGGGTGAATTTTGATCATTGATAAAGAATAAATAATGGGTTTCCCCTATAGATATAATTTTATTATGATGTGGTTTAGATGTTATGGCCCAACATGGGTAATTGGCAAGCAAAATAACTCAATGATATAACCCAAAAGATAGGTTAAAGTGAGCAGATGCAAATGTACATGTGATGGTGTAATGGCTTAGAAAGCCACATAAACCCAACATATGAGAATGTAAAAAGTGATGAGAGAGATGAAAATAAGAATGGAGATGGCTGAGCTAACTCCAAATGTATAAGACAAGTGGATGTTGCCTACATAGTTCCCTGGACTTGTGTTCAAACATGAACTTCAGGCCAATGTAGTTCACCCAAGTTTGGGAGAAAATGGAATGAGGAATGATGAAAAATAATTGAGAATTGATTAGACTCATAATGTATGCAAAGAGATGCACATCTAAGCATAGATTTGAGTGCTAAAATTCATGTTACCTAGATTCCTAATTTCATATCATGAGCCAAGATTATGCAAAGTGTTCTTGAGAATCATTCATCAGAGCTGTGTTGATGTTTAAGACATTAAAACTTGAGCACAAAGTGCTTACTATAAAAAAATAAATTAGGCATCATAAATATTAATAACTTAGAATGACATAGTATTCTAATTGTGCTGAGATAGTTCCAATGTGAATACCTATAACTAAAGATAATGGTAAAACAATGACCAAAACTAGAGTTATAAATATTGATATTTAAACAAAAAAACAAAGACAAAGAAAAAGATAAACATAAATGAACCTAAATTGAAATCAAGATATGATCAATCAATATTTAAGTAGGAACAAAAATGATTAAAAATAAAAATCAAAAACATCTTAATGCTATGAGACCAAGATATAAATAATCAAGATCATGTGGACTATCAAGACATTCTTGAACATAAAAGAGAAAAGAAAAATCAAATAGAAAAATAAGACACCAGTAACAATCAAATTAAAAAAATGGTCTAAGAATAAATTAATAACATATGATCAAGATATAAATAATCAATATCCATGCGAATCATCAAGATGTTCTGAAACATAAAAGAGATAAGAAAAAACATACAGGGAAACACAAGACCAAGATGAGACAAGAAGTAATAAAAAGAGAGGTGAAAAATCACAATAAAATATGAATAAAACACAAATAAACACACACACACAAAAACCAAGTTAGTGTAGTTTAAAGACAAATGTTCATGCATGTGCGGTAAAGGCATTACTTTCCACCACAACATAAAAAAGAAAAATGACACAAAAATTGTTCCCTAATTAAAGAGGAACATTGTCAAAAGAAATAGGGGAAGAGAAGAAAAGGAAGGGGCTGGATGAGCTAGCTCTATATGTACAAGACAAGTGGATGCTACCTACATATTTCCATGGATGCATGTTCTAATATGAACTTTAAGCCAATGTAGTTCTCCCAGGAAATGGGATAGAAGAAAAATGATGATTAGACTAGCATGATTAATGTTATAGAAGAAATGGAAGATATGACAAAAAAATGAGAATGGTCATGAAAATAATAAGCTGATGGGATGAGAAAGAATGATCTTGCAAAATGGCAAGTGCGTGGGATAAGATGAACTAGTGTTTCTTTACTTATAAAATGGCAAGAGCATATCATAGTGGGATAGGAATGTATAAATGTAAAAAATCATGAGATAGTGTTTTTTTTATTTTATGGATCATGTTATAATGTTTTTAGTATTTTCAAAGTATTTCCAATGTTTTTGGTGTTTTTGGGATAAAATATGCATAACGTGGGATCATCTATCAAGGAAATGCACATCCAAGAGTAGAGGTTCCAATAAAATAGCTAAGATAATTGAAAAAACACATGCTCATAAATCAATGAGAATGAGGATCCTAATAAGACAAAAAATGAATACAAAGAGCAACAAATGTAATATAAATAGTGTGCAACATGAAGTAACTAGTAAGAATTATCTATGTTCACTGATCTATAATAGTGCTCTTGTAAAATTGTCTGAAGCTAAAAAATACTATCTTGGATGAACTAATTTATAGAACTATATTTTGAGGATGTTCATAATATTCATGAGACATAATCAATATCATAATTGGGTGAGGGATAAAAGTGTTCAAGCTTACAACATGCCCAAGACGTAACAAAGAATATGGTTCTCAAGGAGAATGGTCTAAAGAATAGGTTTTAACACATGGATGGTCCAAAGTGGGATGAATAAAATGGTTCTCTTTTGATAATGTTCTAGGATAGGATGAAATGTGTTCAAAGTGACAATGATTCAAATCCTTCACTATCTAGAGTCATGAAATGCAGGGCAAGGTAGTATAAAATGTGTTCAAGGTAAGATAAAATTACTTCAGCATAAGTTTCCCCCATGTTAGGGGTTTTGTAGATAATGGTTCAAATTTTTTCATGAGTAGAACCTATTAAGGTGTAAAATTTTCATGAGTTCTAAAATTTCTTCACCATTAGGTTTAGCCAACTAATATGCCCCTGATCCATAGTTTTCCATGACAATATATGGTCCCAACCATTTAGGTTGAAACTTACCTTTCTTTTTGCATTCAACATTCATGTTATTTTGGTTTTATTTCAAAACCAAGTCACTAATCTCAAACTATAGAGGGAGAATGTTCTTGGTGTAGCTTCTCTATAATCTATTCTGATAGGCCTACAAGTTTTCTAGGGCAGCCAAACACTTACAATCAAGAAGTTTTAGTTCTTGCAGCTATAAGGCTCTATAGTCTTCATCATCTTCAATGTGCTCTAGTGATATACATAATGATGGTATATTAATCTCAACCAAGATAATATATTTAGTTCCAAAAATAAGGGAGTATGGAATGGCTCTAGTTGGGGTTTAATGATTGGTTCTATAAGCCCTAAGGGTAGGAAAGAGTTGCAAGTGCCTATTATGACCAACATCATTAACAATCTTCTTTAATATGCCTACAATTGTTTTATTCGATGTCTCATCTTGATCATTACCTTGTGGGTTATATTGAGTTGATTTCTTGTGCTTGATCTTGAATTTTACATAAAGAGATTTCACATCTTGGTTCGCAAAGGATCTACCATTATCAAATATAATCTGGGCTATGATGCCATATCAACAAATGATATGGTAATGAATGAATTTGGCTATCTAATTCTCAATTACATAAGTGAGAGGAATGACCTCAATCCACTTGGTAATGTACTTGGTTGTTATCAAAATGTGCTTATGGCCATCTAAAGATGTTGGGTTAATTTTTTGGATGAGTTCAAGACCCCATGTTGAGAACAACCATGGTGTTGTGATTAGTTGTAGTGGTAAATAAGGTGCATGTATCAAGTATCCATGCTGATGAAAAGGAACACACTTCTTCACATAGTTGAAAGCATTAATCTCCATTTTGGGCTAATAATAGCATGTTCAGAGGAGATTATTTGCTAGGATTACATCATTGGTGTGGGTCCCACATATTCCTTCATGAACCTCTTTTAGTTCCAACTTAGATTCTCCCAAAGATAAAAAATGAAGAAGTAGTCCATCATAGCCTTTATGATAAATCATGTTTATAAGGAGAGTATAACATGTCAAGTGATGAAGGAATAGTTTCTATTGGTTGTTGGAAACGTTGGCATGAAAGACATGACTATGGAAATATTTGTAAAAATATTGGGACCATGGTAGCTCAAGTGGGGGATTAGGACAATTAATGGTGCATACCCTTTCTAAATCTATTATATTATGCATAAGTTGAAGAATATTTTCAATCAAGAATTGATACTCTTTAGCACTACTATCCATTTGAATCATGGAACCAATCATTTCCATTGCATCGATGGATCTGTTGTTTACTCTCAAAACTTGTTCAAACTATAGAGATTTAAAATGTGTTCTGAGGTTATCAATAATTTTCTTGTAAGGAACAAGCTTGTCATCTCTTGTTTGATACTAATTAGTGGTCTAATTTATGATCAACTATGAATCTCCATATGCTTTTAATCTTTCAATATCCCACTGTAGAACAAGGTGGAGCCCTATAATTAATGCTTCATACTTGGACATATTGTTTATATAATTAAATTGTATGTGGAATGTTTTAAGAATCAAATCCCCCAGTGGGGTGATAAAAAATATGCTAGATCCAGATCTATGGGATGTAAAGGATCCATAAGAATAGAGCATCCACTATTTAGGTTCCTATGATGCTTATTCTATCATTATGATAGAATCATCTAGAAAGTCAAACTTGAGAGGTTGAATATCCTCAATATGATCTTCTGTAAGTTGGTTATCAATTAATTACCCTTTGATTGCCCTTTGATTATAGTATTGAATATCAAACTCACTCAAGAGCATAACCCATTTATCCATGCATCCTTGAAGAGTTGCTTTAGATAAGAGGAACTTCAGCGGGTCCATGTTGGTGATGACAATAGTTTTATTATTTACCATATAATGGCATAATTTATAAGTGGCAAACACCATAGCTAAACATGCATTCTCAATAGGTGTATAAATATGTTCATAAGCAGATTAAATAATAAACCATGTATTACTTACCATGATCATCATGTTTGGATAAAAGTGCCCCCAATGCATGTTCTTGGGTGATATATAAAGAAGCAGTGGATTTCCCTGTGTTGGCAGTCTTAAGATGGGTGGATTAGCGAAGTATGTCTTAAGATTTGAAAATGCTATTTGATAATCTTCATCCCATTGAAATGTTACCCCTTTCTTCAAAATATGAGTAAATGGGTGACACTTATCTACCAATTGAGTAATGAACCTTCATATAGATAAGATCTTTTCTTGCAGGATTCACAGTTAAAGTTTGTTTGGTGGAGGCATTTCCATAATAGCCTTGACCTTGGTAGGGTTGAATTCAATCCCTCTTTGTGATATAATGAAACCTAGAAATTTAACTTATGTGACTCCAAAGACACATTTATTAGGATTTAAGTAGACTTTATATTTATGAAGCCTTTCAAAGATTCATTGTAGAACATTAGGATGTCCATATCTTGTTCACAATTTTTCTAGTATATCATCAACATAGTCCTCTATAATGTCATGCATCATGTCACGGAAGATGATAGTCATTGCATGTTGATATGTTGCTTTAGTGTTATTTAAGCTAAATGGCATGACTTGGTAATAGAATGTCCCCTAAGAAGTGGTGATTGTAGTCTTGTGCTAGTCTTTAGGAGCTATCTTGATCTAATTATAACTTGAAAACTCATCCATTAAGGATAACATATCATGCCCATCAGTTGAGTCGATGATCATGTTGAAATTGGGAAGAGGACAATCATTTATGGGGCATGCTTTGTTGATATCTTGGAAATTAGTATAAATATGTATACCTAAGGTATTTTTACTTAATAGGAATATGTTGAAAACCCATTCAAATTAATCTAGTGGTCTAATAAAATTATCTCCTAACTTTTCTAGTTTGGCCTTAACCAATAAGGCGATGAATGGATGCATATTTCTCAATTTTTGCTTGACTAGTTTGGCATCAAGATGGACAAGGTGATGTATAACTAAATCAAGGTCCAAGCCTAGCATGTTAGAGTATGCCCATGTAAAAATGTCTATATAATCCTTAAGTATGGATATAATATGCTCACATTTTGCTTCAGTAAGGGAATCTCTAAGATAAACAATTTTGGGATCCTCATAGGTTCCCAAGTTCACTTCTATCATATTTTACACAAGGAGTGTGGATCCATATTTAAGAATTATAGGTAAGGTATGATTTTGATATCTTATTTTTCCACCTTTTTTTTGTTGTTCCTTCCAAAGATCTGGATAATATGAAGAATCATAATCTACCATCTCAGGCAAAGGCTAAGTAGCAAAGACCTCTAGAAAATCAAGAGTAAGACACTCAAAAATTTGATGTTGTTATGAAGAGATGCTTGTAATGGATATGAAACTTGGGCTAGATGGACCTTCTATGTTCTGAGGGGATGAGCAAAATTTCCTATCTAAGAATGCCTAAAACATATTTTCACTCAAAGGCTTGTCTTTTTATTTACTTTTTACTTGATCGATTAGTGCCTCAAAGAGGCTTTCACCTGAAGATATTAATGTTTATTATTTATTATGACCAAGAAAGTTTGCTTGCCCTCAAAAGTAGGTAGAAGGATCTAATGAAAAATCAAAACCCTCTTTGTGATTTCCAATGGGCAATCCATCGCATAGACCCATATATTCTACAATTGATTCTTCATTTTGAAACTCATTGAGGCATATGACCTAATTTTGCTGGTCCCAATCTATGAGTTCATGATGGAAAAAGATATAGGGAATAATGAGGGTTTACTTTAGGATGGGAAGCTCTAATGATAAATATATAATGTCCTAATTTAGAAAGGGAAGCACCACTAGGATGGGTTCTTGCTTTAGGATGGGAAGCTCCAATAGGGATTATGGTTAATATGGCATTTGAATCAAATAGATTTGAGTTAGCTAGCTCATCAAAAAGGATATAATGGGACACTATGTCACTTCTAGGAGTCTCATCACTAGTCACTTTGGAAGAGTCACTATCGAAAATCATGAGGTCACCCTCTAGCATTATAAATCTAAGACCATGATTCTAATTGATAACTCTAGCTGATAAAGGCTATAAGATTCTTTGTGCTCATGGGCCAAGGCCCTTCCCTGCATAGTCAAGATTATCCATTATCCAATTAGGGATAGGATACTTTAGATTTTGAAAGAAATTATCAAGGTCTTTATAATATAACCAATCTCCCTTGATAAAAGCCTCTTGATATTTCTTTGGCATGATTGTAGGTATAAAAACCATAGGTGGTTTTGGTTGTTTCTACTTTGGCTACCAAATCTGGTTGGGTTTGTTAGGAGTCTAGGAAGTTTTAGGCTTACCAAATGATTTATGGGATTTAGGTAAATTTTCAATATGGAGGATGTCCTTCAGATGGTATGTGAAAATACCCATGTCTTTAATAACAATTTGCTTTGCAGGAGCTACAGGAAATGGTTCAACTGAAGTGGAAGCTAGATCACTAGGGTTGATATAATTAGATGGAGATGGATGGGAAATGATGAATTTGTTATTATTTGTAATGAATTTATAACATGAGAAATAATTATAATTATAAAACTCTATTTTAAGATATTTGCAATATTGATATGGTTGTTGATCAATGGGAATAGTAACCTTGATCCCATCATGGGGAAATTTAAGGTACTGGTGAAGAGTGGATGGAACTACCTATACTTCATGGATCCAGGGAAAAGCATGAAGTATGTTATAAGGAAGTTTAATATACATAATATGGAATAATGTATGATGATAAATAGACCCAACCATGATTGACAACCAAATCATACCTGAAGACTCCCTCTTAGTGTTGTCCTAAGCCTTGATTGTAATAGTTTCTAGATAAATGTCTTTATCTATGTAGCCTAATCATCTTAACAATTTAAGAGATATGATGTTCAACCCTAAACCATTATCTATAATAAACTACTTGATCTTATGATCTGTGATGATTATCTCAATGTACAATAGGTTATTGTGATTTCGGCTAAGAGTGGACATGCCTTTTTTGTCAAATGTGATTTTCCAAAATGAAGAGAAATATCCAACTAAGTTCTAGAATTGATCAGGATTAATATCATTAGGCACAATAGACTCTTTAAAAAGGTTGTTAATAATAGTTTTATGGACATCAAATATCCACAAGAGTTCTAATATGGAAATCTATGTAGGGGTTTTGTTCAACTTGTCTACTAAATTATAAGGTTTTTTGTTATAGATTGAGCTATTTTAGTATTTTTTGGCATAGTAGTCAACTTTGTAATCATCAACACAATTCTCTAATTAGGTTTCATGAAATAAGTGGGTGAAGGGCCTTAGATGGTGACTCACACGTGTCTACTTGTGACTACACAACCTAAAGGTGGCAAAGAGTCTTTATAATTAGAAGAGGAAGGCAAAGGACCTTAGATGATGACTCACAAGTGTCTAGTTGTATTTCTATAGTTTTGAGTTGATGAGGAGCCTTTATAATTAGAATAAGGGTGATGTTAGAACTAGTAACTCATGCAAATGGAGTCACAACATGATTATGTGATTTGATGTGATATTACTAAGAGGAGAGGGTGTTGACCCTATAATGATGGGTCCCATGCTATGAGGAACATGAGATTGTCCACATGGTTTCATAGTAATAGTGGCAATGTGGGCAGAAAAAAAGTGACCCATAATATTTTTATAATCATATGGCATGTTTTTATAAGCCATATTATTAGTGTGGGCATTATGTTCATGATTATGCTCATTACAATTCTGACCCTGATGTTGGTTCTGATTCTACCTTTGTCCTTGATTTTGATTATTTCTTGGTGGTGGTGGTGGATTATGTCAAGGAAAAGGGTCCTTGTAGATCCCCATATCTTGATTTGTGTCTTAATTAGGTCCTAACTTAATTTATAGTTCACCACTTTCAATAAAATCTTCAATAATGTGTTATAATTAGACACAATGATACACACCATGGCCAACAACATGATGGAAGTTGCACCATTCATTCTATTTGTACCAAGATAGCTTTGGTTGATCTTAAGGAAATGGCCTTGGTACTAGCTATACAATCAAATTAATAGTGATGAGATTTTGTAACACTATTTTCAATTAGTTCTCCTAACTTGCTAAAGACTCTAAAATTGTTATGAAACATCCTTTGTGGAGGCTGTCTCTACAAAGTAGGTGGTGGATTTGAAGGAGTTATTTGTATATTTATGGGAGGCATAGCTTGCACCATTTGTATGTGCCTTGTTTTAGTCACCCCATTTCTAACCATGTTCTCATTTTTGTTAAATCCCTTAGGCTTATCATATATAACCATTTGAACTGGTGATTAAGTCTGATAAGATGTCTAACCCTACATGAAAATCTTGACAAGGCCTTTAGCAATAAGAGCCTTCTTAATATACATTCTTCGTCAATAATTTCTTTAAATGATTTATCACAAGCTAAATATAGATTATGCATGACTCTAGGATGTAAATTCTATGCAAATATATCAACCAATGATTTGTCTATCAATTAATGTTGAAAGTGGCCTTCAAATGCTCTCCACCTTTATAGACATGTAGAAAAAATTTCACCATCGTGTTATTCGGATTTGCACAAGTCAACAATGATCCATTCATGTTCTATGTTATATTAAAAATGGTTAACAAACTTTTTTGATAAGTCATTCTATTCCACAATGGATCCCTTGGGTAGTTTAAGTAGCCAATCTAAAGCCTATCCCACTAAACTTCATGGAAATAGTTGAAGTAAGTACTTGCTACTATAAGAAACCTCTTGATGTAAAATAAATAATGCTTGTATATGCTCACATAGATCTCCCTTTCCTTTGTACTTGTAAAATTTGGGTTCCTCAAAATGAGGTAGAAAGGGGTTTTGGAGAATAGATAAATCAAATAGATATGGACATATCTCATCAAATTTATAATTTTTAACTCTATTATTCATCTCTAATCTTTGAATAATTTCCTTCATATAATTTTACTCTTGTAAGTTTGGTGCATTTGTGGATTGAATAAGATTCTATTGGGGTGGAATGTGCACCTAATTTTTTTACTATTAGGGTGGAATGTGCCCCTAATTTTGTGTGGACCTATAGGGAATGTATACCTTTTGATCTGCACTTGGTTCTAATTCATTTATCAAGTCAAGAAAATAGGCCACTTATTTTTATATTGTAAAACATTCCCTAAATTTGGTTGTTTAGTAATTTGTTGATTTTGGGAAGTTTTATGTTTGTTTACCAATTTATATGTTGGTTGTAAAGAACTAGCCAAATTATCTTGAGGGATTTCCTCAATTCGAGCTGAATGTTTGGGTCTTTGATTTTGTAAAGTAACAAGAGGTTCATGATGATTTAAGAATGTATGCTTTGTGTCAAATGGAACATTTTGTAAGATCTCTTGTGATTTTAACTATTCATTTAGATTACCTTGATCCACTATGGTTATGTTCTCATCAAATATTTGTTGTGTAGTTTTGACCATATTTCCATATTCTTTCAAATCATCATTTGAATTGAAGTAACAGCTAATGAGTCAGTTAAGTCTAAGACAAGTTGATCTGTATATTATTGATTATTATCTTGATATTAGCTAGAAGATTTAGATTTGTGGATTTTGACTCTATTTGTATTTATTTTCCTTTGTTAGAAGAAGAAGGTATGTCTATTTGTGTAAAATCTTACTCTTGTCATCATTTTTCTCCATCTATAACTAAGGTATGCAATTGTTCTATAGGAAAGTCTGAAGGTAGTCTAACACCTGATTCTTTCAACCTAAGAAGTGGTTTGTCTTGATCTTTTTGGGGTTGATATTCATTGTAATCATCTTAAGATCCTATTATTGTGGGGATGTCATAAAAAATAATGGGGTTATCTTAACCATTATAAAATTTATCATCCTCATAGCTAAGGCCATAAGAGGCCCCACTACGAATGAAATTTTGAGCCATGTCTAAAAAAAAGTTGTTCTCTATGTTTGACTAGATTTGGATCAATGTTTTGCAAAGGTTCAAATAAGGTATGCTTTGGTTCTACTCAAAAAAATGACTAAGGTACCAAAGAGAATATAAAAGAGGGTGGTTTGGAACCACACACAATTAGAAGATTTGGTTCATGAATTTACTCAACCTTTAGTAAAGTTGAAATCATATAGATTGGAAGAGTGTAAGGTAACTCAAAGATCTAAGGTGAAAACTAGTACACTAAAGCCTGTATCCTTGTGATACACCTATATCATAAAAGCTAGTTTCAACTTATAAGAGTTGACCCTAGAAAATTAGAGGAAAGCTCTCCAAATTATGAAGAAGATAATATGAACTAAGCAACTCAAGATGTAAAAACATACATGAATTGCTAAGTACAAAACTAGGACCAAATGGGTAGCACAAGATCACCACATGGTTCTAGTAGAATAAAATATGTTGTAGGACTCAAAGAGTAATCAATACACGAGATAACTTGAGTCTACCAAGATGATAATATGATTTTGACTCTAATAAACTACCCTTAATCCAAATGAAAAATTAAACCCAAGTTAGAACAAGTTTAGTGTGAAAATGGTGAACGTAATTTGACACACCAACCCTTAGAACTTATAAAAGTTTAATTTTGAATGTGAATTATAAATGAGGTACTTAGAAAAATTGGATAAATGATCTAGACTCAATTGGGAAGCATGACTACACCAAAGGGGGTGATATGACATAAATTTTTCGATAATAATTTGGACAAGGAAAAGATTTTTTTTTCCAATTAGATAGTGTAATGCCTCCCTTGCTCAAGAATTTTGAGGACAATGTGTTTTGGTTAAGTTCATTGAGTTAACAACCAATTTTAGCCACAAATCAAAACCAAGTAAGCTAATGATAAAAAATAATCATCTTAAGTCTAAACTGATAAGGTATGGCAAAGTGGGGTTAATTACACTAGTAAGTTTTCAAATGTCTCTAGGGGGATTAATTACATAATGAATTTTAAATCATGATGCAAAAGAACAAGCATGTAAATGGGTGTCTGTATCACTTCGCTTGTTGAAAAAATGGCTTGCCCTTTTTTCAACCACTACATCTATTGTTTGCTCAATGTAGTGTGATGTCCAAAGTGTAGATATGTCCCATGTGTAAATCCAAAACTATAAGGTGGTTTAACCACTCAAACCTCTGATCCTAGTGGGAGTGGTTCAAGTTAGTGCTTAGAGATGAAACCTCAGGTCAAAGCTTCCTTATAGAACTTGTGAGAGGTAATTAAGTTCCCCTCATAAGCCAAGATGAAATGAAATAAAAGACATAATAGAAAGACTTTAGGGTCATTTTCAAGATCACCCAAACTATTGCAAGTTTTTGGGGAGTGCTTTAGACAACATTATTTCTATGCCTTAGACTAAGAATGTTTGCAATAAGGACAACACTTTTGATTCCAAAATTTCCTTAAATGGGATGGATGGAAGAGTATACATGCAATGTCCATCTTTTTTCCAATCAAGTTCTAATTAAAAACTGTTAAAGATAAAAATTTGACAAGTGAATTCAATTTTAAGCCCTAAATCAAAGATTAGGTGGTGTTCTTTTGATCCCTTGGTCTTAAGTGCTAAAATGGAAAATATTGCATAAAATGACCATATGAAGCAAACAAAAAATCTAAGTTCATTTTAATCCCAAAGATTAAAGTGTTCAAGACTTATCTTAGATTAAATTTTAATGCACCAATTTTGAAAAGTTTAAGACTTAAGATTGGGTTTTAAGCACTAAACTTGAAATATTTCTAAAATTTAACACGATATGTTCATTTTAGGTACCAAATACCAAATGTTTAAAAATATAGCATGTTCATTTTAAACCCAAATTAAAGTGTGCTTGGTTAGTCAAAAGCAATCAAAATAACTTCTAAACTAGCCCCTCACCTACAAAAACACAATTATAAGGGCCTGCTTTGAAGCACTTAAGAGTTTGAGCAAACAACATTAAAATTTTTAACTCTATATTGTAATCTCACTATTACATAGTCAATATTGCTCTTTTCCATACAAAATCATAATTTTAGACAACAAAATCATTATTTTGGGTTAGACCAGTCAAAAACACCATATCGTTATTCTATTGCTAG
Source organism: Torreya grandis (assembly GCA_037957365.1). NCBI lineage: Eukaryota > Viridiplantae > Streptophyta > Pinopsida > Cupressales > Taxaceae > Torreya > Torreya grandis. Next base: position 1,217,761 of record JARHVA010002882.1, on the reverse strand, counting down.
CTTAGGAATGATATCACTATTCTAGAATGATATCATAGTTTTGTAAAAAAATTGCTATTCTAGAAAAATATCATCATTTTGTAATGAAATCAATATTTTGAATGAAATCACTAACCAAAAAGATGATATCAGTACCAAAAATGATGAAATCATTGCCCAAAAGGATGATATCACTGCTCAAGATGATGATATCACTACTCAAGTCCATAAAATCACTATTTTGAAAACAATGATTTCGTTACACAAAATCTCTATTATGTGAGCAGTGATATTGTAATAGATAGCAAAATTGAGGTTTGTAGAAATAAAAACACTGTTATAAAAATGGAAAATTAACTTAAAATTTCACTCTTTTTGGCCCTCTCACTCCAAGATCCTACATGGAAAAGATTAGTGAGTTATTTGAAAGAGATTTATGACCAAATTTGTTGGATGCGGTCCCACCAGGTGTGATAAAATGTAGAGAGGATTACATAAAATGATTAGTAAAACATTAGTCCAATAAATCAAAGGAATAATGCATAAGAGTAAACTGAGTTAAGCTTATATATTCATGTTGGAATTTCAAGTAATAATAAGAAATAGTTAAAAGAAAACAATGTCATATTACCTTCCCAAGTGGATTCATCATTTAAATGTGGCTCAAAATCATGTTCTCCCTTGATCAAGAGCTCTTGTCTTCAACAAAAATGGTGGCCAACTCCTCCAATGTCTCAAGAACTAATTGTAAAACCTAGGCTCATGATTTGGAATCACTAAACTAGCCTATCAATGAAGCTTGAAAATAAAATCAATGGTCAAATGCAAAGGATTGTGGAGATAATTTAACATTATAACTATACATAAATCAAGCTTAAAAATGATGTCCATAGCCTCTCTATTTATAGATTTTTGAGATTGATCAGATTCAACCTGAATCATCCATCTCAAGATTGAGATGTGTTGCTAAGGATTAATTCAATTATGTAATTACAATTCATAAATAGGTTCATCAATATTTAGGATAGAGAGGCACTTAAAGAGGCATAGAGGGTCTTATTGATGCATGGGAGACCCATAATATCGATATTTGTGGCATTTATGGCCTAAGGATGCCTTCCCAAGAAATGATGTCATTAGGTGATACAGTTAATGGAAATCTATTTCCAAAAACAAATATTCAACAACTCTCATGGAAAATTGATTTAAGCTCTTGATTTATATTAATTAGCCTTAAACAAGGTTAATCAACATTTGTGTAATTATTTGGAAATTGACTCTTAATTAATCAAAATGGTCAGAAATTCATATTACTGGGTCATAATTTGACTAGAGGAGAATTAGAAGTTGATATTAGATGTGTTGGAGCTATATTCCCATTTACGATGTTACCAACACAAAATAACAAAGGTATATGATGTATACTAACGAATTAAGAGAAAAGAGCGATTCAGAGCACAAAAGGACAAATCATCATTTTGAATTGAAATGAATTGATTAAAGTTAGGTATCCCATAAAATTCATTTCCATATTTAGGGATACATTACCCTAAATTAGAACTTGTAAATGATAAGCTCGAACCATTTAGCACATTTTATGGATTTTGACCTAAAATGTGCATTTGAGTACAATTTGAGCAAGGTTGACAATTTCAACATAAATGGTGTTAGGAATTGGATGTCTAAAAGAATCATATAAGGATTTTACTCTAATTTATTCAAAAGTATGAAAACTATCTTGTCTCCTTGATGATCCTCTAGTTGATTTCACACTATATTAATAGTCATTTAATAATCATAAGCTTATTTATTACCAATCAAGATAGGGTAATAGGTCTCATTTTTCTTCATGTTAATGTTTTAAAAACTACCTCATATAATTATTTCAATAAATCTAATTTCCACATCTTCAAGGTGACTAATTGGTTCTACCCTTCCATATTCTGCAAGACTGAGAGTGATATGACTATAACTCAAGTGTGTCCTACTAATATATTCCCACGTAGATATTGGAATCAAATTAATATTACTTAAAATTTTAAATACTACATTGGGAATTTAATATCATGCAAGCTCAATATCCATTCGTGAGTCCACATCCCATAATTTTTTAGTTTTAACATACCAGACCACCTTATTGATATGCTATTATACACTCTATATGCATTATAGAATATTATTCAAGAGATTTTTAATATTCTAGGAAATATATTCATTGCATAGTGATGAAAAATTATAAGAAACTAATTAGTGTAGTCACAACACCTTATTTCATAATCCACATAATTTTCCCATAAATTTGTGTGTCAATGGTTATGGTGTCTCCTTTTGATGCAATTTGATATTTATTTCTTGAAGGACCTATAAAGTTTGATATATTAATCCCTTATTTATTTTAGCATCAAGATATTTTTCATATTGCACCTTCCTGATTCCCTAATCCTACAATATTTTTGATGTAGGCAATCCTTACTATACACATTGTTGTCTAGTAACTACTTGCATAAATGCATTTCCTTTAATCTATGTATTATTATTATTCAAATCACACACTATATTTTATTTTATTTGATTCATTATTACTTGACAATATTCAGTTTGATTTTGTCCTTCCACTCTATAATATATGTAATATACCTATCTCTAAGGATTCATGGGATATTTATGTACAAAAATGATTATACTCACCACACATTATAATTGGATGGGTTGGAAAGGTTATAAATTATCATTGTTGAGACCACATTTATACCTCATTGATATCCTCATTTATATCCTCTTATATTTTTTTTTAAATCCCCAATCATGTGAATATTATCCAGTGAATCATCCTTGCTATTGTTAGTATGCATTATATTTTCCATACAAATGTTGTAGTGATGTTGGAGTCCAATTTGATTATTATTGTTGAGGGATCACATTGTTCCATGAAGATTAATACTGGTATTATGGTGATGATGTTTCCCATCTAGCCAGACCCTAGGGTTGATATTAAAATTGAGGTGATGAAGTCATATGTTTAAAACTACCTTATGCCACACTAGTCATTTCTACCTCTAGGCTTGAAAGTTCTTACTTTACAATGGGTAACTATTGTGCTATAATTGCAAAGACATTCTTGGTGATATATTCCTTTAATTACTATAAGGCTAGATAAATCTTTTCATTATGGTTGGTTGTTTAAAAAAAAATACAATATAAACTTTGAGTTTTTAAATGTATTATTATAGTATATGACATTTTATGTTTGCATACCTTACTACACTATAATGTTCATAGAATTTTGGATTGAGTTTAGGATAATAATTCCTAAAATTTCCTTATTAACCACACTCTCTAAACCATAAATATAGTTTAGGTTTATCACTTGTTAGGTTGTGGAGCTAAAAGCTTCAACTGTTGCAGACATGGAGGAGGTTGCTGAGTTCCAGGGATATCAACATCGGCAGTGGGACCGACGTAGGTCATCTATAGTGTAGAAGGGAAACCGACATCAACAGGAGGTCAGTCGACATCGGTCACCTCCAGGTAGAAAGGGACTGACATTGGTCACCTGTGGCAGTTCCAAAACTGTTCGTTGCACGGATAGTTAGTTTGTTGAACGGAGTGTTTGCATGTTAAGGGCTAATTATAGTCTCGAGCTGCGTGTTTAATTATTTTAAATTAAGAGTCTAAGTTATTTTTTAATTTTGGGATCTATTTATAGACCCATTGGCTTGTATTTTAATTAGTGAAAATAGAGGAAGGCAAGGAAGATCCTTCCAAGTGTAAGATCATTTGAGTTGCAAGTTGTTGCAAGCTCATGGGAGAAGATCTACATGGTAAGTAAGATCACTTTGAGATATACTTGAATTACTTTGAGTACTTGTGTACTGGCAGGGTTATTACTAATTGGTTGAAGAGGTGAACACCAATTCTGTGTGTGAGTTGTGTGTTGGGACCGTTTTTGGTAGGAGAGTGAACTCTTGAAGAAAATTACTATGTACACTTGAGGTGTGGGAAGCTTCTGAGAGGTGTGGAGAAGAAGTGGCATATTATTTATTGTATTTTCTTTCTGGATGAGTATTAATACAAGATTGTGTATTATCTCTCATATTCTGTGCTATTTGTGAATTCTAGTTACTTGTTCATTCTGGTATAATTCCGTGTTTAGTTGCTAATACAAGGTAATCATATATACTCTTATTGGTGGAGTAGGATCCTAACAATTGGTATCAGAGCTTTTGGTTGGGTTACTAATAGGTTGTATCAGATCTGGTTAGTGTGTGTTGATTACAGGTTACTCACAGGGGTTTCTGTTTGAGTGGGAGTATAGCAATGCCAGAAGAAAGTAAGCTACTAATGGAGAAGTTTAATGGCAAGAACTGTCAATTATGGAGGATGCATATTGAAGATTATCTGTATCAGAAAGATTTTTACTTACAATTGGGTGGGGTTGATTGCAAGCCCTAGGATATGAAGGATGAAGAATGGGAGGTTCTTGATCAGAAGGCTTTGGGATCTATAAGGTTGAGTCTTGCATCGTCTGTGATTTCCAACTTATCACAGGTTAAGACAATGGTAGAGTTGATGGAATATTTGGTAAATTTATATGAAAAACCCTCAGCTTCAAATAAGGTATTTCTTATGAAGCAATTATTTAATTTACAAATGTTAGAAGGTGGATCTATTCATAGTCATCTTAGTGATTTCCATGGTTTGGTAAACCAGTTAAATTTAGTCAATATTGTTTTTGATGATGAAATTAAGGCTCTCTTAATCTTATGCTCATTACCTGAAAGTTGGGAGAATTTGGTAATGGCAGTTAGTAATACTGCGTCTGCTTCAAAAATCTTAAAAGTGGATGATGTTGTGAGTGTAATCTTGAATGAAGAAATTTGCAGGAAAAGCACAAGTGAATCATCAGGAAATGCTTTGAGTGTGGAAAGCAGGGGAAGGTAAAGAGAAAAGATAGAGCATGGGAGATCAAGGTCCAAGATAGGCAGGAGATCCAAGTCCAGATATGGCAGAATAACCTATTGGAAATGTGGAAAGCAAGGGCACTTAAAGAGATATTGTAGGTCAGATGAAGATCAGCATGAAGGACATGAAGAAGTAGGTGTTGCAGGTATTATTGCACATGATGCTCTGGTATGTTCCTTAGATGAAGTAGAATCTTGGGTTTTAGATTCTGGTGCATCTTTCCATGCATCCCCAAATAGGGAATTTTTTCATGAATATGTCCAGGGAGACTTTGGAGAAATTTGTTTAGGGGATGGTAAGCCTTGTCAAACGGTTGGCAAAGGGAAAGTGAAGCTGAAATTGCAGACGAGCAACACATGTTGAAGGAGGTCATGCATATCCCAGTTCTGAAGCAGAGTTTGATTTCTATTGGAAATTTGGGTGATGAGGGTTACACAGTAACTCTCACAGTGGACTCTTGGAAGGTTACAAAGGGTGCACTTATTGTAGCAAGAGGTAAGAGAGTAGGTACACTTTATCTATCTACTTGTATTACTAATTCTCTTTCTGGGTTATCTACTTCGGCTGTAGATTCGAAGATGTGGCTTAATAGGCTTGGTCACATGAATAAGAAGGAGATGCATATTCTTGAGTCAAAGGGTATGCTTTCAGATTTAAAGAGCATGGATGGAGGTTTTTGTAAGCAAAGAAAGAAAGTAACGTTTCTTGAGAAATCTGATGTTCGTGACAAGAACATGAAAGCCTTGGTTTTCAAGGAGAAGATGATGGATAAAGATTAGTCAAAGGGGCTGAAGAATTCTAAGCAGAGTAAGGTTGATTTGGACAAGGGTTTGATCCAAAAGGAGCTCGCGGGTAAAGGTCATCGCTCACAAGTAAAACACAGAGATCGACGTCGGTTAGGAAACCAACGTCGACATCCAGACAGGGACCGATGTTGGCTATGTGCAGCCCAAAGTTGGTGACTCTAGATAGATAAACACAAGCATCAATCAGGGAGAACTAGCATTGGCAATGAGGCAGTCACATGGAACTAATGTCGGTCAGGTGCAGACTAAGATGTGACTGGCATCAGTCACTGAGACAGATTTTGAGCAGATAACAAGCTGTCAAGGAGTCTCAATCACCCATATGGAGGACTTAAAGGGTAAGTAAGCCTCAAATTCATCATTTCCCTTCTTTACACTACTTTTTGCTCATTGACGATCAAGAACCAAGAAGTTATTAAAGAAGCAGAGCAGGTAAATCTAGGAAACAGTGGGAGTTTGGCATGGATGAGGAATGTTATTCCTTGGAAAAGAACCAAATGGGAGTTTTGGGTGGAGTTGCTAGCTAGAAGGAAGCACTGAGAGATGAATGGATATCCAGGATAAAGAAGAGTGGAAATGGACATGTGAGATGGAAGGCCAGGGTATATGGTCTTGAATAAGCTATAGGAAAATGGAGGTTTGACCATTGTGTTTCTCTTTACCAGGTTGGATAATATTAGCTACATTATCCTGTTTCTATATGTTGTGCTTGTAGCAGGGTCACATATGTAGGGAGTTACTAAACTAAAGGTAAAGTTAGTTCAGAGGTGTGTCATGAGGAATCTGGGAGTAGCAAGATTCTTTGGCATGAGTGTGTTTTAGGAACATGGAAGGTCACAGGTTGACTTTGTTTCAAGATGATTGTGTGAGAGCAGTTAGCACGCCGATGGTTGGACAGTTCTATGAACAATGTCTTGATTCACATAATGAGGTTGAGTAGATGTGTACTAAACCTAAGTTTTCCCAAGAAGTGGGAGCTGTCAGAAAGTTTGGAGCCAATCTGGGAAAGAAGCATTGGAGGGCAGTTCAATGGAGTCTCAAGTATCTGAGAGGGACCAACAATAGGTCAACATGCTCTACAGGGTCAAGTTCTTTTCTACATGGTTTGTAGATGCAGATGTGGCAGGTGATTTAGATGATAGGAGATACACCATAGGATTTGTGGTGGTTGGTCTTCAAGAGTGATCTTGAAGAGGGATATAAAGCCAAGGGAACAAACTAGATGATGTACAAGTACATGTACAGTTGCAACTATTTATCTCCAAGTGGGAGATTGTTAGGTTATGGAGCTAAAAGCTTCAACTATTGCAGACATGGAGGAGGTTGCTGAGTTCCAGGGATACCGACATTGGCAGTGGGACCAATGTCGGTCATCTATAATGTAGAAGGGCAATCGACATCAATAGGAGGTCAACCGATGTCGGTCACCTCCAGGTAGACAGGGACCGACGTCAGTTGCTTGTGGCAGTTCTAGAACTGTTCATTTCACGGATAGTTAGTTCATTAAACCGAGTGTTTGCATGTTAAGGGCTAATTATAGTCTCGAGCTACGTGTCTAATTATTGTAAATTAAGAGTCTAAGTTATTGTTTAAGTCTGGGATCTATTTATAGACCCATTGGCATGTATTGTAATTAGTGTAAATAGAGGAAGGCAAGGAAGATCCTTCCAAGTTTAAGATCATTTGAGTTGTAGGTTGTTGCAAGCTCATGGGAAAAGATATACATGGTAAGTAAGATCACTTTGAGATCTACTTGAATTACTTTGAGTACTTGTGTACTGGCAGGGTTATTACTGACTAGTTGAAGAGGTGAACACCAATTCTGTGTGTGAGTTGTGTGTTGGGACCATTTTTGGTAGGAGAGTGAACTCTTGAAGAAAATTACTGTGTACACTTGAGGTGTGGGAAGATTTTGAGAGGTGTGGAGAAGAAGTAGCATCTTCTTTATTGTATTTCTTTCTGGATGAGTATTAATACAAGATTGTGTACTGTCTCTCATATTCTGTGCTATTTGTGAATTCTAGTTACTTGTTCATTCTGGTATAATTCCATTTTTAGTTGCTAATACAAGGTAATCATATATACTCTTATTGGTGGAGTAGGATCCTAACATCACTCTCATGCATCTCATATATACTCTTCATGAAAGCATCTATCTTCACCTCCACTTTAGAGCTAGTGACTAGAACATATCCATAATATTCAATTTGATCCACTTATAGGGTAGTTGATCGAGTGTTATCCTTCATCAAGAATTGGGACTGCATAATAGAAAATATAATTTTTGATTACATTCATTCTAAAAATTTGGTAGCTTTATCTTTATCCTTCATGATAAATTTAATTTTATTCATCACATATGAGAATATGTAATCATAGTCCCATGCAAATTCTCCACTCTATTATCAGATTTCCTTTAGTTCTTAGATAGTCTAGCTTGTATAATTTTTCATAATAAATTCTAAAATTAAATATGATTAAACTTAATGGAGATCTATGACATTATAATCTATTTTGAAAATTAATTCTAAATCATGACTTGTTAAATATAATATGAGCTCCCACTTATTTACATCATCAAAAGTTATTCCCCTAACATACCATTTCATTTTATAGGTTAAAATATAATGCTTGGGGTTTGTACACCCATCATATTATGTGAACACAATAAACATTCTTGGATTGAGCTACATATTTGGCATGATTGAAATGTATAATACTAACTATTGTGTACTAGTGACTATAACTATAGGATGCTACACACTGGTCACTACAACTATAGTCTTATAGGCACTAGTTTTTATTGGCATCTTAAAATTGGCCTCAAAATCAAATCCAACCTCTTTTAGCCTCTTATTATCTATGGAATTATTTGTCTCTACACTTAGTTTTCCAAACTTATCTATAAATGACTCAAAATAGCTTATTCCCATCCCTTCCTTTGTACTTGATGTTTTTACTAATGATAAATTGGGCTAGGGGGATGCATACTCAAAAAATGAATGATCTCTATCCTCTAATTCCTTTGAATATGATATTAAACCTACTATAATTATGCACTTATACATAATCTCTTCTCATGAAGATTCTTTCACTACTTTAAACACTTTTCCTCTTAGTTATAAACTACTGTCTTTCAACTACTCTATTTTTATTTTTCTTTCATCTTATTTACTTTGTTCCATCTCGCTACTCACAACTCTATATTATTCCTTGTTAGGACCTTATCTTCCCTTCTCTGCATATAATCTACTTCTTACATCTTGTGAAGCCTCTCTTTGGGATATATTTTCTTCAGTATCTTCTACCTTATTCATACTCATACTCATAATCATGTCTAAACTATTACATTTGTTCCATCTTATTTGTTTTCATAGTTATCTTTCCAATCCTAAAATCTTATTTTCACTATGGATCTTTTCATGCTCCATATTCTAAGTTCAAGACTAATTTCTTTACTTATCACCACCTCATTCAATCCTAGATTGAACACATCCCCATAACACCTAAAGTAACTACTCCATTTTGGTAAGAGTAAGCACCATGGCCTTTTCCACAACCAACATATTAATCAGCCATGGATTCATATAAAAAACTAGTCTTATACAACTTCAAAATCTAAATAGCCTTGTACAACAAATTTAGTGATATATCTATCAATGGTAGTCATGGTCTAGTAGTCTACTACATGGCTCTAGTCAGTGTCTAGGTTTCATAGGTTTTCTATATTTTTTCCATCTAAGTTATGAGTTGTATCCTTTGTGGCTGAAAATAATAATATTGAAATCTAGATAACCAAGTAGCTAATAGTTCAAGAAATTCACACTGGAAGATTTCATAATTTTTTCGTATATATGCTCTTTAATAATTTCCTTCACAATTTTCACTATTCTTATTGTTTCCTCTTTGTCAAATTTTTTAATTATTTAATTGAGCCATATCTTTATATCTCTTTGTCCTAGAAACAATCTCAATATGTTTCATCAAAATTCTAAGGTCACCACACCATTGTTAGCAGAGGTTCTTAGAAACCCTTCAAAACATATTAATTCAAGGATAACTTACACATGGAGTAACAAAAGTAAAAATTTGATGGCAATTTAGATTTAATATATCCATTAACTATAAAAAATAGATAAATACATGGATAAACATAGGTTTATTAGAATCTAAACAATCAGTATAAACTCATATGATTAATAAATTAAAGCAAAAAAAGTACTCATTGTACATAGAACAATGATAAAAGATACATAGGAAAATCATATGTATTAATATATATCATATTATAACCATATAAAAATACAATTGAGCACTATATAGAGATTTACACAATGTTGTGTCTTCATATTCTAGCCTTTTGATATGCCTAAAAGGAGTGACTTTTCACATTTTGATGTTTATCATTATGTTTACATAGGTCAAATACATACAAAAATATTATATAAAATACAATATGAGTACAAATCTCACACATGTCCATCAAGTATACTCTATGATTTTGTTGGCCTTATTCTACATTCAACACATATAATGTAATGTTCAAGGTTATATGATTTAAAATATCCCTTTAAAAACAAGCATAATAAAGTTACAAAGAAGTGTTTATTCAAATAAAAGAGCAACAACATGCTAATTCAAATTTACACATATGATCTCAAAATCCTCCTTAGTGTAACCAAAAAAGAATTGAGGGTCATCCAAAAAAATTCCTTCCAAAATAATTTTCTCAATGCCCAAATATGACATAAATTTGTAATACAAAAAAGAGTTACAATAAATATTAATAAAATATACAAACAAAAGGATTGTAAGTGTGTTTACCAAAAAAATGAAAACCTTATTTTCACTTCAAGTTATGATATTTCATTAAGATCACAAAAGTATAAATTATAAAACTTAGAATGCTATAAACACTCAAATTAACATTTAATGCTGACACAATGCACTTGTGACCCGATTATCAAACACACTTAGCTTAGGCTAATTCCATGGTCCTTGACCACCTTTCCTTAACTTATATGTGGATTAACCTTACCTCTTAAGAAAATTTTAACTCTAATATTCCTATTTCACATTCCATATGGCCTAAGCTCATCCTATGACTGATTCACACTTCTAGCTTAGCTACCTCTACTCTTCACACAAGGCCACTCTTTTAGGACTATCCCCCTCATTGATAGCATTTAAACACATTGGTTACATATTATTGACTAATAATGTCTCTTTAATCAAATTAAAATTTACCCAATGGGTCATCCCACATGTTTTATGAGCCCCATTTGAATGAATTCCAAAATGATCACTATAAAAGCACATTTTTCATTCATTTACCCACTAAATGGAAAGAAACTAAAAACATTTTATAAAGCTCCAGAATAATTATTGCAAAATGAGATAAAATTCCCTATTTCTCCTAATTATGAGTATGTACAACCATAATAACCATGAACTAAGTTTGCATACACCTTTAAGCTCATAAGTCATTGCCAAAGTGCATTAATCACACTAAGATCACCCCAACATCTAGCATTACACTAGTTTTTCACACACACCACCATAAAATGGAAGAGATACATGGAGTTTGATCACTCTTTAGAGAATTTGTATGTATGCAATGCTCAACATATGGAGTTAGTGTTCCCCAAAATTTCACACATGGAATTTTGGGATACCCCTATTAAATTTTTATCTTTTGTCTTTTATGAGTCAGTTGTTCTCATTAAAACTTAGTCTCCTGAATAATAATTAGTATTTATTTGTTTTCATTTTGTTTGCTTTCATTTCTAATTATTTCAAATTGCTCTAGAAGGTCAAAAAATATTTGCCTAGGCCATCACTAAAAAACCCATTCTATCTATCATTCTAAGAAGATAAAAAACTAAGTATTTGGGCTCACTTACAGGTCAAATCAGGTTCTCCAAGTAACTTTACTTATAAAATGAGAAGTAATCAATCATCACAAGCCTAAGAAACACTGCATATTTCAAATCAAAATTGTGAAATAACTTTACTTCTCATCAAAAGTTAAGAAAAGTAGTTTCATAAAACTATAGAGCACTAACTAGGGCAAATCAGGGTTTCAAAGTTACTTTACTTACTCAAAGTCACAAGTAAAATAAATAAGTGTTCATAATTCTAAAGTAATCACAAGTCAAGATCAAATCAGGATTACAAAGTTACTTGAATTTAAAGGTCAAATTAAGCAAAGTAGTTCATGAAACCTTACCAAAAGCTAAGTTCTTGCGTGGTTTCCTTAATACTTGTCACCTATATATCATAAATACAAGGTTTAATATAAATATAGAAAATTCCACCTCATTTCCTACCTGGCTTTCAAGTTGTTTGACCTAGATGCTGCCTATGTGAATTTTGAGTGACACCATTTGAGCCTCTAAAGCAATTTTTGAACAATTCCTTCATGACCCATTTGCAGTTAAGGTATGTAAATCATTTTTAATTTGCTTTCATGACTCCTTGGGTTTTTTTCTTTTTTTTTATTTGATAAGTTTTCATTTTCTACCTTGAAGGTTTTTTTTTCCATTTTCTTGCAATTGTTTCTCTTTTCTGCATGCATTGATGTTGTAAAACTTTGTAAAAACTCTCATAAACACTTAACATGTAAAATCTTAGCTAAAATACTAAAGATAATGAATCCTTTTATAGGAAAACCTAATAGTTGACCTAGCTTTGTTTACCTAGGTTTTCCATTGCTAACTACTTACTCAGAGTCCTAAAACCAAGTGGTTGCTCTCAAGAAACCCAAATTTCTCAAGCAACTTGCCTACTCAAAATTTCAACAATTGCTTACTTACCTGGAGTTATGATTACTCCTTAATTTTACTTCATTGGGTTTTCCAACCCTAATAACTTGCCTAAGAAAACTCAAAGTTGTAAGCCCAAGCAAACTCGATAAACTTCCCAAAGAGAACTAGAGCTTTGAATGCTTGTTACTTACCTAGGGTTTTTGATACTGAAGACTTGTGGATTTACAAAAAATCCTAGGGTTTTGACACCCTAATACTTTGAATGAGTTACCTAAAGTTTTCAAAGCCTCCTATTGTTGGAGGTTATTAATACTTGAAGATTACTTAGGACTATTACTTAAGACAATAAATTGATCTAGTTGTTCAATATTTTCTAAACCAACAAGAGCAATCACTAAGTGTTCAAGTGCATTTATCAAGTATTTATAGTGTTAACTAAAATAAATGTTAGGATGAAAGTAAGAAGTAACTAAAGTATAAGTACAAGAAACTCTTATTGAATAAGTTCCTTAACATGCACTTGAGGAAATACCAGGGCTGAGTAGGAGGGGTAGGATATAAGTAAAGAAAGTTGTGAAATCATAGGAACCAAAAATGAAGTATGAGTACAAGGGGTACCCCAATGAGTTTAGTATTGTATCCAAAGTTTCAAAATTAGTGACATAGATATGGGGCATGTATCCATAATTGAGTTATTAGAGACATCCAAACCTATCACCAAGACTCCACTTATGAAAGCAATGACCAATAGTGGAATCCTGTAAGTTGAAACTTTCTGAAGTTTTGCAAAATAGCCTAAGTTTATCTTCGAATGTGCAAAGTACTATGACTCTCTCATTAGAATAGTGAAAGACACTTTAAGCAATGTGGTAATCAGACTTGATGTTCAATACTTTGACTACTATTTAAATATCCCAGTAAGGTGTAAAGTAATAGATTTATCAATGGAGAAATCCAAGAATGTCTAGGAAAGACAAACTTTAGAGTGTATCAAGGTAATGAACATTAGTTATCTAAATAAATTAAATCAGCCCTCAAGGTTCCCAAAATAGATAGTAAGGTCTGAATTTATTCAAGAAGTGGATGATATCACCTAGTTATTATGTAAAATAAATGGAGAAAAGATCATTAAGTGTTTTTTAAAATAGATGTATACATACATCAAGGCCATTGATGTCAAAAAGAGTTATATAATGATTGAATGGTCTAGTATGATAAGTGATAACATTGACCACCAATAGAATAATGTTTTGCAAACTTTGGATTTCAAGATGACTTCATACTTAGTGTATGTTATATCATCTATTAGAGCCTTTTCTTAATTGAATACAAAAGGAATGTTGGTGTTAGAACCCATATATGAATATTACCCTAAATTAGTTATGTTAGAATACTTCAAGCATTATAAGATTGTAAATGATAGATTATTTTATGAAATCATCAGTAAGTTGAATATTAATCTAAAGCCAAGAGAGTGTCTGATGTGACTTGGGAAGTAGTTTCCCATTTTGGATTCATCTTCATTCAATTCCTTAATTTCACATACATCAAAGTTGGTGGTTTCTCAAGCACACCATTAAAATTTCCAAGATATTCCAGTGATAAATGGATTCTCATGGAGTTATGTAGGCATCTAGTAGAATTACATGACCTACAATTAAAGGTTCACCATTCATCAGTTAGTTTTCCCATTACTATTGGTAACTATCATTTTGAAAGCATCTAAAAATTAAAGAATATGCAAATAGATATGTATCACAATTGCAATCAAACCCACTTTGAAGCTAGAGCAAATTTTTATTATAGAGGCATATCTCAAAATACAATTTCTCTTGAGTATGTATATATTCCTATACTTAAAGACTATTATATTGATTGTAGGGATGAGTTTGAAGTAATAAGAAGAGATAATAGTAGATTTATTGTTGAAAAAATTCATTCTTTTGATTTAGCAATAATTCTTGAGGATATGGAAGATGATGGAATAGTGATTAGTGATGTTTATCATGCAACAGTAGGAGATCATGCTCCACTTTCATATATTATTTTCAATAAGGATCAAGTTAAAACTATTGATAAGATAAATTCTATGGTCCTTACCATGAATTCCACATGGATTCTCAATAAGGGTTATTACATGAAGGATTTGATGACCAAAACTACTCGAGTAAGTCAAAAGAGAAAAGTTTTGCAAAGGGAAAGTAGTCAAGAGCCTGATAAGAAATTAAAGTTAAAGAAGAATGTTGATGACACCTACTCTATGGTGAAGGATAAGGCACCAATGTATCCATATATTACTACACCTCATATAATATATTCTATAAATACTTCTCCTACCATCATTCCTATTTCTAATGCACCTACACAAACCCATTAACACTCATGCCACCTCCACAATCTCATAGCATCAAGCCTTTAAAGAAACTCATTTAGAAGGAGATTAATGTTCCTCCTCTTCCACCTTCATCCACTCCACCTAATACTCGTCCTCTACCTCCTTATGAGGATCAACCCACCACTCAAAAAGAGACAAAACATGTAACTATTGAAAAATTAACCCCATCTCAGGAGGTATCATAGGAAAAGTGAAAGGAAATAGTTGAATGAGAGAAGGCAACAAAGACAGAGGTGGAAAAAAAAATGTAGCAAAGGAGAAAGAAAATGAGAAATTTTTAAAGAAAGGAAAAGAAAAGGAGAAAGAATTTGAGAAAGAAAAAGAAAAGGATGAACAAGTAGTTTCCAATATAGTTCAAGATATTTCAAATGCACAAAAAGTTCCTTCTCAGGAAATAGTAGTTAGAAATAATCAACAATGACTGGTTTTACATTTAGCTACTTCAACAAGCACAAATTTCTCATTATGATTAGCATTGAAAATAGTTCTTGAGATAAGAGAAGTGATAAATTTGGAGGATATTGAATTGAAACTACTAAAGAGTCTTGATCATAAAGGAAAGAATCCCAAGAGTGTTAAAGTGACTTCTAAACTAATAATTAAACATTTAGGGTAGAAATTTGCATAGGTATTAGTTCCTCTATAGGGAAAAAATAAAGATGAATTCACTCAAGAATATTTAATAGTTACAAAGATATCCATTGGAGAATTTATTATAGAGGGCTTGAAACAAGACACTCAGACCTTGATCAATACTCTATTCTAGAAGCTTGATGAAGAAATAGTTGACAAAGCTAAGTTGAAGGTACAAATTGTAAAGTTATGTGAAATAATTAACAAGGTGGAAATTACTTTTAGGAGGTGCATTTGAACAAAAAACAATAACAAAGGTAGAGGAAGCTAGGGACAAGGCTAAATCCATTGATGAATGGATAGAGAATATGCTTCAGACTGCTCAAAAACACTTTCTTGAAATCCCAAGCATTCAAGCTGATATTGAAAATAAATTAGCATAGATAAAAGTAGTCATGAAGGAGATAGAAAATGCAAATGGAATCTCTGAATTGCAACAAGAAAGCCTCCAAAGAATAAAATCTTTAAGTGAGAAAGTTTGATTGAAGAACAAATTGTTTCAGAAGGGTTAGTAAAGAAGGAAAAATAAGAGGAACATCTAATATCTTTTCAAAATGCTGGAAGAAATGAAAACTTTAGAATAAGATGCTCACAATGTAAAATTAGATCTAGAGGACTGCATCTTCTATCTTACAAATGTTTGGTCTGAGAAAACTCCAAGAATGCTTGAATAGTTACATCTTAAATTTAAGGAATTAATTGAAAAATCCTCAACTCATTTCATAGCTAAATCTATTAAGGAGTTAATCAAAAGTCAACAAAAAGTCAGGAGGCTAGAACCCATAATTGGGAAAGTGAAAACTTATTACAGAAAGCTAGAGAGGGAACTACTGAGATACAAGAAAAAAAGGCAATTACTTGCCAAATCAGATGATGCAATAATCTAGTTCATGATGTCTCAACATATTAAATATAGAGAAAAGTGTAGATCTAAAAATCATGACTTGGAATAATTGTTATTGCTCCTCTTATCAACAACTTCTTCTTTCTTCTTCCATTTTCTTTAAGTAATATATTTGAAGTAACTTTTTTATAAGTAATTAATTTATAAGGAAAGTTATTTAGTGAAGTTACTTGCAAAGGTAAAATAATTTGTAAAATGTAAGACTCAAGTAACTTGGTTACACGCCATTATTTGAAGTTATTTTTTAAAAATAAATTACTTAAGCAAGCTTTACACTGCATGTAAGGAGATTGTTTTTTAATCAAATAGTGAAAATGAAAAGTGCTACACGTCAGTGGCCATTGCATGCCACATAGGAGAAATTTTAGGAGGATGCTTTTCAATGGTTTCAGTTTTTAGCATAACACATGGGAATTCAAGGAGCTATCTCTTAATTGATTTTAACATCTGATTTAGTATAAATAATAGTGAAGGCCTGCATGCCAAGGAGGGTAATTTTTAGAAAGTAATTGTAATCAAAGCAAGAGAGTTTAAGCAATATAAAACTTTATGTTTAGATTTATGAGTTTTTGTATTGTATGAAATTGGTTCAAAGTGAAGATGAAGGAAGTTAATTTCTATGGAACTTTGCATCTAAGGAGATCATTTGGTGCATTTGTGAAGATTAAGATGGTAAAATTTATGTTATCTTTAAATATAAATATGGATTCCAATCTTTCTTAATCATTTTTTGAAAGGATTATCATCTCTTTAATGTTTATTTAATTTTATGGATTCAATAAGCTCTGTGAAACTACTTATTACGAAGTAAAATTTCTTTTTTTTCACATATTCTAGTCATTTCATTCTCTATTTCTCCCCAAACTTCTTAACACATTTTATAAAGCAACCATTTGATACAAAATCAAATTTTTATGGTTCATGAAATTTGTGATAAAATTAATACCAAAAAATAAGATGACTTGTGCATACCCTATGAATAAATTATGAATAGCTAAAATTGTGAATAGTTTAAAGTAGATAAACATAAGCATATAGGAGTTTCACCATTAAATAAAGGGGATTTAATCCTATGACTGCCTTGGTACTTTTACTATCCTATGAAATATATATCCAATAGTTTCTAGTGAATCCAATGGGGAGCTATAAACTTAACTCCCAAAATTAAAATTAGATTATCCACTCTAGAGTAAGATAGATACAGTTAATTTTTAGTTCTCTAAAATTTGCATGTTTTACAAACTACCATGTAAGAAGCTACATGAAAAATTTAAGATACACTTGTGACTTGAAACACATGTTTTGTTGAAGATAAATTTACTTGCTAAGTAATTACTTTGCCTTTCTTGAGTCACTTTACTTGTCAATAAGATGCTTTTCTTGAGTTGTTACACATTAAACTAAACATTTTGTCTAAGCTACTGCATGTCAAACATTTTCTTCCTAAGTCTTTATTTATAAAACTAAAGTAATATCAAAACAAATCCTTAGAAAATATTAAGCATTTAAATCTAGCTAATCAACCTTTAACCAAAGTAAGAAAAGCTCAAGGCCAAACTGACGACTTCTTTGAACTATAAGAACAATTTAAATTTAGCTTTCCTATCCAAGCTAGAACAAGAAGAGCAAGCCTTTCACCTATGAGACAAGTAAAAAATCTTGTAAATAAACTAAAACATAATTCTTTAGGAATAATTCTACCTATAAACCTTTAGTTTCATATTCTTGGAAGAATGGTATTACCACTACCTATCCTTTAGGGGGCAATGATTGGTCCTCTAAATTTGAATCCTCTCCATGACTTGCCAAAGGGGTCAAGAAAGAATTTTCCGAAGTTCATAGGTGATGGAAAACAAAATACATATGAGCACTTGGCTAATTTCTTTGTATCCTATGGAGTAATTGGTGTTGAGCATAAAGATGTCTCAGTTAAACTCTTCATTGAGAATTTGCATGATTTAGCTACAAAATGGTTTGACCATTTGGTTCCTATAACTATAGTTAGTTGGGACACTATGCATGAGAAATTTGAGAAGATATTTAAAGATGCTAAATAATCTCACATATTGCTTACCCAACTGACTCTACTTAAAAAATAACCACATGAACACATACAGGATTTCATTACCAAGTTTAATAGATTACTATATAAAATCCCTCAAGCTGCTTTGCCCACTGGAGATAATCAGAAGTGATTCTTTATTAATGATTAGTTATTATAGGTTAGATATCAACTACATAGAACACATCCAACTAATTTAGTAGTATCTCAAAATCTTGCTATAAATGTTAAAGATGACCTTAGCATGGTTGGAAAGATCAAGAAAACAACTTCTAAGGTGGATAGTTCTACTTTGATAATAGTTCAAACCACAATGGATCCCCTGTTGCATAAACTTTCTAATGACTTTCTATAAGTTAAAAGGCAAATTTCTCAAGGTGCTTATACTACTCCTACTAGAAATCCACTTACATGCAATTTCAATAATCAAAACTGAAATCATATTGCTAGACGTCCATAAAGATAAGAAATTTAAGATGCTCCAAAGATTCACATTAAAATGAATGAATAAGATCTTATGGCTATTGAACTTGAAAAAGGTTTTGCTAATGAAGATGAATTTATAGATCTTGCTGGCGACTCCAACATAGGCTACCTAAAATACCAATTAGAAAGTGATTATGAAGAAGTGTTTAGAGAAGATCATAGTCACTCTTTTGTAGTGTTTACAAAGTCACATACTCAACAATCTAGTGAAAGACATTCTAAAGAATAAGGGAAAGATAAGGAACACTCTAGGTCAAATATTAACATTCTAAAAAGAGGTAGTCCTTTACCTACTTCTCTTGCTTAAAAAGATAAAAATACAACATCCTCTTCTTCACAACCTCATAAGTTAGTCAATCATACTTATAAATCCAATCCTAATTTTTCTATATCCATCCCCTCTTTTGACATAATTGATCACATAAATAAAACCAAGATTCAAATGTTAGAAGCTGAATACTTGAGGTCTTATCCAGATCAACTGAATAGACTAGTCAAGTATGTTTAATGTAAAGGATAAAAAAATACAACCAATGCCTCTAAAGGTATTTTGATACTCCCAAATAGGTTTCTTCCTAAAACAATGTTGCAACTATGTTTCCCACATTTACTTCCACATCTAAATGAATAGAGCCATTCTATGTGTCTCTCTTGATCAATAGATTCATGTTGAGAAACTGTATCCTAGAATCTAAAGCCTCTAATAATGTCATGCCTTCCAAAGTATTTGATTCCATTGACCTCACTTTAACTAAGACAAAAGGGATATTTTATTTAATGGAAAGACAAGTTCCCTTGAATGAAAAAATCAAAGACGCGTAAGCTATTTTGACAAATTTTCTAGACAAAAAACATAAAATGATAATTCTAATTGTAGATATTCTTATTTATTATGAAATATTGTTAAGTAGAAAATTTTACAAAGATCTGGGTGGAGAAGCCAAGATGGATTGGTCATGTGTTCACATTTAAATCAAAGGAGTGAATCAAAAACTTGAGCCTGAAAAGAAGTCCAAGTATATAGTTTCTAAGTCATATGATCCAAAATCATAGATTCTTTTTGAAAAATTAGATCATGGAGTCTATTACCTTGAATTGGGAAAGGGAATACAAGAACCAAAGATACAGGAGGAAGAAGAGAAAATATGGATGCTAGAATTTAATGGTAGTTACTATTTTATTGGTTTAAGTACTGGAGTTGTAATTATATCACTAGATGGTAAGGTATATCCTTACTCTTACAAGATTACATTTGAAAATACTAACACAATAGAGTATGAAGCACTATTTTTAGGATTGGAACAAGTAAAGAAAAAAGGAGTGAGACTTCTTAAAGCATAAGGAGATGTTGAGTTAATAGTGAGACAAATTTGAGGACAATACCAAGTGAAGAAGGATAAGATGAGGCATTACCATGATCAAGTTTTAGGTTCAATACTTGATTTTATAACTTTATTAGTTAATTCCATCCTTTAGGATCACAACTCTATAACTGATTCTCTCATAGTTATCACAGCTCTGCTCAGGCCAGATCAACCACCCACACTTTTTTGTGAAGGTGACTATAGATTAGAGATGGTTTTCCATCTAAAATTTCTAGATAATGTCAATTAGTGGCAAGTTTTCAATGATGATAAAAAAATAAATACTTTCCTTGAGCAATAAGATAATTTTATAGAATTTTATTTTGAAGGAATTAGTTCACTTCCATGCCAAACAATAAAAGGTAATACTAACCTTAAACATGATGATAGCAAATAAGTAATTTAATTGAAGGGAAATAAGATTATTAAAGGTTTAGTTTATTTAGAGGAAATATTTGGTAAGCATGATCAATTTTTAAAGAAAAAAATAATATGGTGAGAGTTCCTCTATAGAGGTACAACATGTTAACTTGGGTATTGAGGAAGAGCCCAAGATGGTCAACATTGGAAAATGTTGTTCCCAAAAGGAAAAAGAAGAATTCATTAAGCTTCTTATAAAATACACGGATGTATTTGTCTAGAACTAAAAAGACTTGAATATCTTTCATCCAAAAGAAGTAAAACATTACATTCCACTTCAGCCAGAGTGAAGCCTTTCAGACAAAAGCTTCACCATCATAATCCAACCATTTCAAGTACTATATTTTCTAAAATTTAGAAGAGACTAGATGCTAAAATAATTTACCCCATTTATTATTTAGAGTGGTTGGATAATATTGTCCCAATAATAAATAAAAATGAAGAAATATGTGTGTGTGTTGATTTTCATAATTTGAACCAAGCTTCTTTGAAGGATAACTATCCATTATCAATCATGGATCATAATTTTCAAGTAGTCATAGGCTCAAAGATGTTATACATGTTGGAAAGATTTTAAGGATATAATTAGATAAAAGTGTTTGAAGAAGATCAATACAAGATGACTTTCATAATTCCATAGGGGACATTTGCCTATTAGAAGATGCCCTTTGGGCTAGTTAATGCTGGAGAAACTTTTCAATGAGTAATGGATCTAACATTTTCACATATAAAGAATAAGAGTATTTTGGTATACCTTGATGACTTGACAATCTTCTCCAAGAAGAGAGGTAACCAATTGGATAATTTAGAAGATGTACTCATCTAGTGCAAGAAGCATGGGATCTCTTTGAATCCCAAAAAATGAACATTTTCCATGACTGAAGGGAAGCTTCTTAGTCACATAGTCTCAAAGGAGGGAATGAAGATTAATCTATAAAGGGTGAAAGATATTCAAAGTTTACCTATGCCTACATCCAATAAAGGAGTACATTCATTCTTTGGTAAGGTATACTTCCTCAGAAGATTCATTCCTAATTTTGTTAAGTTAACTCACCATATTTTTGAGAGATGTAAAACAAACAAGACTTCAAGTGGAATGCTGAAGGAAAGTTGGAATTTGAAAATATAAAATTAGCTATAGCTCAAGCCCCAGTGCTAGTTTCCCTAGATTTCAGTAAGGAATTCAATATTTATTGTTATGCTTTTGAGCATACCATGTTAGCCATACTTATACAAAAAATGATGAAGGTATTGAATCCTCTATAGCTTTCATGAGCTAGACATTGAAAAGATATGAGCTAAATTATACATAGATGGAGAAACACATATTTTCTATAGTCAAAGCATGCAAAAACTTTAGGTACTACATTTTGTTTACACATACTAAATTCTTTGTACCTAATAATGTAGTGAAATCTATTCTAACATAGCAAGAGTTGGGATTACTGAGAGGCACTTGGGTAGCTAAGGTGCAAGAGTTTGATCTTGATATCAAACTAATGGAGTTGGTAAGAGGAAGAATCTTGTTCCAATTTATGATAAGAGAAAAGCTGATGATATAGTTACGATGGTGTCTTTACTTCAAGATGAATCATATGAAGATTTTTCCATGGTTATTTTTATTGATCTTGTTGATGAATGGTATAGTAAGATTGATTTCTTCCTAACTTATGGAGAATGTCTATATCATATTACACATAAGGAAAAGTAGACCATAAATTTGAAGTCAAAAGATTATGTCCTTTGGGATAATGGTTTGTATAAAAGAGAAATTGATGGTGTTTTCTTTTACTATGTAGATAAAGAATAAAAACAAAGACTTCTAGAGTAGTTTCATGAAAAATAATATGGGGGTCAATTCTCATCATGAGTTATAACACATAAGATCCTATGAGCAAGGTACTATTGGCCTAATCTTTTATAGGATACTTAGATTGGGTTTCTAAGTGTCAAGCATGTCAACATTTTATGGGATGTCCAAAGTTTCCAGCATTACCTCTAAAACTAGTCATTATTGATGAACCATTCCATCAATGGGTCATAAATTTTATTGGTATATCAAATCCTTCTTCAAGTGTTAGACATTGATATGTATTAAATATAATTGATTACTTTATCAAGTGGATAGAAACCATTCCTATCAAGCATGCCACTTCAGAAGTTGTATGTGATTT
Organism: Torreya grandis; assembly: GCA_037957365.1. Lineage (NCBI taxonomy): Eukaryota > Viridiplantae > Streptophyta > Pinopsida > Cupressales > Taxaceae > Torreya > Torreya grandis. The sequence goes on along the minus strand of JARHVA010002882.1, from coordinate 1,194,809 downwards.
TATCATGGAGAATATCATGGTAAGATTTGTTGTCCCACATAATATAGTAACAGATAATGCAGCTAATTTTTTTTCAATGGAACTAACTAGTTTTTATTACTCAAAATAAATAAATCTATTTCATGCTTCAAATCACTATCCTCAGGGGAATGGTCAAGCTGAGTCAAGTAATAAGAACTTGATGACAATCATTCATAAGCTAGTGGATGATAATCAATGTACCCAACATAATAATTTGTTTGATGCACTATGTGTTGATAGAATGACCTCAAATAAATGCATTGACATGTCACCTTTTTAGTTGTTATATGGAATAGATGCTGAAATACCCATTACAATAGAGTTGCCTACTTTATAACTATCTAAGGCCATTGAGGAGGCAAATTATCAATATTCTCTAGATAAGAGGATTATGTTTTTATCTAAATTGAAAGAAGTGCATGTTTAAGCTACTAAATCACTGACTAATCATCAGATGAAAGTGAAGAAGATATTTTATAGGAAGGCTTGAGAAAGATAGTTTGAAGTTGGTGACTTGGTATTTCTATGGGATACACAAAATGAAAAAAAAGGGAAGCATGGCAAGTTTGACTCATTATGGAAAGGGCATTTCACTATAAAGAAGATTGATAGAAGAGATAGCTTCATCCTAGCTTATCAAGATGGAAATGAACTGCCACTACCTTATAATGGGTAACACTTAAAGCTCTATAAGAAATGACTGGTAGGGTTACACCTGTATGTATATAAATAAGTCCTTAGTCTTTATTTTATTCAATTGTTTTTGTTTGTTTGTTTTGTAGTTTTTTGTGATTGAATTTTTACATGACTCTGTACCCAATAGACAAGACTCAAAACTTGAGATACTAGGATCTCATCCTTATTTCTTTATTTTTGACAAAAACAAAGATGTCCCCAATCAGAGCTAGTTGGTGTTCCCCAAAATTTCATACATGGAATTTTAGGATACCCATATTAAATTTTTGTCTTTTGTATTTTGTGAGTTAGTTTTCTTGTTAAAACTTAGTGTCCTAAATAAGACTTAGTCTTTAGTTTTTTTTGTTTTTGTTCCCAATTGATTCAAATTTCTCCAGAAGGTGAGAAAATTTCTACTTGGGCCATCACTAAAAAACCCATTCTATCTATCATTCTAAAAATATAAAAAACTAAGTGTTTGGGCTCACTTCCAGGTCAAATTGGGTTCTTCAAGTAACTTTACTTATCAAATGAGAAGTAATCAATCATTATAAGCCTAAGCAGTACTGGCCAGTTCAAACTAAAATTATGAAACAACTTTACTTCTCATTAAAAGTTAAGAAAAGTAGTTCCATAAACCCATAGAGCACTAACTAGGGTAAATTATGGTTTCAAAGTTACTTTACTTACTCAAAGTCACAAATACAATCAATAAGGGTTCACAATTATGAAGTACTCACAAGTCAAAATCAAATCGAGATTACAAAGTTACTTGACTTCAAAGGTCAAATTAAGCAAAGTAGTCTGTGTAACCTGATTAAAAGCTAAGTGATTGCATGGTTTCCCTCACATGTGTCACTTATTTGTCTTAAATACAAGGGTTAATATAAATATTAAAAATTCCACCTCATGTCTTACCTAGATTTTAAGTTGTTTGACCTAGCTGCTACCCTTAAGAATCTCGAGTGACACCATTTGAGCCTCTAGAGTGATTTTTGAATAATTCTTTCATGACCCATTTGTAGTTGAGGTATGTAGATCATTTTACCTTTTATTTCATGACTCTTTCTTGGGTTTTTGTCTCATTTTTCCTCTGATAAGTGTTCATTTTACACCTTAAAGGTTTTTTCCACCATTTTCTTGCAATTGTTTCTCTTTTCTACATGTATTGAAGTTGTAAAACTTTGTAAAAACTGTCATAAACACTTAGCATGTAAAATCCTAGCTAAAATCCTAAAGAGAATGAATCTTTCTAAAAAAAAACCTAATAGTTGACCTAAATTTGCTTACCTAGGTTTTCCATTCATAACTACTTACTCAGAGTCCTAAAACCAAGTGACAACCCTAAAAAAACCTAAATTTCTCAAGCACCTTGCCTACCCAGACTTTCAACAATTACTTAGTTACCTAGAGTTTTGACTACTCCTTATTTTTACTTCATCAATTTTTCCAACCCCATTAACTTTCCTAAGCAAATCCAAAGTCATAAGCCCAAGCAAACTTGATAAACTACCCAAAGGGAATTGGATCTTTGAATGCTTGTTATTTACCCAAGGTTTTTGAGACTAAAGACTTAGGGATTTATAGACCTTCTTAGGGTTTCAACACCCTACTAATTTGAATGAGTTACCTAGAGTTTTCAAAGCCTCCTACTATTGGAAATTCTTAATACTTGAAGATTGCTTAGGACTATTAATTAAGAAAATAAATTGATCTAGTTTTTTAATCTTTTCTAAACTAGTAGGAGAAATCACTAAATGTTTAAGAGCACTTATCAAGTATTTCCAATGTTATCCAAAATAAATGTTAGGATCAGAGGAAGGAGAACCTAAAGTAGAAGTGAAATTAAATCTTATTAAAGAAGTCCCTAAAATTTCACTTAAGGAAATACTAGGGCCAAGTAGGAGGGGTAGGACAAAAGAAAATAAAGTTGTGAAATCATAGGAACCAAAAATGAATTATGAGTACAAGGGGTGCCCCGTTGAGTCTAGTATTATATCCAAAGTGTTAGGAATTAGTGACATAGATATGGGGCATGTATATATAACTTATTTATTAGAGAGATCCAAAGCTATCACAAAGAATCCACTCATGCAATAAATGACCAATAGTGGAATCTTCCAAGCTGTAGCTTTCCCAAGTTCTACACAACAACCTGAGTTTGTCCTAGAATGTGCCAAGCACTATGACACTCTCACTAAAATAATGAAAGACACTTCAAGTAATGTGGTAATCAAACTTGATGTTCAATAATTTTACTACTATTTAAAGATCCCAATAAGGTCTAAGGTAATAGATTTATCAATGGAGAAATATAAGAATCTCTAGGAAAGAAAAAATTTAGAGTGTATCAAGGTAATGAACACTAGCTATTTAAAAAAAGTAAATCAACCTTTGAGGTTCCCAAAATATATAGTAAGGTATAATTTTATTCAAGAAGTGTATGATATCACCTAATTATTATGTAGAATAAATGGAGAGAAGAATGCTACGTGCTTTTTAATTTGGATGTATGCATACATCAGGGCCATTGATGTCAGTAGGAGTTCTTCAATGATTGAGTGGTCTAGGATGATAAGTGATAACAGTGACCACCGACTGAATAATGTTTTACAAACTCTAGATTGCAAGATGACTTCATACTTAGTGTATGCTACAACATCCATTAGAGCCTTTTCTAGATTGACTAAAAATGGGATGTTGGCATCAAAATCCATCTATGAATATTACCCTTAATTGGTTCTTTCAAAATACTTCAAGCATTATAAGAGGGTAAATGATGGATTATTTTATGAAATTATCTATAAGTTGAATGTTGATCTAAAGCCTAATAGAGTGTGTGATGCATCTTGGGAAGCATTTTTCTATTTTGGATACATCATTTAATTCCTAAATTTCACATACATTAGAGTTGGTGGTTTCTCAGGAACACTAGTCAAATTAATAAGATATCCTATTGACAAATGTATTCTCATGGAGTTGTGTAGGAAACTAGTAGAATTACATGACCTACAGTCAAAGGTTCACTGTTCCTCAATTAGTTTTCCCATTATTATTGGTAACTATCATTATGCAAGCATATGTAAAGCAAATAATTTGCAAATAGATATGTATCACAACTACAATCAAACCCAATTTGAAACTATAGCAAATTTTAATTGTAGATGTGTAACTCAAAATATAGTTTCTCTTTGAGTATATGCATATTCTTGCACTCAAATACTATTAGATTGATTGTAGGGATGATTTTGAAGTAAGAAGAAGAGACAATAGTAGATTGACTATTGAATAGATTCATTTTTTTGATTTAGAAACAATTTTTGAGGACATGAAAGATTATGGAATAGTAACTAGTGATGCTTGTCATGCAGCAAGGGTAGATCACTCTCCACTTCCAGAGATTATCTTAGGTAAGGATCCAGTTAAAACTATTTATAAGAGAAATTATATGGTCCTTTCCATGACTTCCACATGGATTTTCAATAAGGTATATTTCATGAAGGAGTTAATGACCAAAACTACTCGAGTAAGTCAGAAGATAAAAGTGTTGCAAGGGGAAGCAATCAAGAGATTGATAAGAAATTAAAGTCGAAGAAGAATGGTGATGATACATACTATGTGGTGAAGGATAAGGAACCAATTCAAGCATCTATCACTACCTTTACTTTGATTTCTTCCATAGATAATTATCCTCCCATCATTTCTACTTCTACTACACCTGCTAAAAACCTATCAAAATTCATGCCACCTCTAAAATATCATAAAATCAAGCCTCTAGAGAAACCCATTCATAAGGAGGTTAATGTTCCTCCTCTTCCACCTTAAACCACTCCACTTACTACTCCTCCTCCACCTCCTTTTGAGGATCAACCCACCACTCAAAAATAGCTATAACATGTAACTACTGAAAAGGTGACCCCATCTCAGGAGGTGTCACAAGAAAAGCATAATGAAATAGTTGAACTAGAGAAGGCAATAGAGTTAGAGGTGAAAAAAAAAGAAAAGGTAGTAAAGGAGAAATAAAAGGAGAAAGAATAAAAGAAAGGAAAAGAAAAGGAGAAAAAATTTGAGAAATAAAAAGAAAAGGATGATCAAGTAGTTTCCAATGTAGTTCAAGATGTTTCCAATGCAAAAAAAGTTCTTTCTCAGGAACTAGTAGTTAGAAATAATCAGAAACAAATGGTTTCACACTTAACTACTTCAATAAGCATAGATTTATCATCATGGTTAGCATTTCAAATAGTTATTGAAGCAATAGAAGTGATAAATTTGGAAGAGATTGACTTGAAACTACTAAAGAGTCTTGATCATAAAGGAAAGAAGCCCAAGAGTGTTAAAGTGAATTTCAAGCTAATAATTGAACCTTCAAGGTAGAAATTTGTAGAGATATTAATTATTCTACAGGGCAAAAATAAATATTAAGTCACTCAAAAATATCTAATAGTTACAAAGATATCCCTTGGAGAAGTTACTACAGAGGGATTAAAATAAGACACTCAGACCTTGATCAATACTCTATTCCAAAAGTTTGATGAAGAAAAATATAACAAAGCTAAATTGAAGGAACAAATTACAAAGTTGTGTGAAATAATTACCAAGGTGGAAAGGTTTGCTCCACAAAAATCATTAATTTTAGGAGGTGCATTTGATCAACAAACAATAATAGAGGTAGAGGAAATTGGGGACAAGGCTAAAGCTATTGATGAATGGATAGAGAAGATGCTACAAACTACTCAAAAACACTTTCTTGAAGTCCCAAGCATTCATGCTGATATTGAAAATAAATTAGCATAGATAAAAGTAGCCATGAAGGAGATATAAAATGAAAATAAAATCTCTAAATTACAACAAAAAGCCTCCAAAGAAAACTCTTTAAGTGAGATTTTTTTTGAAGAATAGATTGCTTAAGAAGGGTCAATAAATAAGGCAAAACAAGAGGAACATCAGATATCTTTTTGCATGTGCATTCTTGGGACAATTCTAAAAGAAATGAAAACTTTAGAAGAAGATACTCACACTGTAATAATGGATCTAGAGGAATACATCTTCTATCTTACAAATGTTGGGTTTGAGAAAATAAAAGAAATCCTAAACAGTTGCATCTTTAGTTTAAATAATTAATTGAAAATGCCTCAACTCCTTTCATAGATAAATCTATTAAGGAGTTAATTAAAAGTCAACAAGAAGTCATAAGGCTAGAACCCAAAATTGAGAAAGTGAAAGCTTATTGCAGGAAGCTAGAGAGGGAACTACTGAGAAATGAGATGTAAAGGCAATAACTTGCCATATCAGATGATGCAACAATCTAGTTCATGATGTCTCAACATATTAAATAAAAAAAAGTGAAAATCTAAGGTCCACGACTTGGAATAATTATTATTGCTCCTCTTCTCAACAACTTCTTCTTTCTTTTTCATTTTCTTCTATTTTATTCAAGTAATATGTTTGAATTAACTTTATTATAAGTAATTACTTTGTAAGGAAAGTCATTTAGTGAAGTTAATTGTAAAGTTAAATTATTTGTAAAATGTAAGACTCAAGTAACTTGGTTACACACCATCACTTAAAGTTATTTTGTAAAAGCAAATTAATTGAGTAATCTTTGCACTTCATGCAAAGAGATTATTTTTGATTCAAATAGTGAAACTGACAAGTGCTACATGTCATCAACCATCACATGCCACATAGGAAAAATTCTAAGAGGATTCTTTTCAATGGTTTTAGTTTTTAGTACAACATATGGGAATTCAAGGAGTTGTCTCCTAATTGATTTTAAAATCTGATTTAGTATAAATAATAGTGAAGGCTTGCATGCCAAGGAGGGTAATTTCTAGAAAGCAATTGTAACCAAAATAAGAGAGTTTAAGTAACCTAAAACTTTGTGTTTATATTTAGGAGTTTTTCTGTTGTATGAAATTGGTTCAAAGTGAGTAAGAAGGAAGTTGATTTTTATGGAAATTTTCATCTACGGAGATCATTTGGTGTATTTTTGAAGATTAAAATGGTAAACTTTGTGTTATATTTAAATTTAAATATGGATTCCAATATTTCTTAATCATTTGATGAAAATATTATCATGTCTTGAATGTTTATTTACTTGTATGGATTCAATAAGCTCTGTAAAACTACTTATTGTGAAGTAAAATTTCTTATTTCTTAAATATTCTAGTCATTTCATTCTCTATTTCTCCCTGAACATGTTTACACATTTTTTGAAATAGATACTTGCTGCAAAATCACTTTGTTATGCTTCATGAACTCTATGATTAAATTAATACCCAAAATAAGATGACTTGTGCATATCCTGTGAATAAATTATAAATAACTGAAATTGTGAATAGTTAGAAGTAGATAAACATAAGCATATGGGAACTTCACCATTAAATTAAGGGGATTTAATCCCATGATTACCTAGGCACTTTTGCTAGCCTACAAAATATCTAGCCAATAGGAGTATTGATGTGTAACATAAATTTAATTGCTGACCATTTTTTTTGTCTTATTCATTTATCATTCATGGTCTATTAAGATAGTATTACAAGTGAAAAATAAAGTACATAAAATATTATGAAGCAAATAAATCTACATAGATTGCACACATAAAATTTTTAGGTCATAATACATAGGTTAATTTTCATAAAAATATAAAAAATTAACCAAATGTCGATGCTCAGTACAAATAATAATGTGGATTGGATATATTTTATTAGCATGGTCTCATATAGAGATACATTGAATCCCTATTCATAATTCACATTAATATCACATAGTTTGATCTAAAATCTCAATATCAATCATACATTCTTATTTTATATCTAAGTAATTTACTTCTTACTTTTCCTCTTTTAATATCTTTCCAAATTTATCAATTTCTAAATTAGAAATATATAATTTATTATATATCTTAATATTCACATTTTATGCAAAACTTTGTCTTAATTATGAATTAATCATTTACTTATTTCCCAAATTTTGATAAAACATATTAGTGAAAACATATATTATTTAACATTCCCAAAACCCTAGCTTGCCATTAGGGTTTCATCTCATTTTTATCATCTTTATTAAGGTTTTAGATTCATGATTTTTATATTTATAAATTCATCATGATCATAATGACTGAATCTATATATTATTTCTTGGTTCAATGTTTCTTAGTGCAATTTACATGTTGTTTACCTATAACATGTAAAATATTTTATATGTATAATTTAAGGGAAAATAATAACATCCCATATCAGTCAAGAGATTAACAATGAAAAATTATATGATGATTATTATTGCATGGCTTAGTTTTAATTTACACATGTTATAACTCACAACTATTTTATCTCATATCTCATTTCTAATATTTGACCTAGGCCTATATTAAAACCTACAATTTGAGCTATTTTCACTAGACGAGGCCAAAAGCCTCATTAGGCAAGGCAAGAGGATAAAATTTAGGAAATTCTTTGTCATCCCCAACCCAATGCAATGTCACTAGTAAAACAATTTAGAGGATATGGTATTATTGATCAGTTAAGGAATACACCAAATAATATTTCCATGTTAGAAATACTTTAAAAAGTTAGTATTTTTAAGGATATTCTATACCAAGCATTGAATTAGACACCTATGCCTTATAACATAAAGAATTTTTAATTTACATGTATTAAAAATACTTATAAGGATATTGAGGATGGTATCTCTTTTGGTAATGAGTAATTGCCTTCACAATTAACTACTAATCATAATATACCTTTTTGTATACAAGTACAAATCAAAATTACAATAGTAAAAGGGGTTTTGATTGATAATATTTTAGGGTTTAATATTTTATAATATCACATTCTTATGAGAAATAGGTATTAAAATTTATTCTATTTAATAGACATGTAATCATATCAAGGATTTGATGATGTGCCTTGATAAGCTTTTGTCAGGATCTAGACAATAACAATTGATTACTTTTGCAAGCAACTAAATGCGGAATTAAACCAGAATTGAAAACAACTAGAAATCAGAATCAACAAAGAATAAGAGATACAAGAAACCACCCTGAAAACTTGTATTAAAATCTTGGAAATACAATTGAAGAAATCTCTCTTTCTTCCACACCTCTCTCAGATGTACAAATCTCTTTCCAGATCTCTTTCCCTCAAGAGTTCTCTCTCTCAATTACAATCAACTCCAACAACCTGGATTGATTCACATATACATATATTGTACAATTCTTGTACTGTTCTACAATAACTACCATTACAATAAGCTATGAAGATCTATCCCTATTATATAAATTTAGGGATTCGTGAGCATACAATCACAACCATTAGATGCACCTCCTAATCAAGGGCTCAAAAGAGTCCTACTAAAGATAGAGATGCGGACTTAAGACTAACACTTAATCCTATCATGCAAACATTCTATTCTGTCCATGAAAATAGATTTTGGATGCACAGGTGACCGACGTCGGTCCCTGCATGTCTGCTTGTGACTATGTCAGCCGATCCATGATCGACGCCGACAGCCTTTGGTCCATTCCTGACCATCATCAGTGACTGTGTGACTCCTACAACTTCTGCACTCACTCATTTGGTGAAGCATTTAGCTCCACACCTTAACAATCTTCCACTTGGAGATAAATAGCTACACCAGTACCTGTACAACAACATCTTCTAGCTTCTCCATCTTCAAACTCAATCATGAAGACCAACAAAAGTTGAATGAAGATTCAACTTCTCTTTTGTTACCAGCTTGGTTAACATATCAGAAGGGTTCTTATCTATATGGATCTTCTCCAGCTTCAACTCACCATCCTCCAATACCTATCTTATGAAGTGGTACCTAAGCTGTATATGTTTGGTTCTTGAATGAAAGGCTGAATTCTTAGCCAAATGAATTACACTCTAACTATCACTGTATAATCTACAACTCTCTTTCTCCTTTCCTAACTCTTCCATGAATCGTGTCATCCATATCATCTCCTTACTAGCCTCTATGACTGCAATGTATTCTGCTTCTGTAGTTGACAAGGCAACAACCTTCTACAACTTTGAAATCCAGCTAACCGTCGTTCCACCAACAGTAAAACATATCCTGTGGTGCACTTTTTGCCATCCAAATCACCTGCCATATCTGAATCTACATATCCATGTAGAGAAGTGTTTGACCCACCATAGCACAAATGCCTACTATTGGTCCCTCTCAGATATCTAAGGATCCACTGAACTCCTTTCCAGTGCTCCTTCCCTGGATTGGCCATATACTTACTTATAACTCCCACTACTTGGGAAATATCCAGTCTAGTACATACCATTGCATACATTAAGCTCCCAACTATGGAAGCATATGGAACTCTACTCATGTACTCTACCTCATCATGTGAATTAGGACACTGTTCTTTACTCAACTTGAAGTGTCCAGCCATAGGTGTGCTTACCAATTTTGCATCCTGCATATTGAACCATTTCAACACCTTGTTCACATAATCCTCTTGAGACAAAATCAACCTATGATTTTTCCTGTCTCTCTTAATACTCATGCCAAGGATTTTCTTTGCTGCTCCCAAATCCTTCATGGCAAATGTGTGAGCTAATTTCACCTTAAGCTCAGAGATATCCTACATGTGTGATCTTGCAACCAACATATCATCAACATACAAAAATAGAATAATATATCTACCATTAGCCAATATCTTAAAATACACACAATGGTCAGATTGACACCTACTGTAGCCATGCTCAGTAAAAAACTTGTCAAATCTCAAATACCACTGTCTAGGAGCTTGCTTGAGACCATACAAGATTTTCTTCAATCTATACACAAGTTTCTCCTTACCTTTGACCTCAAATCCTTTCGACTGATCCATATATATTTCTTCATCAAAATCTCTATGAAGAAACGCTATCTTAACATCAAGCTGCTCAAGATGCAAATCCTCAATAGCAACTAAAGACAATACAGTCTGTATAAAAGTCATTTTAACTACAGGAGAAAAAATCTCACCAAAATCAATACCTGGTTTCTGTGCAAATCCTTTCACTACCAACCTGGCCTTATATCTCATTTGTCCATTCTCACCTTCCTTCAATCTATAGATCCATCTGTTCTTTAGTGTCTTCTTTCCCGTTGGCAACTCAACCAAATCCCACGTTCGGTTCTCTCTCAAGGAATCAATTTCCTCATTCATGCCTAGCTCCCACTGATTCTTGGATTCCATCTGTATTGCTTCATGAAAACTCTCTGGTTCTCCACCATCAGTGAGAAATAAATATAATAATGAAGGGGAATATCAAATTGGAGGTTTACTTACCCTTTTTGACCTCCTAATGGGCGTCTGAGACTCATTCACAACACGCTGTCCACCCAAATTCTCTGACAGTGACCGACCTCAGTCACCTCCAAACCTATAATTGATCGACATCAGTTCCACATGACCGATGTTGATTCTTGTCTGACTGATGTTGGTCCCTATCTGACCAACATTGGTTCTTGTATTGCTGATGTTGGTTCTTGCCTGATTGATGTCGGTCTCTGTGTTTTCCTGTCTATGATTATTCTTTTCCATGAGCTCATTTTGGACTGTCACCTCATCCAATTCTCCATTGCTCTACTCAGATTGATTCAGCTTCTTGAGCTGATCACTATACATCACTTTTTCATTGAAAACAACATCACGGCTCCTAATTATTTTGTTAGTTCCTAGATTCCAAAACCTGAATCCAAAATCTCCAGAGCCATTACCAATAAAATTGCACCTCATAGACTTAGCATCTAGCTTCTTTCTATTTTCTTTATCAACGTGCACAAAAGCTTCACAACCAAAAACTTTGAGAAATAAAAGATCTACCTTTTTACTTGTCCACACCTCTTCTAGAATTCCATCGTTTAGAGCTATAGAGGGTCCTCTATTAGTTAGGTAAACTGTAGTATCCATAGCTTCTACCCAAAACTCTAAGGGCAAACCAACATGCAATCTCATACACCGTGCACGCTCCATTATTATTCTATTCATCTTTTTAGTAACTCTATTTTGCTGAGGTGTCTTTGGAACCATCCTTTGCCTACGTATTCCATGTATATAACAATACCAGTTGAACTTGTAGCTGCAGAACTCACCACCATTGTCAGATCTAAGGCACTTCAATCTCCTACCTATTTCATCTCAACCATAGCTTTCCAAATCTTAAAAGTGTCAAAAACATCAAATTTCTTCTTTATACAATAGACCCATACCTTTATTTTAGCATCATCAATGAAAGAAACATAATACTGTGATCCTCCAATAGAAGCAACCTGAGCTGGTCCCCACATGTCTGTGTGAACAAGCTCCAACTTGTGCTTCTTCTTTGTTGACCCAGTCTTGAGAAAACTCACTCTCTTCTGCTTTCTAAACACAAAATGCTCACATAAATCTAGATCTATGCTTTTCAAATCTGAAAGCTTACCTTTTAACTTAAGAATAGACATTCCCTTCTCACTCATGTGGCTAAGCCTCTGGTGCCACAACTTTGCATCTACATCTGAAGTAGATAATACAGAAGGAGAATTATCAATAATACAATTACATAAATAGAGAGTACCTACTCTCTTACCTCTAGCCAATACAAGTGCACCCTTGGTAACCTTCCAAGATTCAACTATGAGAGTTACAGTACAACCCTCATCCCCTAACTTTCCTGCAAAAATCAAATTTCTCTTTAGGCTAGGAACATGCATGACATCTCTCAACACCCATGTGTTTCCATTCTACATTTTCAACTTCACTTTTCTTTTGCCAACAATTTTACAAGGCTCATCATCCCCTAGATAAACTATTCCAAAATCTCTATGGACATAGTCACTGAAATATTCTCTATTAGGGGTTGCATGAAAAGAGGCACCAGAATCTAAAACCCAAGATTCTATATTATTATGCAAAGAGAATATAAGAGCATCTTGTGCAACTATACCTACAACTTTTGCTTCTTCTTTACCTTCATGCTGATTGTCCTCTTTAGGTTTTAACCAACAATCTTTGCTTATATGCCCTTTCTTTCCATAATTCTAGCAGGCTATCCTCCTGCCATTTCTAGATTTGGATCTACCTCTCATCTTTGACTTAGACCTTGATCTCCTATGCTTGCCCTTCTCTTTTTGCCTTCCCCTGCTCTCAAAACTTAAAGCGTTCCCTGATGTTTCCTCTGTGCTTTTCCTGCAAATTTCTTCATTCAAGATCACACTAACAACATCATCTACTTTTAAAATATTTGAAGCAGATGCAGTATTACTAACTGCCATTACCAAGCTATGCCAACTTTCAGGCAAAGAACATAATATTAAAAGAGCCTTAATTTCATCATCAAACACTATTTTTGACTGAATTTAATTGATTTACAATTCCATGGAAATCATTTAGATGATTAGATACAGATCCACCTTCTTGCATTTGCAAATTAAATAACTACTTCATAAGATATACCTTATTTAAAGCTGAGGGTTTTTCATATAAATTTGCTAAAGTAGTCATTAACTCTACCATTGACTTTGCCTGTGATAAATTAGATATCATAGTAGATGCCAGACTCAATCTTATGGATCCAAGAGCCTTTCTATCAAGAAATTCCCATTCTTCATCTTCCATGTCTGTGGGCTTCTTTACAACCCCACCTAATGGTAAGTATAGATCTTTTTGATACAGATAATCTTCTATCTGCATTGTCCATAATTGGTAATTCTTGCCATTAAACTTCTCCATTCTCAGTTTGCTTTCTTCTACCATTGCTAACTCCCACTCAAACAGAAATCCCTGCAAAAACTCCTGTGAGTGTCCTATAATCAACACACACTAACCAGATCTAAAACACCTGTTAGTGAACCCAAGCTCTGATACCACTTGTCAGGATCTAGACAATAACAATTGATTACTTTTTCAAGCAACCAAATGTGGAATTAAACCAAAATAAAAAATAACTAGAAATCAGAATCAACAAAGAATAAGAGATATAAGAAACCACCCTGAAAACTTGTATTAAACTCTTGGAAATACAATTGAAGAAATCTCTCTTTCTTCCACAACTCTCTTAGATGTACAGATCTCTTTCCAGATCTCTTTCCCTCAAGATTTCTCTCTCTCAATTACAATCAACTCCAACAACCTGGATTGATTCACATATACATATACTGTACAATTCTTGTACTGTTCTACAATAACTACCATTACAATAAGCTATGAAGATCTATCCCTATTATATAAATTTAGGGATTCATGAGCATACAATCAAAACCATTAGATGCACCTCCTAATCAAGGGCTCAAAAGAGTCCTACTAAAGATAGAGATGCGGACTTAAGACTAACACTTAATCCTATAATGCAAACATTCTATTCTGTCCACGAAAATAGATTCTAGATGCACAGGTGACCGATGTCGGTCCCTGTCTGTCTGCCTGTGACCGACATCGGCTGATCCATTATCAATGCTGGTAGCCTTTGGTCCATTCCTGACCATTGTCGGCGACTGTGTGACTCCTGCAATTTCTGCACTCGCTCATTTGGTGAAGCTTTTAGCTCCACACCTTAACAACTTTGGGTTATATAACTTGGATATTATAGTAGGGCCATAAACTCTATCTACTTAGTTTAAAGTAATGACAAATAATTTGCACTATAATTTAATTTTAGGTAGGCCATGGATACATGTAATGTACCTTGTACCTTCCACTCTCCATAGGTCTGTCAACTTTTTACATGATAAATAACTATACATATGCCCAACTGATAAACAACCATTTATATATTGTAAGATTATAGAGTCTACTAATAACAACCAATCAAAATTTGGGGCACATAAATATACTATAGTGTCACCACCATAGACCATACCTATAGAGAAAATGTACACATATTATGTTGGTGAGTCTAGTACAAGTGATAAAAAGTTATAATCTATAGATATCTCAGAGCAACAACATTTATGTATAGATATAAAATAACATAAAGATGTACATGAATTACCTCTACTAGTAAACTAAAAATATCCTAATTTTATATCTATAAAATACATTGATGATGATTTAAATGGTACTTATATGATGAAACAAATGAAATACCAATGAACATTGACATTTATTTACATGGTTTAAATTTTACACCCAGTGGTCTAGGGGAATACAAAGATGATTCAAAGGTAATTTTTTTAGTGCATACTAACAAAGTAAACATATTAGCTTCATATATTAATAAAGTAAATAATATTAGTTGTAATGTAAATAATACACATCATATTTTTTTGTAGTTGTACCATAGACTAATACATTTTTCAAATCTTCCATTACTAGAGAATATGAGGTACAATACATTAATCAATGCATTAAATGTATTAACAAGTTACCATTCATATATTTAGTCAATAATTTGGAGCTCATGGATATAGAAATTTTTATTAGAATATAGACTAATATTACCCATGATATACCACATATAATGTTAAATATGTTACTTGAATTAATTACTTTACCAAAAGCAAGGCCTAGATCTACTAGTAGATTATCAAATCAAGAGGGAAAACCCTTTCATCACTTTCAAAGAATTACATAAATTGACAAAGATACTTATGTAACATTACAACCAAAATTTAGAAAAATGAGGTTAAAGGCACTATTTAGATTATACATCCCATACAACAACCTATTCAGATTAGGGCTCAACAACTTGGTCACATATGTATAAATTATAAGCATTCCATAGGGAATCCATTGACTATTCAGGGTTTCATTGAGAATAGATATCGATAGAATGTGGAAATAGATATATAAACATAGACAAATATATGTACACATGCATTTATTCAACACATAGGTCATTATCAAGATATATTACATAGAGTTATATATTTCCAAGATTAAATAGGGGACATATTACAATACCAATTGCATATGGTCCCCAAGTTGTGGACATACTAAATTTTGTTAATCAAACATGCAATCACATTGGTGATATATTGGGTCAATAATGGTTACATGAAATGGAATCTGTAGTTGATGATTTTTAGAAATGTATTACATTCAAATTTGAGGATATTAAAATTTGTAATCATCATGATGGTATGGATGACAATCACATATTCATAAATTAGAGACATGATCAAAATTGGTTTATCCAAAAATTGTAAATCAAGATTCTTACACAATATAGAAACATGCCATAAAAATACACATGATTCATAACAATGCCAAATTTAAGGTTACAATTATTGATCATGAATGGTATGATGACCACAATGATTATAATTTATGGGATTTTAACAAGATTCAATATCTATCACTAGATGATCTTCCACCATATCCCGTTTTGATTATCCACATCCCTTGGATGCATTTTTTTATTATTAGGTTGTTTCATATATTAAAAAATCCAAAAATTCAAATATTCCATAAAATAAAAAATCAGGACCTATGCATGATTTGTGTAGTTTATTTACATCAGTTAATTTATGCTCACTATACTTAGTATTTTTATATATCTAGTTTATATCAAATATGATTCAAAAGTGTACATATGTGAATAAAAAACATATGCGTTTCCATATCTAGATATATTTTCCAATGATGACATTATCTCATTCTTAAAAATTGTAAACAAACAAAATAAATCTACACAAATAGTAACACACTATGTTGTTTTCTACTTTTGCAAGACTTATCCTAGTAAGCACAAGATATCCATTCTAAAATTCAAATCATCCACAATAATTATACAATTTTTTCATACCACATAAAGTTCACTAGGGTAATAATTTTACAAATGTTCTATTATTACTTGCCTATTACTATTGTTCATATTTTAAAGTAATATACTACTCAAAATCTAACATTATTATTGCTCACTTAATTTTACACTGGTATCTTCCTAGATACTTGAGTTACTTGATATGATGATGTTATAAATAACCAATGTAGATCAATTATATTTATATATGCATGCTTTTCATATTTAATTTCTTCTTTCATGGATTATGTGTGCTCAACTTGTTTGGATTGTGGACATTTGAACATGTCTTTCTCTACAAATCTGATCTTTATTCTTGTAAGCTTCTATGTGTGTGAGTGACATTTGAATATGTCTCTTGTATGTGGACCCTTGGCCTTCTATTATGTGATTTATGTTCTTTTAGTATAATATTTATGTGTGTTCACCATGGCCATGACACTTGTTTTATTTTTTTCATAGTTTTTGAGGCCATGATGGACACCATGCATCTTCCCCATTTTATGATGTCATGATCAATATCATGCATCCCCTTGAGTTGTTATATTCAGATTCCAATACTCAATTTTGGTCAATTTATCACTACATGCTTAATTTATCACATCTATATAGACATGAAACTATATATTCTTAGATTTTACATGTATTTTACATTACTATTCCACTTGACTTATCTTGCCATGCTCCCAAATGTTATCATTACTGCTCAGATTTTACTATTTTCTATAACATATTTTCATATAATTATTTTTTGAGTTGAATTAATGCATAAGCTCCACAAATCACCTCAAAAGAGGAGGAATACATAATTGATTGTCTTAGATACTAAGCTCCAATAGTACAATAAATAGACAAAAAATTACAAATTTTACCTAGTTGATCATAATTCATACCCACATTTTACTCAAAAATTACTTTTAGACAAAAAATTTCCATTTGAATAAGGGCACATGATGACCATTTCCATAATAACATGTTGTTGTCACAATAGTTAGAAAATAATAATTTATATATTTCCAAAAAATTACTCAGTCTATAGATTAGTTTTGACATTGCTCAGAAAAAGGTTTCATATTTCTACATAGGTTTTTCTTAGATTTTTCTTAGATTAGGGGCTTTATGTGTGGTATGTGTTCTAGGTTATCACACCATTTTTTTCTCATAACTTTACTTGATATTAATCAGTTCTAAGATATATATATATATATATATATATATATATATATATAAACACACACACACACATATATATATATATATATATATATAAACACACACACACACACACACACACACACACACACACACACACACACACACACACACACACACACACACCCCCCAAGATATCAGATTAGGGGCATGTGTGTAGGACATAACCAACTCCTTGCTCATTTTTGCACTCGTTTCATAGATGGAATGTAAATCCATGTCATTCTCCACACTATATACACTAGACTAAGATCATCCTATTATGCACTAGTTTTTCACCATAAATAAACCTTATTCTATCTATAGTGGTTGGTTCACCTTATTCACCAATTTTGTACAAATTTTTTCACCATAACAATACATTAGAATTAATATAGGGATTCTAAGCTACACTACATACATTGAGTTGTCTAATGATGAATTCAAGGACAAATTGAGTTTTTAAGTACACTATATTTTCATTGAGGATTGGGGTATGCAAATTCCAATCCAAGTTCATCCACGAACAAGAAATATCCAAGTGTACTACCCTCTCTAGTCACTAGTTTTGTACCATAAATCATAAAAGTTCAAGTACCCAATCAAGGGTATTCATTATTTGTTATTATATATATAATTTTTATTGTATTTACTTATTTATTTTTATATTAAGGAATGATTTTATACATGTTTCATTCAAATTTCTACATGAATCACAATTTAACATGTGGCATACATTTAGGATTTTTATTCATAAGTAAGTGCAAGTATAATTCTTTATCTTTTACTCTTGTAATTTCACTTTGCTGCATTACTAAAATAAAAGGGAGGAAAATGTAGACACATAAATTACCATTTAATTCTAAAATAATACACTTTTTACCATCTTATCAAACATACTTAGTTGAGTCTAATTACATGGTATTTGACCACCTTTATTTCAGTTCTCTATGGATAACCCTTACCTCTTAATTAAATTCTAACTTTGATATTCTTATTTCACATTCTAGAAAGCCTAAGCTCATCCTATTATCTACTAAACTTGCACCCTTGTGAAGGTTGTTTCAAGCCTTCATAGTTTGGAGTAACATGGATACAATCCTAGGATATGGGTGGCCTAATAGGTGGATTTAATATATATATTATAAGGTATATCTCCCCTTGATGTATTAGTTAGGCTCTCTACACTACACTAATAGCTTTCCAGAGAAAAGGGAGGAAGATAAAATCAAATAAAACCTATATAACTGAGGTGATATACCAAAATGTTTCCTTCACTTACCTAACCTACACTAAGAAATATAAACTATGACATGAACTTGATTTCACTTCTCAAACAAAGGGTCTACAAGCATCACTATTTCACATAGAGGTCACTAGCTTGATGCATGGTTTAAGGTAGCTAATCACAAGGTCTCTAAAGGACACTGATGAAGGATTACACTTGCCAAACATAAAAGGCTATTCAAACAAACCATGTAGCATAAAATGATGAAAAATCACCTATAAATAGGTAAATAAGAGAGGAAAAAATGAAACGAAGCATGCATTATCACTATCATTCATCAATTAATTATTAACATACACTAGTCACAAGCTTTGAGGAGGAATGAATTTAATCTTATTACTTTCATAGATCCAAGTACAAGTGTTTTTATGAGTTTGGACCTACCAAAACTCAGGTTAAGGATGATTACAAATTCCAAATATAGGCTTACTTATAGAGAAAATGAGAAAGGAGAGAGAGAAAGATAAGGCCACCCCAAAACTAAGATATGTGACATACATTAGGTCTTTCTAAAACTCCAATGTAGAACATGCTATATCCTTTTTTTATTATCTTATAAAATGGCATATGAAGTATAGGTAATCTTTTTGAATGTTTGAATTAGTCTTAATCATTGATATCTAAACTTTGACCCATATAATCTCCTATATCTTTGTTTGCGTACCCCTATATTCTTGGTGATTTGACCACCTCCTTGAAAATAGGCCTTCAAGGCTTAGTCAAGTCTTCCATAAAATTCCTCCACTTTTTCATGATGTCTCCCATATTAATGAGGCTATTATAAGAGTTCTTAAATTGTTTTGACTTTGTCCTCTTGACTTGGCATTAGAGGGAATGAAGGTCCTCCTAGGATAGTTAGAGACATTTTCAACCTTTGAATTTTATTTAAAACAAACCTATAACTTATTATAACTCTCCAAATTGAATAGAGTATAAGTGTTAACCTTGGTAAAGCTTGTTGAATAGCTTTATGTATTGATTTAGTGATTTGACCACTTGAAACTCTCTTCTACCAACTTGACATAAAAGATGAAATTTTGATTTTGCATTCAAGAGAGAATTAATTATCCATGGATGGATCATTTAAATCATATAATACTTTTAAAAAGTCACTTTAAGTCATCAAAGACTCAAAAATACCTGATTTTGCACCAAAACCTTGTATTTTCTCCCAATTCCTCGTAACCCTCCAAATAGGTAAAGCTCCTCACGTAGAATAATGTATGAAATGTAATGTAAAAATAAGCACAATTTTTAGGACCCAGTATCCCATTACATCTCCATGCCAAATTTCAGGATCTAAATCTGAGTGGAAATGCCCCCTTTAACCCATTTTCTCTCTCTAATAAGGCTTAATTAGGCCTCCTTGCTTAGAAAATGAGATTTTGATCCAGATTTCTGCCACACATATGAAACCTCAAATAAATGTTTTATTAATTTTACCTATACTAATACCATACTCCATGCCAAATTTTTGATTCTTTAACCTTGTGCAAGCAGGCAAACCAAGAAATGGCAAAAAAACTAGCCCTTCCTTAAGCTCGTTTTGGATTACCTTGAAAAATTATGTTTGTTTGAGAAATTATAGGGTGGATTTTATAGGTTTTTAGGATTTAATAGGTTAAATAAATACAAAAATATCCTCTCTAACCATTTTTAACTATTCACCATATTTTATACCCTATTTTAGGCTCAAAATCTCAAAAAAATATAGTTTTTCTTGAATTCGTACAAATGTAGGTATAAGAAAATGCCATGATGAAAACCTAATTATAGTATAATTTTTTTAATGAGTTATTATAATCATTACATTTCATTTTATTCAATTTATATATAAATCTCTCTTGACTGGTCAAAATTGGTCTTTTAGGCAGCCCATGAATGCCTTATCATATCAACAATGATTCATAAAGTACAGGGAGATAATCCAAAAAATAATACCATAAATTTTTATTAAGGGTATCCATATAATATCCCCTATGGGATTTATTTCCCATGAAAAATCTCATTAAAATTTTTGATCATAAGAAAGTACCTCCTTAGCTAGGCAGACTGCATTTTGTGACGTTGAGAGAAAGATTTGACTCGAAAGTTATGTTTTGACACTTGGTTTTAGATATAAATACATTTTAAAGGTTTTTGAAACTAATTTTTAACTTTTAAAATTATATTTATCATTATTTATGTCTCAAAATCCTCTTCAATATCTTTCTCTTAAGCTTAGGGTTTGTGAGCAAAACTATTCTATTGACCCTAAATTCTACATTTAGTTCTTTTCACTTTGGTTAAGACTTTATAAAATATTTGTGACATTAGTGAGTGTGTAAAAAACTCCATAATTCCAATTTTTCATTATCATTTTCCATAATAAGGACATTTGACCCCTTTTAGACACTATGCACTGTCAACGATCATGATCAAAGACTGGTTATAGGTGTCTTTCACTATTTCCTTAGCCTATATGGAGAAAGTGAATGTAAGAAGACCTTGAACAAGTATGAATAGACCTATTTCACCTTTTATCACCTTGTTAATGTGCTTAAATTCTCAACTTTCTCCATAATGCAAGCTTTCCTCATGCATTTAGTACACAGGCCTCTATAACCTCATTAGACCTTATGACTTAGTTCATGAGAGATCTCTTGATTTAAATGATTCTTTGTAACATTATGTATAAATTTATAATTTCATATGAAATTTAATGTTCATAAAAACTTAAAATTCACCATTTTTATTCACATCCATTTTATTAACCTTGGAGACAACTTCAGCTCAGTTAGGTTGATATGTAGGTGGTCATTTGTAGTTCTTATCCTTGAATGATGGTAGGAGTAAATGGAATGATGACCTTGAATAGGTTTATAAATACCTCAATCAATCCTTGAAATATTGATATGACAAAACAACCTTAATAAATTGAGTATGTTCTTTCCCTTATACTTCATGGTCTCATATACCACCATAACAAGCCTATAGATGTCATCACTATTTTCTTGGTATGGCTGTAGGTTTGTGAGACTGTAGGTGTACAAATTAGGAGTATGTTTGTTATCTCTTTATATCACTCTTAGGTATTTTAAAAGTATAATTTACAATCATGGCCTCCTAACACCTCCAAATTCTCCTCAAACCTATGTTTTTCCTCATGTTCATGGATAGGTCTATGGTCTTAGCTAAGTTTGATTTGATTGTAGATGCTTAGTCCTATCCAATTAACCCAAAACAAACCTATTCATAATTTCACTATCCCCAAATTATTCTAAGCATTTTATTTTGTCTTAACACCTATCACTCATCCAACCTCACCTCTGAACTGACCAACCACCCAAGAAGACACAACTTTATCCACACTTCATACACATAGGCCTGTATGAGGGTGTCTAAGTTTGTAAGAGCATTATAGACATTCTTTGCTGTCACTTTAGGGTTTAATATATTGATTAGGATAATAAAAAATTTAGTATAATTTAATGACATTCTCATAGGTTTAAATACTAATATTCTACTTGAAAAACCTTCAATGACCTTGTTTCTCAATGTTCATGCCTTATCATTCTTTATGTGCCCTCTCATACCCTGCCTGTAGACAATCATATGGTGTTTAAGGTGAATTTGGTTCATTGTTATTTACTAAACCTCCTTATGTTTCTATTAATTTTAATGAATAACTTCATGCATTCACCTAATCAATTAAGTTTTCACCTTAATCCACATTGTATTCAATCTCATCAAATCCCCATATGCTCATATTGGCTTGTAGGCTTCCAATTTGTGGATTGAGCTGGTATGTTTAGTATGTTTCATGCTCATCCAAAGAAATGATCCCTTAAAATTTTACTTTGCTATCATTATTCAAAATATTATTAACTCTTTCATCTCAAAACTTTAATCACATACTATCCTTAGGCCCTGAGAAATAGACTTGAAATATTCCATTAGGCTTGTAGGCTTGCCAATTAGGACATTTTCATACTCTTCCTCTCACACGTGCCACCATTTTTACATAAAGGAAAACTTATCAAAAATATCATAAAGGTATTCCTGAACCCATATATTTATAATCAACCCATACTTATATAAATCACCATTTATTTCATTCAAAGGTCTCTATATGCCTCATTAGGACTATAGATCTCCATTGAGACTAATCACTGTTAAACTTGAGAATGATCTTAACTGAAGATTCATTTTATATATTTTTTAATGTTATTAAAATAACCATTTAAATACCCCCATTGACATATAGGGTATTTTATAGCTTTTACTACTCATTTGTTACACCATGTGCTCCTTTTCTACACATTGTCAAAAAATAGGCTAGTTGTAGGTAGTGATTTGGTTGAGAGTCTTTGGATACCAATTTTTTTGAATAATTGACTTATTAAAATATATAATTTACACCTTGATAAAATTTTAAAAATAAATTTAGGTTATTTCACATTCAACTTGACCTATTGAAGACCTATTATTAACTTTGACCATACATATATGTAATTAGCCCTGCCTGCATGTCTGTTTAGATGTCTTGACAATGAGTCATAAGACCAGACCTTATTTACTAGTTTATACATATAAAAACAAATTTTTATAGATAATTTTATTATTTATAGGTATTCAAACTGATCTTTGATATATATTAAAACATGATGTGTCTTAAAATGTAGACCTACAAGTCTATAGACATGCAGGTCTACATTTTCCATGGTTTTGAACTTGACTTGGTGTAAATTTGATCATATAGCTTACCAATAATTATTATCCATCAAATAATTACACTTTAATGATTTAAATACTTTAATATACCTTTTAAAAATGCAATATAATACCTCCTTACTCCATTTTTACATATAAATCTAGAACATAGTCCAAAAGGCTTGAAAAAATTGTTCTTACTTGGAGACAATAGTATTGGAAAGAGAATTGAGGATCATGATGGAGATATATATAATTTAAAATATTGTAAACATTATTTGAAACATTCTTCAATTACTTCAATAGTTAACCTTAAAATAAATAATAAGCAATGATTGTCAGCTTGTAAATATGCAAAAATTGAGTTTTCTTACCCTCTTGAGCCCACACATGCCAAATGAATATGGAGAAAATTTTTAGATGATTTAATAGGCCTTATAAATCCCATTAAATTTTATTTAACCATTAAATTTTTTTAAACTTCCATTCCAAAGAATAAAATGAGCCTGTGGGTTTGACTAGCTCATTTAGACAGCCCTGCCTTCTTAGTAATTATTCATAAATAATAAGGGATGATTATGATGAAAAATGACACAAATATGAAAATTAATAGGATACCCTCCTATGGAAAATTTTTTAGGACCCAACTCTCTCTCCTCTACCCATACTGAGCATTTAAAAATTGCCCTTGTGATCTTGTGAAGAGGGCAATGAAGGAGAAGAAGCATGTTTGGCACTTTTAAGACATGATATTTTTAAACTCATGGATATGACATATACAATACCAATAGACACCTTGAAGTCATTTTCACCTGCAAGTGACCACCCCAAGTCCGTACAAACTCATAAAACTACCCTTTTTAGCATTAAAACTATCATAATGACCATATTATAACCTACACTAACATATATGAATCATATTCACGTTTTAAAATTCATTTATGATATTTTAAAACCCATTTTTATGTACCTCTATTCATATTTTATTCAAATAATAGCTTTGGAGCCTTATGAAGTGTACAAAAGATCAATATATGTGAGAATGGTCTCATGGACATATAGTACACCTTGCTAAAACTTAATCAAGTTTAAAATTAACTATTTACCACTTGATCAAAATTTCCATGCAATAATGACACCTTGGGAAGGCTTAGATTGGTCATAATTAAAACTTAGGTTTTTCCAAAAACCTAAAACTTTGCTAAAATACCTTAATTTCATCAAAGAAGACTAATGAGCTTTAAACCAAGTGACCAAGTTAAAGTACTTGATCTAATAGAATATGTACCCTCTTGACACAACATGACATACCCCTAGGACCCACTAGAGTAAATTTGAAGGCATTGGAAAGATTAACCAAAATATTACCTTAAATAATGCTAACAAGACCTTACAAAGACCATTTGAAGATCACATAAGAATGACAAAGCCATGAACAAGGTTGTAAAAGCATGACAAGAATTTTTTTGAATTATAGGGGTAAAATATTTACTAGTGAGGTTAAATTTGTCAACATATCCTATGACTTATCCAAACTTTAAACCTAGCTACATATACTCCTCATACAAGGCCATTCTTTTAGGACTATTCTATGTACTGGAAGTGTATCAATGTATTAGTTGCACCCTCCTACATAACTCCAATTTGTTCAAATTAAAATTTACCTAATGGGACATCTCACATTTTTTATGAGCCCCATATGAAGTAATTTCAAAATTATCACTATAAAACACATTTTCCATTCATTTAACCACTAGATGGCAAGAGGCTAACACCATTTTACAAGGAACCATATTACTTATTTCACATTGAGATAAAATTCCCTATTTCTCCCAATTATGAGTACATATAACTCTAGTAGTTTTGAGCTAAGTTTGCATACACCCATGACATCATAAAACATTTTAAAAGCACATTAATCATACTAGGATTACACCAACATCTAACATTACACAAATATTTCACACACTCCACCTTAACATGGTATAAAACATGGATTTTGATCCCTCTTCAAACTATTGGTATGTGGGAAAGGTTCAATCTAAGGGGTGTTGAGGTTTGGCACAAATTCAACCATTAACGTCTTTATCATTCATGGTCTATTGAGATAGGTTTATGAGTAAAAAATAAGTTAAACAATGGATTCTATAGTGGATCAAGCTACCTAGATCACACACATAGAGCTTGTAGGTCATAGTGCACAAGTTAATTTTTACACAGATCAAAAATTTAACTGGATGCCAATGCTCCTTACATAAAATGTAATGTGATTAGATATTATTAGTGCAATCTTGTTTAGATATCCAACAAAGCCTTATTCATATTTCAAAATAATTTCACATAGTCACAAAGTCAAATTTATAACCTTAGTCTTAGTCTTATGCTTGCATTCATATTTTAAATCTAAGTTATTTCTTTTTTACATTTTCCCATTTTAGCATCTTTCCAAATATAACAAAGTTCCAAATCAAAAATATTACATATCTCAATATTGTATTTTTATGCAAAAGTTTATCTTAATTAAGATCCGCATTTCCTTATTTCCATAATTTTGATTAAAAAATACAATCCCATAGTCAAACAAAAATGAAATCAATAATATGCATGCAACACATAATGGAACCAAAAAAGTGTATTAGTTAAATCAAAGTAGATTCCACTAGTAAAGGTAAACATAATGAAGTATGATAGATTAAAAAATAAAATTCTAATTGAAATAATGAAATAAAATTACAATAAAGATAAACACAATGAAGCATAATATATAAAAAATATTTTTTATTTAAAATAATATAAAACAATATAATTCTAACTAAAATAATGAAATAATAATACAATAGAGATAAACATAATGAATCATAACATATTAAAAAATATAATTTTGTGTGAATTAATTAAATAATAATAAAATAAATTTAAGCATGATGAAATAACAATTTTTTTTTTGCATTCATTAAAAGAAAACATTGACTAAAAGGAAACATATAAAAGTTATACAACATCAAATGTCTTAAAATTAACAAATATTATATGTAGAATGAATCTTGATCATAAGTAATAAAAACATAATTTAAAAACATCAAAAGTTATACAACATTAGCTAATCTCTAATAATTAACAACATTTGATAATGTCAAAATAACTTATAACAATTAAAAACTATTCTTGGTTCATCGATTATTGCTCATAAGTAACATCATTATAAATATCATGAGTATCTTGGAAAAAAACCTACTTAGTTTGCACCACATGTTGGTGCTCTGATTTATTCTCAAATATAATTGCACCATGTGTATTTCATGAAATTTAAGTGGGGACTTTATTTAACTTGATTCTATTACTCCATATGTCTTAAAGTTCTTATCTTTTGAATTGACATCATGTAAACCATATGAATATGTTGGAATGGGCAATTCTTGAATGCCCATTTATAAATTTATTAAATGCAACATGTTTACTAAATCAATAATCACCATATTAGCTAGTACAAGATCAAATATAATATCATCAATATTATGGTATCCATTCAACTATGTAATTTACTCCTTTTTGTAAATCCCATCTTCTTGTAATGCTAGGGTGTTTACAAATTTGTTAATTAAAAACAACAACTTCTCTACTAAATCCTTGTAAGATGTGACACTATAGATACTAAAATATTATTTATATAACATCTTATTCTTTAATATTTTATAAATACCTATAAGTTCTCTACGCTTCATTTATAAAACTTATTGATACCAAAACACTCACATTAACCATCTCACTATGCCTAATTACTTATCTTATGCTCTGAACTTATCATTCTCAATGACCTAGATCTCTTGTACTAAATAATAAGCCTAAAACCTAATATATATCCTTCACTATCAATTCTATATCCTCAACAACTTCCTAGCCTACCAAACACTTGTATCCCACACAGGGACACATGTTGACATAAGTGTCTATTCCTCAAAATTCATCTAATTTTAAAATATTTATAAAGGTGTGGTACAAATACAAATCTAAGCCTACTTATTATTCATCTATAAAATACCAAATAAGCACCTATTCAAGCTCACTCAATCAATTACACAACTGAGTTCTAATACACTATACTTCTCCATTTTCATATCAATCATAGAATGAGTAATATTAAAGGTATGAAGCACTCAAAGAAAAACCCATGGATAATATTTGTCAAGTTACAAGATAGATCATTACATGCATTTGTATATAAAATATTTCACCTTTGTACACACACAAGCCAACACCTAGGGGACAATTACATGTTTGAGGCCCTCATTGGAGTATTGGATATGTAGGAAACACTCATTTATAGTGGGGTGCTTGAGGTCAACTTGACATCATGATCCCACTAGCCATTTTTAGGATTTAATCCATATATAGTCATTGACATCTTGTGTGTGAGAATAAAATAGATCAATAAAAAAAATAAAAGGCTCTAGCTAGTGTTGGTGCCTAAACATGTACCATAAGGTGCTTAGAGTGTTTAAGAAACACTTTTCATTTTAGAATTCAAATAATTTAGATCGTGATTTTTAGTTGGTGATAATCCTATTATCAATGGTGGAATAGAGGTAAAACAAATGACTATTTCACAATATTTATACTAGTTGGTGGTTGGGAGCCACCATGGCCTATACATATTTGTAAATAAGAAGATGATATCTATTAATTAAGGTGAATTATGTTCAATCTAAGTCTAAATATAAACTAATATGGACATATATAATAAAGCTTTAATTTAAAACAAATTGGTTAAAAAAGAAGCAAAAGGAAGGGTAGGGTAGAGAAGAAAGATGTGACTGATCTTTATCTGAGACATCATGTCAAAGTTCAAATGTTTCCTAGGTATGCACTTAAAACTAATATATGAATTAAAAAAACTTAAGCTTGAATCACAACATATATCAGGGGAAATTTTAAGGAAGATAAGAAATAATGCAAATAAGAACTAAGCTTACTTAAAAGATTTACTCTTTTAAGTAGATAGTTGATGCACATCTACAAATCTAGACCAAATAAAATGAAGAAAACTAAGGAACCTTTAATTAACCTAGAATTAGAATAAGTTAATAATTCTACAGTCAAAGGTACACACCAAGAATTCACAAGAATAATTAAAATCTAAAAGTCAGAACAAATAATTGAGAGAGAATCCATATAACAATTCACACAAACAAAATGAGATAATCCTTTCAAAATTCTCTACTTACATTAGTTGCTCAAACATTACACTAGTTTTTTAGCTCAAAAAACTCCCTCCTCTTTAAAAATGACAATTCTCCTTTTATAAGAAACATGTAGCATGTCATTTGGTCATATCCACTTATAAGTGTACAAGTGTAAGGACAACTATTCTTTATAATTTTTTTTTATAGAATACACTAAACCTTTCCAAGTGGACTGAACTATAGGCAATGTGCTTATAAAATAAACAAGCCTTTACAAAAGAATATTCTATTTCAAAATTTTATAAAGTTACTACAAAGAGAATATTCCTAACTTTTTCTCTGGGGTCCTTGTGCTGACGAAGTCCCTTGTTGTTCTTGCCTACCTTGAAAAATTGTCAACTTGTAGTATTACTCATTGATGAGCTAAAGGTTGACAATTGGTCTCATGAGTATCTCATTTTCTTGAACCTCTAGGTATTTAAGGTTCTTTTTAATCTTCTCTATATCTCATTTGATGCCCCTGTCATCTCCCATTTTCTCTTTAGATGATAGGAATAAGCCCATGACTTTCCTATTGCCATCTACTATCTAGTTCTACCCCTATTTTCTTTCTTCATACATGAACTATAAGGTCCTATGTTTAAACTCTTCATTAGTTATGACACCCAGTGAGATGAGGGTTGTGGGATCCTTTATCAAGCTATCTAAGATTTGAGAAGCTCCATCTTTTAGTGACTTCAAGTCTTTGGCATGGTCTTCCATTTTTTTGGACTAGTTGTTTAGGGCCTCAATCTTGTCAACTAATATGGCCATGGCCATTTTAAAATGTGCCTTGATGATAGTTCTAAAATTTTGGACTAAATTCTTTGATAAGGCCTTAATTAAGTCTTCCACCTAAAGACTTGTAGCTTGTCATTGGTAAACTTAGCTTATTTTTTTAGAGATTTGCTTCTTTATTTCTCTTTGTCTGGTCCTAACTACCTTTAAAGAGATGAATAGGTTAGCCATGGAATCCTAAAACTTATTGAATCTATCCTCATGAATGGATAAGATAGTAGACTCTTTCAATTTCTTATTTTATTTCAATATGCCCTTCATCATTGCTTGCAATTGATCATTTTGAGCCTGGGCCACTTCAAGGATCTTCTCCTCAAACATCTTATCTTGTCCTAAATTTTGCCCTACCATTAGATTTAAAATAAAAAAAGTTTCAATCTTTTGAAAGGTGAACTATTCACCTTCATCCATGGATTTCTTCTCAATTACTCTTTCCATGCTAGCCATCTCTGGGTTGAACAAAACTCCCACTGATAATTCTGTCACTTGAGGAGTAGGGATCTCAACTTGTGCTCCACTTGAAGTTATAGGAGCATCCATCTTTCTACCACTTAACCTTCCAAGGGTATCCATTCATCTCTATTTTTCCTATATTTTTAAAGCCACAATCTAAGGCTTAAGTTCATCATTCACATGGATGTTAATAGACTTTGTAACAACCTAATGGTGTGCATAGTTGTAACCTTTTGTAAATTTTAATATATGAAGTATTAAAAAATGGAAGGGCCATAAATTGGTTTGTCTTCACTAAAAAAGTTGATTTAAATTCAAGGTTGAGTGAAATTTAGCTTGGGTTTCTTGCCCTATGTTTGGACTAGAGCCTGCTCAACTTTCCTTTTGGGTTGGATTGCAATCAGGACCAAGTCTAGAGATACTTCCTTTCCTTTTTCTTCTTTTTCTTCCTTAGTTTGGGATTGAGGTTATTCCATTTTTACTTCTTCTTCATCTAATACATAAGAAATATCTATTGCTTTTAAGGCATCCTCTATTGTCTCCTTAAGATACAATGCAATTATGTCAATTTATTCAATTGGTGACTCTAGTTCCTTAGGTTGAGCTGAAGATGCTACCACTTTGCCAGGTCTTCTTTCCACAATTCTATTTTCATCTCACCCTTGTGTAACTTGAGTCTAAGGCTCTTGTGGTACTACTTGTGGTTATGATGGAGGGGGTCTAGAGGATGGACATGGTAGTAAATGGTACTACCTAGGCCCCATATACCATATATCCTTAATTAGTTTTTGCTCTCCCAATAATCTAGCTTCTGGTTTAATGTTGAGTTTATTCAATCTTACTAAAACCTCTATGAATGAATAAGCCTTAGTGTATAAGCAGTCATAGACACCAGGGGAATGTTCATAAGTCATGTTGATCTACTTGGCCTTCAAATGTTTTGTAACCCTTTCATTGGGGTCCCACTATCTCATTTCGTCAATATGTAGATTGAAGGAGGTTGTATGCATGGAGATAGTCTCTACATGGCCCCAATTCTAAAACAAAGTCCTACTAATAGTTAAAGGAAAGGAATGGAATAATCCCTTTATTTTTTTGTTACGTATGCTGTCTATGCCATGGAATAATTGATATGCTACCTCCTGCTCTACCAACTTTGTGGGTACATGGACTAGTAACCTAAGGGGTTGGATCATAGTTCATTATATCTATATTATAGTGAAATTTAGATATATCCAAATGTCCCCAATGAGCTCAACATACTTCTTGATCAAAGGGTTGACCCTCATTATAGGGATCCCTGTAATGGATTCAACTAAGCTTGGGTATACATAGTTATATATGAATTGAATATGGTCCTTGTACTTGAATATATGTAATTTGAAATCATATTGGGAGACTGACTATCTCCCATTAGGTTACCATTATTTTATGTTGGGGAATTTGGTAGTGGCTATCAAGGCATCTAAAATATAAGACATCATATAGAAATGGTTGTTAGTTTTCTTCTTTATTGTAGATAATTGTTGTTTCAAGTAGATATTGATCATATCTCCAAGAGGGGGAGTAAGTCCCTTTTTAACCATGAAATACATAAAAGGGACCCATATTTTTTTGAAAAAGGTGGTGGAGGGGTTTTTAAACAATTTATTTAGTAATATAATAACCATCCTAATACCAACCCTAAATTGGGTGATTAGGATCCTTCCATTGAGGTTAGAGACTAATTAAGTTATTGAATATAACCATGGGGTAAGGATACTTTTTAGGTCATTCTTATTAGACCATTCTTTGATTATGGGTAAATCCACCTGAGGCTTAGGTAGCTTGTAGTAATTAT
Source organism: Torreya grandis (assembly GCA_037957365.1). Lineage (NCBI taxonomy): Eukaryota > Viridiplantae > Streptophyta > Pinopsida > Cupressales > Taxaceae > Torreya > Torreya grandis. Next base: position 1,162,904 of record JARHVA010002882.1, on the reverse strand, counting down.
CAAAGGCAATAGGGAAGATATAAGAAATTATTTTAAAACTATGCTCATGTACTATCATGTCTTGATCAATTTTACAATCCTTCAAAATAGGAGCAATACCATTGATGCAATGTAATACCTCTAGCTTTACTACTGCATAGTGAATAGTTATCATTTAAATGGTGATCAGATCATCATATCTATGACTAAATAATGTAATCTTTTCATCCTCCCTTGTAATGGCTGGAAGCTCCTCAATGGTCTAAAAAATCTTGGACTACTTGTTATCTCTCATGTTCAAGTCTACAACATAGAATTTGGTATCTTTGAAGATTTTCTATTCTAAATCCATGGTCAAATAGAGCTTTGTGTCTTCCCTATGTTATTTTTGAGTCACCATGATTATGAGTTTGTAAAATTTTCTTACTAGTGGTCTTAGTTTGCCTTTGGTTCAGTTTGCACTTGCTCAAATGGAAATTTGACTCTCTCAAGATCAATTATGGTTAACCTAAGATCATATTAGGGATTTTGAAGATGCTAAGGCTTTTTTTCAAGTTTTTTTGAGCTTTAATGTTGCACAATTTTTCACTTGAGTTATTTTATGCCTTAGATTTGATTTGGACCTTAGCATTTATACCTTTGATTTTTTGAGCCCATAAAATCTTTGGTTTTGTCACTTTCTACCCATGTGGCATTACTGTGGCATCTATATGGCACTTTTCATGGTACATTATTCATTAATTTTCAAAAATTAACTATTACCTTTTGAAAAAAATACTTTGTCTCACTCTGTTGGATCATTGGATCAACATGAATCATTAATATCAATCCTAAGAGTTGCATGCCATTAGTTGTTATTTGTACTAGGACTTGAGGTTATGCCACTTGGTAATCCCATGGGGATTCTAAGCTCTGCACCTTATCAAAATTATCAGACAACATGTTCTTACCATATGGAAATTCCTTACTTTCCTTAGGCTTTATTGAAATTTTGACTTTGGCTGCACTCCATTAGATCTATCTTGTCTGAATGAACACGAGCTGTGGATCCTGCAAAGAAGCCCATGGTCTAAGTTAGCGTCAGGATACATAAAGAACTTAGGTTAAAGACTTCAGGCTATAGTTTTATACAATGTTAATAAACATGAAATAAGCCTTATGCTAAAATATTTAAGCTAGGTTTGGAACATAGTAAAAGGGACCCCAAATAATAAAAGGGACTTAATGTAAGGTTTTATCGTAATAATAAACATGATAAAAATTTAGGATAAAATATCTAGGCTAAGTCCTATAAAAATAGGACCCTATAGTAGTTAGATCAAGCTAATAAAATATACCAAATGACCATGGGACATATATGAACCAAGCATAAGATTTTAGACTAAGGTTTGGTCAAATGTTTAAAAACATGACTAAATCTTACAGTAACATTTAAGCTAAGTCCACGGTGTTTATTATTATTCACACACAATTTTACTTAACTAGAAGGATATCAAGTTGAAACATGGCTTAAAATTGATCTAATTAACCTATGATGGGTCAAAAAGATAATGAAAGATTGATTTTATCATTGAAGTACATAACCCTAAACATGTTTATTTTCCAAATGAGATTCCATTGATCATGCAAAATGGAGAAAAAACATGTTTATTCATGCAAGTGAGATTGGTTTCTGAGCTAAAGTTTGATGATCTTATGGATGCCAATGATAGCCTCATAGATATAAATTGATGTTCGTGGGAATGCCAATTTTAAGATTGTTCAATAAATCATAGGGGTTAATGTTTGATGGTCTCATGAACATCAATGATAGCCTCACAGATGTCAATTGATGATCGTGAAAGCATCAAATTTAAGCTCCCTCAATTAAATATAGGGGATAAATTTTGATTGCCTCATAGATGTCAATGATAGCCTCATAGATGTTAGTTGATGGTCATAAGAACATCAAATTTAAGTTCCATGAAACATAGTGGGTCCCATTGTAACTTTGTTTCAATATGCATCATTTGATTGATCTCTCCTGAGTAACCATGGGTTATTGATTATGATTTGGGTAGTTGGATTACCATTGGCTCTTGTAGTCATAAAGGGATTAAGTGAGCTCAAAACCATTTAGAATTTAGGCCAAAGTATAACATAAGTCTTTAACATAGGTCCTTAAAATATAGTAGAATGAAGACCCTTTAAATAATTAAAGGGATAACATAAGTTTTATCTTAAGGTTTTATTGTATTGATAAATACAATAAGAACTTTAGGATAAAACTTAGGCTAAGTCTACGTTATAAGAAAAAAGGGACCCATTTTGATCCATCATGATATCACTCCATTGGATTGTTGGATTCCACTCATATGCAAGACATTGAACATGATCCAAGTGATCAAGTAGGATTGGCTCCAAAGATTAGGTATTTGACATATCGGGTCCTCCTCACTTTGTCTGATCAACTTGGCCTAATTAAACATGGGTTGTTGATCTTACAAATAAGTACATGGTTCAAGTCAAGGATTGAAGACATAATACTTAGGATAAAGTCTTAATACTAAGGTCTTATTTGTATTAACAACATGACTAAGCCTTAGTCTAAAAATATAACTAAGTCCATAACATATTAAAAATTTCCCACATAATTTTGTTCCTACCAAATTTACATTCAAATCAGGGGTCTAAGCTAGGGTTTTTGAATGAGGGTTTTAAGAAGCTTAAACATGGATTCAATTTGACTTTTAACAGACCAAAGGCTAGTAAAAGGTCAGATTAAGATAAAATCATTAAATTATAAAACCTAGACATTGTCTACCTCTAATGGACATATATTAGACCTATAACCTAAAACAAGAAGATCCAAAGTTAAAAAACATTAGACAAGGTTAAAATAGAGCCATGAATAATTAGACCAACTAAAACATGGTGTGGATGATCTTCAAATATGAATAATGTGCAAACAAGGTAATAATGTTATGATAAAATGGATTTTTAGTTTTAAAGTATAAATTTAAACAATTTGACATAAGGGTTCTCATTTTTTAGAAACGGGGGTATGTTGACCTCAACAAATGGTGACTTCTAGGGGAAACATAGAAATATGTTAGAATTCAAAGACTCTAGTTCAAAAAAATAAGTAGATTACTTATTCCACTTCATCAGTATCATTGTCAAGATCAGTTCATAGTTAAAACAAACCTTGCATTTATAAAATTAGGATAAAAATCAAAACTTAGCGATGTTATGTGTGTGATTTGATTCCACTTACTATTTACCATTGGATTTAGGAGAAAAATTATAGGTTTCATGTCTTCAATCATTAACATTGACTTACAACATGTTTAAATATTCATTAAGAGCCATGTTTTAGCTCAGGGAGGGCTTGGGAATTGTTCCTTAGCCTCGGTGGAGATTAGCAAAATCACCTTTTCTTAGAAAGATTTTGATTTTGTAATAATCTCTTATTTTTTGTATTTTTTAGATCTTTTAGGATTTCTAGCAATGTTTGGGAACCATGTTAGCTAGGTTTAGGGATTTAGTCAAATGTTTGATATTAAGGAAATCACCTATGGTTTTAAGCTTCATGCTAGGCAAGGATATTTTTAAAGTATAAACATGACTGTGACTTAATAATTCAATATTTCCTCTCACATGTGAAATTCTTCTTAAAACTAAATTTATATCAAACACAATGTTTAAGTTATTATAGAATAGTTAACCTATCCACTAGTCTTTACTAGTTTCTTTAAATTATAACCATCAAGCTTATATGTCCAACCCATACTCAACATATGTTTAAGATTCATACTTGCATTTTTGAACTCTGGATTTCCCGAGTAATCAAGTGAACTTTGAGCTGAGGGCTATCCAGAAGGACTTATTAGAAGCAAGGGATAAAATAGAGAAAACAAACACATAAAACATAGAGAAAATAAAGTCAAAAGTAAATGAAAATCTAAAAAATATATACAAACATATGTACAAATAAGGGACAAAAAGGAAAGAATAGAAAGAAACTAATCTATCCTACCTACACTAACTCTAACTAGTCTTACAAATTTACTTTATGAAAACCCCAGGGGGAGCAACAAAAAAGTAATGCTTGAGATACTGCACATTAGTGGGTAATGTGAATTTAGCTCCTTATAGGTCTTTTAGCTTGAAGGTGTTGTTTCCAAGTGTCTCAACAATCTGGTAGGTACTTATCCACAAAGGTGTGAACTTCCCATATTTACCCTTAGGCTCAAATGCCTTATCCCAAATAAGAACTAAGTCTCCTTTCTTGAACACCTTTATCTTTGATCACTTATCAAACCACCACTTCACCATGGTTTGGTGTCTACTAAAGTTGGTGAAATCATCTTCTCTAACATCTTCCATTTGAACAATGTCCAATAGTCTTGAATTTACAAGTTCTTGATCATCCTCCATGTACTCTTATATGAACTGATATGTTGGTAGTTTGAGTGTAATGGGGAAGATGGGATCTTGGCCATATATAAGCAAGAAGGGTGATGCCTTGAGAGCCTACTTGACCCTTGTTTTATCTGTGCATAGGGAATATTTGAGAAGCTCATGCCATGTCTTAGGCTTGTCTACTATAAACTTTTTTAGTGCCTTTATAGAGTTATTATTAGTAGATTTAGATACCCCATTACCTTGAGGATAATGTTTGGATGAGAACATGAGACTGATGCTATTATCATATGCCCATTATATCATCTCTATGGATGTAAAAGTAGATCCATTGTCACAAACTAGAGGTACATGTGTCCTAAACTTGGTGCATATGTTTTCTTACAAAAAAGTGATCACTTCATCAGTGTTGCACTACTTAGTGTCCATTGCCTCAGTCCATCTAGTGTAGTAGTCAGTAGTAGTTAGAATGTATTTGTGACATTTTAATGAATTAAGGTTAATTATCCCCATGAAATCTAGTCTCCACTGAGCAAAAGGTTTATCTACCATAACTGGATGTAGTCGCATGGCTACCTTAGGCTCATTTATGCTAAAGACTTGACATGAATGCCATTGCCTTACATGCTTATGGGCATACTTGAAGATTATGGTCTAGTAGTAACTAACTCTAAGGATTTTGTGGGATGTTGTCCTTTCAGATGGATGTCCACTTATTAGCTTCTCATGAAAAGTGCTCATGATTTTAGTTGTTTCTTCTTTGGATACGCAACTCAAGTAAATGTCTTGAAAGTTATTTCTATAAAGCACTATACTTTAATCAGGTAGTGGGATGCCTTGAGTCTTATGGCTCTTATTTTCTCTCTGGTTAACCTTATAGGACAAGTGCCTTTGATTAGTAGATGGATAATATGATAATACCAATCATTGGACTAAAAACTTTGCTATTCAACCTGCATGACACTAAGCTTGGGGTTAGCATTAGTAATAATTTGAATCAAACCTTGGCACCTTACCAATTTTATAGTCTTCATATCAATTTCATATTCTTGAAGAAAAAACATCCACTTACCTCTCCTTTCTCTTAGCTTGTTTTGACTTAACATGAGTTTTCTGGCAGGGTTAGGCAAGATTACATGCACCTTATTCTTACGAATGTAGTCCCTAAATTTCTTGACTGTCTTAACTAATGCACATGCTTATTTTTCAATTAAAGAATAATTTAACTCAACATTTTTAAATTTTATGCTAATGAAAGTAATTAGATGGTCACATCCATCAATTTTTTGAGTTAATACTGCATCAATAGTATGATCAAAATCAAATGAGTAAAGGTAAAAATCCTTGGGGAAAACTGGACTTATCATGACTGGAGCTTGTCTAATTAAATCCTTAATGTCCTTAAAGGCCTTCTTGGTTTATTTTTTCCAAGTGATTTTGGCATCATTTTTTATCATTTCATTCAATGGTTTGACAATTTTGCAAAGCTAAAAATAAACTTTATTATAAAATTAATTTTGCCAAAGAAAGATTTCAGTTCTTTCCTACTATAGGAGGCTCTATATTTGATATATCATCTACTCTATTCATATCTATAGAAATTCCATCCTTAGTAATGACACAACCTAATAAAGTTCCCTCAGTAATAAATAAAATACTCTTCTTTGGATTGAGGGAAATCCTATACCTCCTGCACCTTTCAAATACCTACTATAAATGTATGATGTGGTCCTCCCTATTTTTAGAAAAACACTCAGATTATCCATGTATATAATAATGCATTTGCCTACCAAACCTTGGAAATCATGATCTATGGTTCTTTATAATATTTCTCCTACATTGATTAGTCTAAATGGCATCCTCTTGTATGCAAACCTGCCTCACTTGGTAGTAAAATTAGTCTTTATCCTATCTTCCCAATTCACCAATACCTGGTTATACCCTAAAAAGCCATCAAGAGGAGACATCATAGTAGAGCTGAAAATTCTTTGTATAACTTGGTCTAAATAAGGTAAAGGATAGTTTTATTTTTTAGATGATTTATTTAGATTCTTAAAATCAATGTATAGTCTTATTTCACCATTATTTTTCCTAATTGGCACTAGATTAGTAACCTAGGTAGATTTCCTAATGGGAAACATAATCTTAACATCTAATAACTTTTTAACCTCTTTGAAAATCATATGTTATAAAATAGGGTTGACAGGCCTCTTCTTTTTTTTGAAAGGTTTGCAATTTTCCTTCAAGGGTATGATATGGGTGATGAGTCTTGGATAAAAAATCTTCAAGTCATCATAGGACCATGCTATTATGTCCTTATATTTTATCAACAAGTCTTTGAATTTTTCATTTTCAATGCTCATACATGCTATCCCAATATTGACTAGCTGAGGTTGATCTTGAGGTCCAAGATCCACTACCTTGTAATCCTTCCCACTCTCTTTGGGAATCCTAGTGTTCTCATCTATCTTATCTTGGAATAACCTCTCCAAAGAAATAATATCTTTTGGAATTTTATTATCATTTAGTTAAATAATTTATTTTCAAATCAACCATCCTCTTCAAGAGTATTCTCATTGGCCTCATCAATGACATGGGTCTCAAATACTCTTGAGTTGGTCATGAAATCTAGGATTTTTTGGTCATCATTAAAAACTTGCAGATGGTTTATGTTATCCAAGACATAAAGGCATGGGACCATCTCAATGCTAAACTTTTGAGAGTCAAGGTTAGGCATAAGAGTGGCTACACCTGAGAAAAGCTCATCAACAACCTTGTTTTCTTCCCTAAGGATGGAAACAATGTTGAAATCTTTAAAATATTCTACTAAAACTTAGACTCTAAGCTTATATCTCTTAAAATATGACAATTTACACTAGTATTTACTCATCACCTAATTGACTACAAGTTTTGAGTCACCATGAACCAAGATCTCTTTAACCTTATGCCTAATGGAAAATTACTATCCGAGAATCAAAGCTTCATATGCTACAAGATTATTAGTACAAGGAAACTAAAGTCTATAAACAACATTTAGTTCTTTCCCAATAGGATTAGTTATAATAGTCTCTACTCTAGATCTAAACTTACACCTAACACCATCAAAATGTAATTTCTAAACTCCAAGAAAAGCATGAGAAGTTTTAGGACTATGTACCTTAGAATTTTTTAGATTATACACTCCTAATTCAAAATCCATCATGTTGATCTCATCAGATTCCATCATGTTCACCCTTTCATTCACAACATTAGACTCTGTGATCATGTGCTTCATCTGAGGTTCTCTTTTGACTTTGATCTAATTTAGGACTCCTTTCTATGGCAGCCAAAAATATGAAAATTTAGTGGACATATATCCATTTAGGGCCTTTATCCACTCTCTACTTAACAGTATTCCATAATCATCAAGTATGTTCACCAACTAGATGTCAATAAATTACTAGACCCTTGGCTCAGAGGCAAGTTGCATATGAACATTTAATAATTCCTTAATTACTTTGACTCTAGACTTATCTAATTGAGTAATAACTCTATCATATTTAATAGGAGTAAATCCAAGTTGTTTATAAATACCTACTGGCATGATGTTTGTGGATGCACTAGAATCTAATAAAAAATTATGTAAATTCTTATCAAACATCTTGATAGTAAGTGAAAAAGGTGGAGATTCTATCTTAGCTTTATACATAGCAACATTAGTGTTGTCAATTTTGAGTGGCCTACCAAGTTTTTTAGATAAGGAATCTAACAATAGGTCCCTTTGCTTAGTGATCTATGTCAACTCATGCAATGTAATATTAGCCTTACTTTTCTTCATGTCTTCCACAATATTATACCTAGTCTTATTGGAAGAATTAAATGCATCAGTACTATGTTTAGAAGTACTTCCCTTTAGAGGCTTTGGGTTATTATCTGTAGTAGTATCTAAAGGAGTGCCAAAGTTATTTGGAGGTGTTAAAGTAGTCACAGGATGCTTATGATCTCTTTTCCTTAGAAGGTAGGTCTTCTTTAGGAACTACTAAAAAACATGGACCTCTTTAGGAATATCATCAAGTTCATTATCTTATTAGAAAGGGAATTCAAACGTCTCTACCATGAAGGCTTAGTTAGAAGATTTAGATCATGATGTACCTACACCATTATATTTTTTAGAAATCACTTCAAACTTATTAAACTCTTCTTGAAAGGCCTCAAAAGCTTTACATAATTCAAAGCAATCTATCTCACCATGCCTGGAAGTGCAATGTACTCTACAATAATCAGGTAAAGTAATATAAATAAGATTTATATCCATTATTTTCTTGTCAGCAGATGACTCATTATTCTTATTGTTTTTGTAACTATCATTATGGAATTTGTTACTGGGCCTATTAAACCTTTGGAAATAAAATTTCCTACCTGATATCTCACTAGTATTACCAACTTATTTCTATAGCTGAAGAAAATTAGTGCTTAACTTTTGGACCATCTTTAAAATAGAGTCATTTTTATTTTTAGGTGCCTCAGAATGATGATCCTGATTGTTATTAGTACTAGTGGTTGGTACCAAGGCCTTTTGATCACTAAGGTTAAATCCATTGGCAACAGTGTTCAAGAATCCCAAGTTTTGAGTAGGTTGAGCATGACTTAAGGGAAATTGGTTCAAAGTTGTGATTTGATTCAAAGTAGGTATATTTTGATTATTATTTAGGAAGACATTTAGGGTAGGTAAACATGGGTTGACGTTTTGAATAGTGTAAGCCATCTAACCCTGGGGCTGCATTTGATCATTGATGATCACTACTTCAGAATAGGCTAAGGCTAAGGTATTCATAGGTCCAATGAATCTCTTTATGAAAACAAATGTCATGGGTTCCAAATCATCTTTATAGATTTCTAGAGCCAATACATCATCAATTTTGTAAGGGTCTATGGTCTGGATTTTTTTTTGAACCTATCATTAAATGCTCTTATAGGTTCATTTTCATACCTTTTGATCATGGTGAATTGTTGGTACAAGATACAAGGACTAATAATTTTAGCAAACTGGTCAATGAAGATATTGTTAAAATCAAACCAACTTGTAATGTAATTCTCAGGTAAATTTAAAAACCATTCAAAATCAACATATTTAAAAGTAAAAGGAAATAGTCTACATGCTACATCCTCATAGACCACATTTAGAAATATTAATGCAACTTTGAATGACTTAATATGTTCTTTTGTAGTTACAATAGTATTGGGATTAAATTTTGGTAAATATTTTTTAAGGTTGTGGGGAAGGTCATGCACCACACCTATCACATTGATAGAAGATCCACCCAGCCAACCATACCTTGATTAGGGTTGAATACGTGAGCACCCTAAAGTGGTGAAGTTGTAAAAGACTTTAAATCCTACACTTACCTTTAACCTACCTAGCTCTTCTATGGACTTCTAATTTGAGTAGAGGTTCCCTAATCTTTGAATGTGACCTAGTTATGATCTTAGGTAATTCCATCTTGAGAATATTGAAACCTATTTGAAATACGATGCTTCAATCCTATATTTGTAGGGAACAATTATTAAAAATTTACATTAAGTAAATTTTTCAAAGATTCATATAAAGGACAACATAGGATGACAATATTTAATGATTTTAGTTCAAATATGTATCCAAATACATAATTAAGACCGACCTTTACATGTTTTAGGATCAAATGAACTCATTTGAGCAAAATATCTAAAAATATTTGATAAAAACATCTATTACTAACCTCAAATTTATTGGGTTTGCAATTCTAAAGCTATCTTTACCATAATCCAGCATATGTTTTCAAAGGATGTCAATATTTGTATAAATAAGCACAAAGACCGGTTTGAAACCATGAAGATTACCAACAGTTACATGATTATGCTAAAATAAACACAAATATGTAAAAAGTAAAGTGATATTTAAACAAAATTCAAAAAAACCAACAAAGATACTACAAAATCTACAAAGAATTAGCCCTCCTTCTAACGCTAATGAAGCCTACCCTATTGATGCCTAAATGTGTACCACAAGGTACTTAGAGTGTTTAAAAAACACTTCTCATTTTAGAATTCAAAGAATTTAGAGCATGGATTGTAGTTTGTGATAATCCTATTATCGATGGTGGATTAGAGGTAGAATAGATGATTGTCTCATATTATTTATATTAGTTGGTGGTTGGGAGCTATTATGGCCTATAAATATTTGAAAATAAGAAGATTATGTATGCTAATTAAAGTGAACTATGTTCAATCTAAGTCTAAATATAAAATAATATGGATATATATAATTAATCTCTAATCTAAAGAGAATTGAATAAAAAAAATGCAAAGGGAAGGGTAGGATAGAGAAGAAATATGTGACTGATCTTTATCTTAGACATCATAACAAAGTTCAAATGTTTCCTAGGTATGCACTTAAAATCAAAATATGAAGTAAAATAACTTAAGCTCTAATCAAAACATATATTAAGTGAACTTATAAAGAAGATAAGATTTAATGTAAATAAGAACTAATATTACTTTAAATATTTACTCATTTAAGCATATAGCTGATGCACATCTACACATGCAGAGCAAATAAAATGAAGAAAACTAAGGAATGTTCAATTAACCTAGAATTAACACATGTTAAAAATTCTTCACTAAAAGGTACACACTAATAATTCATAAGAATATTTAAAATCTAAAATTTAGAACAAATAATTGAGAGAGAATCCATATAACAACTCACACAAACAAAATGAGACAATCCTTTTATAATTCTCTTCTTGCATTAGTTACTTAAATTTTACACTAGTTTTTTAGCTCAAAAAATTCCCACCTCTTTAAAAATGACAATGTTACTTTTATAAGAAACAAGGTAGCATGCCATTCGGTCATATGTATTTACAAGTGTACAAGTGTAAGGACAACTATCCTTTCTACAAAAAATTCTAGAATACACTAAACCTTTCCAAGTGGACTGACCTATAGGTAATGTGCTTATAAGCTATACATGCCTTTACAAAATAATATTTTATTTCAAAATTTTACAAAGTTACTACAAAGAGAATATTCCAAACTAGATTTTGCTTTGGGGTCCTTGTGCTGATAAAGTCCCTTGTTATTGCCTACCCTATAGGATTGTCAACCTATAATGTTGCTCATTAATGAGCTAAAGGTAGATAACTGGTCTCATAAATAGATCTTTTTCATGCACCTCAAGGTATTTATTTTATTTTTCTTAAATCTTCTCCATATCTCATTTGATTCCCTTGGCATCTCCCATTTTCTCCTCGGATGATAGGAGTAAGCCTATGACTTTCCTATTGCCATATATTATTTGGTTCTACCCCCGATTTCTTACGTCTTATATGAAATTAAAGGTCCTATGTTTGAACTCTTCATAAATTATGAGACCCAGTGAGTTGAAGGTTGTGGGCTCCTTTATCAATCTGTCTAAGACATGAGATGTTCCATATTCCAAATACTTGAAGTATTTGGCAAGGTTTTCCATTCTTTTGGACCAATTATCCAGGACCTTAATCTTGTTAACTAATATGCCCATGGCCATATTCAAATATGCCTTGTTGATAGTTCTAAAATTTTGGAATAGATTCTTTGATAATGCCCTAATTAAGTCTTCCACCTAAATACTTGCAACTTTCCATTAGCCAACTTGTCCTATTGTTTTAGAGATTTACTTCTCTATTTCTCTTTGTCTAGTCCTGACTACCTTTAAAGAGCTAAATAGGTCAACCATGGTATCATCAAATTATTGAATCTATCTTCATAAATGGATAAGATAATAGACTCTTTCAAATTCTTGTTTTATTGCAATATGCCCTTGATCATTGCTTACAATTGATCATTTTGATCTTGGGCAACTTTAAGGATCTTCTCCTCAAACATCCCATCTTGTCTTAGATTTTACCCTACCACTAGAGTTAGACCAATAAAAGTCTCAATCTTCTGAAAGGTGAGATGTTAACCTTTAACCATGGCTTTCTTCTCAATTCCTCTCTCCATGTTGACTGTCTCTAGGTTGAACCAAACTCCCACTGATGATTTTGTCACTTGAGGATTAGGGATCTCAACTTTTGTTGACTTGAAGTTTTAGGAGAATCTATCTTTTTCGCACTTGACCTTCCAAGGGTAGCCATGCATATCTATTTTTCATATTGTTACAAGCTAAAATCCAAAGCTTAAGTTTATCATACACATGGATGTTAATAGACTTTGTAACAGCCTAATGGTGGTGCACGGTTGGAACCTTTTGCAACTTACCATATATGAAGTATTCTAGAATGGAAGGGCCAAAAATTGGATTGTATTCACCAGAAAATATGATTTAACTCTAAGGGTGAGTAAAATTCAGCTTGGGTTTCTTTCCCTTTGTTTGGACTAGAAATAACTCAACTTTCCTTTTGGGTTGGATTGCAACTGAGACCAAGTCTAGAACTACTTCCTTTCCTTTTTCTTATTTTTCTTCCTCTTTAGTTTGGGATTGAGGTTATTTCATTTGTACATTTGATTCATAAGCACTAGATAGTACTTTTAAGGCATCCTCTACTTTTTCCTCAAGATCCAATGCAATTATGCTAATTTCTTCAACCTATGACTTTGGTTCCTTAGGTTGTGCTGAAAATGCTACCACTTTGCTAGGTCTTCTTTCCTCACGTCTATTTTCATTTGGCCCTTATGAAACTTGAGTCATAGGATCTTATGGTAATGCTTATGGTTATGATGGAGGAGGTCTAAAGGATGGACCTGGTAGTAAATGGCACTGCATAGGCCCCATCTACCATATATCCTCAATTGGTTTTTCATCTCTCAGTAACCTAGATTCTGAATTAATGTTAAGTTTATTAAATCTTGTTAACACCTTTGTGAATGAATAATCCTTAGTTTATAAGTGGTCATAGACACTAGGCCAATGTTCATAAGTCACATTAATCTATTTGGCATACAAATATTTTTCAATCCTTTCATTGGGGTCCCATTGTCTCATTTCATCAATCTATATATTAAAGGAGGTCCTATGCCTAGAGATAGTCTTTACATGGTCCTAATTCTAGAACATAGTCATACTAATAGTTAAAGGAAAGGAATGGAACAATCCCTTTTGATTTTAGATATGCTATCTATGCCATGGAATAATTGGTATGCTACCTCCTACTCTACCAAATTTGTGGGTACATGGACTGGTAACCTAAGGGGTTGGATCATAGTTCCTTCGATCTAGATTATAGTGTAATCTGGATATAGCCAAATTTCCCCAATGATCTCAACATACTTCTTGATCAATGGGTGACCCTCATCATAGGAATCCCTGTAATGGCTTCAACTAAGGTTGGGTATACGTAGTCACATATGAACTAAATATGGTCCCTATACTTGAATATATGCAATTTAAAATAATACTAGGAGACTAACTATCTCCCATCAGGTGACTACTCTTTTATGTTGGGGATTTTGGTAATCGATATCAAGACATCCAAAATATAAGACATCATATAAAAAGGGTTGCTAGTTTTCATCTTTATTACAGAGAATTGTTGTTTCAAGCAAATATTGATCATCTCTCCAAGAGGGGGAATAAGTCCCTTTTCAACCATGAAATACACAAAAGGGACCCAAATTTTTTTGACATAAGTGGTGGAGGGGTTTCCAAACAATTTGTTCAATAATGTCATAATCATCTTAATACTAACCCTAAAATGAGTGATTGGGATCCTTCCATTGAGGTTAATGACTAATTGGGTTACTAAATATAACCATGGGTAAGGATGGTTTTCAGGTCATTTTTATTAGACCATTATTTGATTGTGGGTAAATCCACTTGAGACTTGGGTAGCATTTAGTAATTCTTAAAGGCAATAGGGGAGATATAAGTAATTCTTCTAAAACTATACTCATGTACTATCATGTCTTGATAAATTTTATAATCCTTAAAAACATGAACAATAACATTGATGTAATGTGGTACCTCTAGCTTTGTTGTCACATTGTGAAGACTTATCATTTCAATGGAAAATAGGTCATCGTATCTTTGGCTAATTGATGAAATATTTTCATCCTCCCTTGTAATGGCTAGTAGCTCCTCAATGGTCTATAAAACCTTGGACCAGTTGTTATCTCCTATGTTCAAGGATACAACATCAAATTAAGTATCTTTGAAGACTCTCCATTCTAAATCTATGGTCAAATAGAGATTTATATCTTCCCTATGTTGTTTTCAAGCCATCATGATTGTGAGTTTGTAAAATTTGCTCACTAGTGGTCTTAGTTTGCCTTTGGTTTAATTTTCACTTGCTCAAATGGCAATTTTACTCTCTCAAGCTCAATTATGGTTAACCTAAGATTGAATTAGGGATTTTAGAGATGCTAGGGAATTTTTTCAAGTCTTTTCTAAGCTTTAATGGTGATGGCTTTTTTCACTTGAGTGATTTTTGCCTTAGATTTGATTTAGACCTCAGAATTTATACCTTTACTTTTTTGAGCCCACAAAATCTTTGGTTTTATCACTTTTTACCCATGTGGAATCACCATGGAATCTACATGGCACTTTTCATGGTAGATCATTCATTAATATTCAAAAATTGACCATTTCCTTTTGAAAAAATTACTTTATCTCACTTTGTTGGATCATTTTACATGGATCAATGAAAATAATTGATCTCAATCCCAAGAGTTACATTCTATTGGTTGCTATTTACACTAGGCCTTGAGGTTATGCCACATGGTAGTCCAGTGGGGATTTTGAGTTCTTCACCTTATTAGCCTTACTAGATAACATGTTCTTACCACGTGGTGATTCCATGCTTGCTTTGGGCTCAATTTAAATTTTGACTTTGGCTACGCTCCATCGGATCAATCTCATCTAAATGAATGTGAGATGTAGATCCTATAAAGAAGCCCAGAGTTTAAGTTAGGGTTAAGATACATAAAGAATTTAGGTTAAAAACCTTAGGCTATAGTTTTATTTCATGTCAATAAATAAGAAATAAGCCTTAGGCTAAAATATTTAAGCTAGGATTGGAACATAGTAAAAGGGAACCCAAATAATAAATGGGACTTAATGTAAGGTTTTTAACCTAAGGTTTTGTTGTATTAATAAACATGATAAAAATTTAGGGTAAAAGATGTAGGCTAAGTCCTATAACAATAGGACCCTACATTAGTTAGATCAAGCCAATAAAATAGACTAGATGACCATGGGACATATATGGACCAATCATAAGATTTTAGACTAAGGTTTGGTCAAATATTTAAAAACATGACTAAATCTTATAGTAACATTTAAGCTAAGTCCATGGTGTTTATAATTGTTTCCACACAATTTTACTTAATTAAAAGGGTCTTGGGTCAAAATATGGCTTCAAATTGATCCAATTAACCTATGATGGGTCAAAAAGCTAAGGAAAGATTAATTTTAACATTGAAGTACATAACCCTAAGCATGTTTAGTTTTCAAATAAGATTTCGTTAATCCTTCAACATGGAGAAAAAACATGTTTATTCATGCAAGTGAGATTGGTTTCTGAGCTAAAATTTGATGGTCTCATGAACATCAATAACAAACTCATAGATGTCAATTAATGATCACAAGAATGTCAATTTTAAGATCATTCAATCAACCATAGGGGATAAAATTTGATGGTCTCATGGACGTCAATGATGCCCTCACAAATGTGAATTGACGGTTGAAAGAAAATCAAATTTAAGTTCACTCAATTAACTATAGGGGATAAAGTTTTATGGTCTTGCATATGTCAACAATGACCTCACAAACATCAATTCATGGTCATGATAATGTCAAATTTATGTCCTATGAAACATAGTTGGTACTGTATAAACTTTGATTTAATACACATTGTTTGATTCATCTTACCCAAGTAAATATGGGTCATCGATTATGATCTGAGTATTTGGATTACCATTGGATCCCAAAATCATAAAGGGATTAAATGAGCTCATGACCATTTATAATTTAGGTAAAATTATAAAATAAGTATTTAACATAGGTCCTTAAAACATAGTAAAATGAAAACCATTCAAATAATTAAAGGGATAACATAAGTTTTATCCTAAGGTTTTATTGTATTGATAAATACAATAAAAACCTTATTTTAAAACTTAGGCTAAGTCTATGTTATAATAAAAAAGGGGCCCATTTCGATCCATGATGATCTCACTCTATTACATCATTATATTCCACTTAAATATGGGCTATTGATTATGATCTAAGTGGTCGAGTGGGATTGGATCCAAGGATTAGGTCTTTGACTTATTGGGTCCTCCTTGCTCTATTTGATCAACTTAGTCCAATTAAATGTGGGTCATTGATTATACAAACAAGCACACAATTTAAGTCAGGGCTTGAAGACATGATACTTAGGATCAAGTCTTAATACTAAGGTCTTGTTTGTGTTAATAAACATGAATGGGGCCTTAGGACTAAGACATTAATCTAAATTAATAACATATGAAAAGGACCTTGCATATAAAAGGTTAGACTATATTAAAATAAAATGGAATAAAGGGCTCGAGATATAAAAGAGACCTAGAATATAATTTTTAGACTAAGGCTTAGTCATGTTGAAAAACATGACAAAGCCTTAGTATAAAAAATTAACTAATTCCACAACTTATTAAAAAGTTCCCACATAATTTTATTCTGCTAAATTTGAATTTGAATGAGGGGTCTAAGCTAGTGTTTTTGAATGAGGGTTTCAAGAAGCTTGAACATGGATTCAATTTGAATTTTAATAGACCAAATACTAGTAAAAGGTCAAATTAAGATAAAATCATTAAAATTATGAAACATAGACATTGTCTACCTCTAATGGACATCTGTTAGATTTATAACTTGAAACAAGAAGATCCAAAGTTAGCAAACTTTAGACAAGGTTAAACCAAAGCCATGAACAAGTAGACCAACTAGAACATGGTGTGAATGATATTGAAATATGAATAATATGAAAATAAGGTAATGATGTTATGAAAAAATGGATTTTTACTTTTAAAGTATAAATTTTCATAATTTGACACAAGGGTCCCCATTTTAAAAAAATGTGGCTTTGTTGACCTCAATAAGTGGTCACTTTAAAATGTAATTAATATTACATATAGGATAATTACTTTGAGATTGAGATAAAAGCATTGATGTAACTGTCCACCTGTTGACACAAGTGTCCATGCCTCTAGAAACAATATTTATATAATCCAATGAATATACCCTGATCTTGTTCCTACCTATTTTCACCTTTGTACTTTTCAGATCTAATTACACATTTGAAAATAAGCTAAGTATTATCTCTTATTCATTTTTATGCAATCAAACTAATGTTTTGAAGTTAATTTATATATTTAGCATAACTCAACACTTTAATTTAGAATATTCATTTATATGAGTTTTTAGTTGATTGGCCTATTTTAGAATAGTTTTATTCATCTTTGTGTATAGGCTATTCTACCCAATTAACCCTTCATCACATATATAAAAAGGTTTAAACATTTGGTGAACCTAACCACTATGTATTCTCATACAACACCTAGCTTGCTCTAGGGTTTTTGATTTATGTAATTTGTAGATCTATTTTTTTAATTTCCTTTGGCACCTTTATTTGCATTTATCAAATATGGAAAATGTTAATAATATCATTTGTAAAAGAAAAATAATTAAGCCTTAGTAAATCATCTAAATATAATAAATAATTTATTAATGCATTCTTACATGTTACCCAAGAATAAATCAATAAACATGATAAGGCTAGTGCATCAACATCTAATAATGGTGAACCCTTAGATGGAAAAACTCTTAGCACATCCTCCATGGTAATAATCAATACTTCAACCCAATTACTAGTTTTAATGCATACATCCACAAAAATGGTGTTTTTATCCCCTTTGGCATCTTCTCAAATCTCAAATCTTAATCCCAATGGGTTTATAGTGCAAAATATTCTCCAAGTTATAAAAACTTTGAAAGCTAAGGTTACCAATATTGAACATATGCTTTAAAATCAACTTATGCTGTTGATTCACAATATGTGTTACATAATCCTATAACACCTAAGATATATTTGCACCCCTTTTCAGATAGTTTTGGTGTATCCAAGTTCATATTTTATGATGGAAAGGTTGATCTTAAACAAAATCTTTGATATTTATATGCAATATGCCTTGATTATGCTTTAAATGATAAAATTTTGAAAAATCATTTTTGTTGTGATCCTTGTGTGCAGATTTCACTAACACCTTGATGTTTTTGTATAATGATTAGTTAAATTTGGTATCAAATCCTCTACCTAGTTTTGAGTCATAGAGTGAGTGGCTACATTAACATCGTAATGTTAATGTATGGCTCATATCTATGGGGATCCTAACGTATGGACATAAATCTAACCTAGAGTCTAGGCTTCATAAGTATGGTGGGATGTTATGATCCTGATATGCAAATTTCACTAACACCTTGAGGTTTTAGTGTAAATTTTCGTTACATTAAATGTAAGTCTTGTAAATTTGAATATACCAATGTATGTTTCAAATCTAGCCCAAAATTTGGGCTTTAGTCATGTCATGGGATGTTATGATCCTGATGTGTGGATTTCACTAACACCTTAAGGTTTTGTTTAATGGTTTATTACATAAATTTAATGAATCATTACATGAAAACCTAAAGGTGTTAGTGAAATCACACATCAAGATCATAACATACTACCACACTTCTGAAACCTAGACTTTGGTTTGGATTTTTCTTGTACATCAGGATCTCCACATGTATGAGCCCCAAATAAACACTACAATTTTGGTGTGGCCACTTGATTTATGACTTGAATCTAGGTGGATTATTTGATACCAAATATAATAAACTATTACACAAAAACCTTGAGGTGTTAGTGAAATCCACACATTAGGATCATAATAATTTCCAAAGATCCTAAAGGACTATTATTTAAGATGGTTCTATGACTTAACAATACAATAATTGAAAGCATTAAAACCCCTAGTGGATCTATTTATAGCACATTTATCTATCAACATCACTAAAAATATGTCAAATACATAAATTAAAAAATTAACCAAGGAAAAATTAAACCTATCAGTGAATATTTTTTGAGGTACAAAATAATGTTAATCAAAATGACAAATCCAATGTCAGATAAAGAGCATCATTACATCTTTAAGAAAAGTTTGCTTTCCCCATTACATGAGTCCACTATTTTTAACAAGTTTAAATATTTTGATGATTTATGACATATTTTTAAATATCATGAAATGAAACTTATTCCATTAAAATGGCTTAAGTAAGTAATAAACACTTTGACTACATATTCTACCAAGTTTCATATCAAACCAAGCTACAAGGTAAAACCTACATAACCTAAAATAGAAATAAACATAATGGTTAATGCAATGTCACAATAACCTAATAATATCATCTTATCCAATACACCTAAGAGAAAATTTAAATGATTAATTGAGTCTCCAACTTTGATACTTAAGAAGCTTGTGGAGTGTCAACTCATATCTCTCCCTCCTCCCATAGAGGTTGATATGAGCCAACCTCTACCAAAATGATATGATGCTAGTACGTATTTTGGATATCATCAAGGCCATTGAAATTATACAAACATATTTTATACATTGAAACATAATATCCAAGATATTATTGATAACTAACATATTATCTATGATGATCCTCCAAAGGATTCAGGTTCACAATCTGGTGATCATAAAACCAAAGATATTTAACAATCCTTTAAAATATAATTCTAAAAAATAGCTAGAAGTGCAAATGTTATATAATGAAAATCATACTATATCAAATTATAGGAAACCATTATATGGGATTATTTTCACTTATACATGCACAATACCTCCTATGTTTTAGAGACCTTATATTTTATTTGATGATAGTGGAATTGTAGTTGATGACTCAGATTTCATTCATTATTTATTTGAGCATACCTTGATCATTAGCCTATACATAGTGTTATGATTGATAAATATGATAGTGATAATGTATATACCATAATTTTACTTACACATTTGTGATATACACATGATGATTTATACCCTTTGACCAAAATGGTTAGAGTATTTGATAAGACATCATAACACATTACTGGTGAGATTAATTTACCTTTATAAGTTGGTCTAACACATGTAGTTACTTACTTTTTATTTATGCCATATAATAAAGTATTTTATATGTTATTGGTATGACCTTGGGTACATAAATTCTATGTAGTACCTTCCATAGTACATGGGTGTATTAAATACATTCATACCAATTGGGTAGTAACAAATTCTAGAATTCCATATGAACAAACACTTGAAAAAGAGAAGTTAATTCCCATACAACTAATCATATAACATATTAAGGTTAATAATATATGAAATGGTAATAAATAGGAAATTTCATTTTGTATGTGAGCCATACTTAGGATATCATTGCAACAGAGATACACAGTGGATTCCACAAAATTCTTATCTACACCTACATAGTTTACCCAGTTTCTAAACGAAAATAAACATGTTCCAATTATAGTTATACTTAAGAACCCAAAAATCACTAAAAAATGAGTTATATGAAACCCTAATACTTATATTACTTATTCATGACCATAGAGTCTTGTGAGACATACATATAGTACTATAGATTCTATAGTTCCAAATATGACACATATACATGTTCCTTGGTAGTATCACCAATTTGATGTACCATATTATGAGTTTGGAAATAAATATGAGAATAAATTATATGATATAATAGGTTATAAAGTTTTCATTTCTAATTATTCTAAAATTTTTAAAAAATAAAATAATCAATAAAATACAAAAACATTCAAATAATTCAAAAATCTAAAAATATTCAACATTCACATGTTTACTATTTCCTTGGCATCTATGTTACTTTATTTATGTTAGTAGATAGCATATAATTTATTTTATATATACATATATATATTTCATGCATATTTTAGTGTGATAAAAGCATACACTTGACCCATTATGCTTACACACATAGATTTCAGACATTTGTTCTCCCCATGTGGCACACTATGTTGGGGACACCTATTTACTTAATCATGATTAATACATGTTATATTATATTATGATAACCTTTAAATTATTATTTTGAGATTATATACCAATTATTAAATATGACTATAATCATGTTTAAAAATTTCATAGTGTACTCAATATGCTATGTTACATGAATGTTTTTCTAACACATATATGTAGGGACTAATATGATATGCTTATGTTATTTTCATACACTTCATTTATTCACATCATCACTTCCTTGAGTGTATTTTTCTTGATTACTATTATATTTATTATGGAAAATTTTAATATGTTCATTAATTTTTATCATGCCACTATATGTTGATTTCAATTTGAATATGTCATTTTGTTGAGTGTGCATCATTTGAATATGCCCCTTGTTTACGGTCATTTTAGATCCCATTTGTATGACATAGAGTTTTTTTGTGTGTATACTTGATTTCTTTTTGAGCTTGTATTGTTTTAGATTAGAGGTAAAAGTAGGTTTTGAAGGGGCCCCAAAATGCTTTAACATCAGAGGAAATATAAACCTTAAGCTCACCCAGGAAACAAAATAACCTGGCACAGGCAAAAGCAAAACTAGATTAGCCAGTAATCTGAAGACAACAGACATAAGCTGGACAAACAAAAAAATAACATAATTTTTTTTTTTACAAGATCGAAGATTCATATCTAGAGGGGGGACCAAAGGCTTAGACTTCTTCCTTTTAACTTCTGTCGAACCATCCTCTACCTTAGCTGCCTCAGCAACCCAATCCTCAGAAGGCCATGATCCATGAAATCCAAGGGGTACCGATGCCTCTGCAGGATCCTTTTGAAAACCAGCCAACTCCTGGCTCCTATGGGAATCCTTCAAAATAGGTGGAGAGACCACCACCTCCTCAGTAATCGGTTCTGAGAGATCACATAATCCAGTCTCCAAAGTACCTTCAACAGGATCTTTCACCAGCGGAATCTCCCGATCCATCGATTCAGAATGGATACTCTTTTCACTCTCATTCTCTGAATCAGTCATATCTTCCCTGGGTTGTTTAGCTGTATAATGTTCATTAGTAGCTTCAGACCACCAAGAAGGTGATCTTCTGGATTTGTTTTTTGAGCTTGTATTGTTACTTTATAGACATTTACATGATACATATCATGAATATTAGGGCTTGTTATGATCACATACTATGAGATTCATTGATATTTATACTTAGACATGCTACTCCCATATGTTACATGATTGATACACATATTATATAGTTATATTATCCTTTTTAGGTAAGGTATCTAATAGATTCCATTTACATCACCTCAAAAGGAGGGGAATATTAGTAGGGGAATATCATATAGAAATGAAATCCATACTTATACAATTATCATAGAATTTCATTAAATTTTACATTATTTAGATATATACTTGGGTCAGAATCCTATATATTACATTGATTCTTATAGATTTGGGATAATTTCTTAGATTTGTGACATATATTATATATAGTTGTAGATCATAGGTTATATTTTGATAGATAATTTAATTTGACACACATTAGAGGTGCATAAGCCATGAAAGTGCACCAAAAAATTGAAAACACATATTAAAACTTGTATGCACCTAAATTTTATTGCCTTATTACCATTGATAATATTATTATTAATCGAAAATAATTATGCTAATCCCATTTATTCTAATTCATATCGATAATTAATTCCCCATTCCTATCCATTTATTCAATAACCCCCCTTTAATAATGATCTATTTCACTGTCTTTAGTCTAATCCCTCTCTTTCATTAATATCTCTTTATCCCTATTATCCTAATCTAATACTAATTATCAATTATTTGGGAATTTTAAGTTCTCATAATCCCACCTAACTACCTACTACCCTACTTGATAGGATTTCCTACACCCCTAGTCCTTAATCCTCACCTAATCTCTATATAATATCCCTCTAATCCTAATTATCCCTAAAAGGATTCTATAATTGGAGGATTCTAGAATCCTCTCTAACTTAGCCTCCCTCTCTAGAAGCCTCTAAATCTAGAGGCTTCTAAAGAACTTTTAATTCCTTGGATAAACTACAACCATTAATCTCAATTCAATAGCTTTGAATTTCAACCCTTGATCTTCCCTACATAATCTATATAACCAAAGCTCCTCCTTCATGGAAGCCATCTTAGGAATCCATATCAAATCCATGTCCCACCATAATTTAAGCCAAACATCCAACATCCAACTTCATGCCATCATAATGTCATAAATCTGAGTCTAATATGCAATCAATCATCCATTTGAATATCCTGGAAGGAGGTGAGATGAAATAAGGAATTTGATAAGTTCTATATCATTTTTATTTGTTTTTCGAATCCTTCCTAATGGGTACTTTGAGTTTTGGGTTGAATTAGTTTGTTTAATTCATATAGAGCTTAAAATCCTACTATATTTTGGCAACCACAGTGGGACCTCTTACTCCTAATTAATCCATTTTTATTGTTAGTTGTGTTTTTTCTAACCTATAGGATCAATTAGATCAAGGAAATCTCAAAATTTTGAAAAATTTGCATGCACATGTTATAGTTGTAACATTACACTGGTAATCATGACATTGTCCTGCATAAGTCATGATATTGTACTAACCACTTGCTTAATCACTAATCATCTATTTGACCCTGCAAGTTTTTTGTCTTTTGATAATCTTGTGACTCGATAATCATGATATTATTGGGCAAGTCATGATTTTGCCTATCCTTATCATAATATTGATTAAATATTATAATGGTCTATTTTAGTAGGTCTTTATCCTTGGATAAAATTATGACTCTCCTAGTCATGACTTTATTCTATGAATCATGATATTGTTGAAGACAGTCATGATATTATCAGTCCTAAATGTAGGTGTAGGGTTATGTATGTCACTAGTTCATTATCATTATATCTGACCCCCTGTATGCTTATTGTGCAAGTTATTGTGTATTTTTTCAAAACCTTAACCCTCTATGTATAAAAAACTAAGCTCAAAAGTGGCATTGAGAAGAAATTAATCAGTCAAAACCTAAGGTGCAATATCATGTCTCCTCTATTAGGGAGTTCACCATGGTAAAGGTGATTTTATGGCTAGAAGTTGTGATATTATTAGTTTTCATGAAATTACTAATGATTTTCCTTTGTCATTTGATTTGTATGGGTTTAATCTAATGTTCTATGTTTTCATTTGGGGGTTTTGTCATCATATAGCTTGATATTTCCATTAAATCTTAAGGGGTTTTGTTTTTAAAGCATATTTGATTAACTAACCACAATTTTGTACCAAAAGTTTATCTATCTGGTTCCTTTCTGGCCTATGTGTTGTGTAGGATCCACATAAAGGCTAAGTTAGGGAGAATAATTTGAAAACTAGACATAACCCATAAATCCTTTTCCCTATCTATGACAAAACCATAAGTATCAACATCGTCATAATCCTAATATTGTTCTAGTAAATTATGATATTGTCAAGGTAGTAGTAATTTTTTAATTTTAACATAATTCTATTATTTTTACTATTGACCATCATTTTAGACACTACAGGTCAGATTTAGGACTGATTTTCACTATTTTTTACTCTTTTTTTAAATTCTAGATTCTGCTTAGTTTTTTATCTTAGTAGCTTTTGGTCAAAAATTTGAAAATATTATGGACATCAGTTTATAGTTCTTCATGGTCATTTAAAAATAATCATTTAGATCAAATTTTTTACCTGTATACTCATTTATTCTTATCAAAAATTTAAATTTTGAAGTTTTATCATTCGTAACAATATCACAACTATTAACCTATTGATAGTAGCGATTTTGTCATTTCAAGTCATGGTTTTTTGGTTTATGATAAAATTGCAATTATTGATCCATAATCAGTAGTGATATTGTCAACTTGAGTCATGATTTTGTATATCTAACCATAATTTTATAGGTAACCATCATGGTCATCTCCTAGTTGTAAAATCACAACTCATGACTTGTAATTTTGTATTCTTAGTTATGACTTTGCAGTCTCTGGTTGTGGGTTTGCACCGTCTATATGTGATTTTGAAAAGAATGGTGGTTTTGAAAAAAATCATTGAAAACTACTAATCTTTGTGTTATAAGATCCCTCTTTGGAATGGCAATCAAACTACTAACCCATGGGCTTGCAGGTTACTAGTCAAAGAATCCATTAGGCACTTTAAAAATCAATTTTGGTTATCTATTTTATCTTGCTATGAAAAATCATTCTTTATATATAACTGATTGTGTGTGTTAACTTATAAATAATCATTCTATTATGCCCCTCACACATAGGTAATTAATTAGTTAATTAATCATATCATGTTTTGCATGTTTGTTAGCCCCCCTCTAGGATAACATGTGATGTGGAATTGATCCCTATGTACATGCTTAGTATAAAGGGGTTAGTATCATGGATTTAATCACCATGTACTAACCAAACTCTATTGTCTAATAGAGTATAAAAATTAGGGACAACTATCATGAAGATAAGAAGTTGACCCCATATAAGTCATCCATGAAGGGGAAGAGTTAACTCTCTAAACCAGGCATTAGATAGTAGCCTACATGAATATGGACCCCATGATGCCTTCATGTATATAGGGGATGTACCTAGAGATCCTTGTGAAAACATATCATAGGATCCTTTAGCCATAATAGGTTTACCACTGTAGGAGTCAATATCAACTCCAAAATAGCCATGGAGTGTGAGTTGGATTGAGAGGGTTTAGTCAACATCATAATGGGTCATCAGCCTATAACCTCACCTATGAATATATTGGATGGTACAGGCATCAAGCTACACACCCTTGAATTTACTAATCATAATTTTGTGGTTTGCTTGATTTGGTGTGTGTTGTGTTATACCCATGATATTTATGAGCTGAGTTAGCCTTTACTCAAACCTATACACATCTATCTAGGTCTTTGAATAATCCATCATCTTGTATATACTTGCCTCATTATTTTGTCATCATCCTCTTATATATACCATCTTGTATATCCTTTCCATTATCCTATATCCCATCACAATTTTTTCTTCATCCCCTCATATTCATATCCACCCATCATTGATCATATCCTTACCTTACTATCATTTTTCACATCTCATCATCCTCTTATACATAATTTGTTCTCTTATACATCCTTATCATCCTCCTTTTGTACATATATCCTCATCTTTTATATCCTTTTCTTGACATCATATCATCCTCTTATATCCCATCCCATCTCCTATTTTGACTTCATCTCATCATACCTCATCTCTCACATAACCTAATAATCATCTTATATATCCTTATCTTACTCTCTTGTACATATCTTTATTCTCTTTTACATCTTCCTAGTCACATCTTATCAATAGATCCACCCAAATCACCAACATCTTATCTTATACATCCTTGACATCATCTTGTACATATTGTCCTTTTATCTTACTCTCATCCTAGTCTAACCATATCCACCTATCATTGATCATCCCCACCATCACTTACATATCTTAATCACATTTGGTATTGTCATTCACATATTATCCCAAATTGACATATTATCCTAATATACCTTTTATATTGACCTTGCCTTAGCTTAGTCACCTCATCACCCATCTAGTCTAACCCCATATCATCTTATCCTAGTTATCTCATCAAGTCACATACGGGTCTAAATCATCCCCATATTATTACCCCTTCATCACTTCATCATCACCTATCATCATATTTATCCTTATCCCTTATCCCAATCACATTTATCACATAATCATACCCCATCCCATTTTGAATAAATTGGTATAAGTTTTTGAGCTAGTTTTCTCATCTATATGATCTTATTATCCTAATCCACTTGATCAAATCTCATACCTAGTTGATATTTTACTAACATATTATCACTTTGATCATATAAATCTAACAAACCCATTAATCATCAATCTAATCAAATAATCCTTTCCTATTCATAAATAACACCCATCATATCATCCCCTTTCTAGTTTTAATATAGGCACCCATTAAATCCCTAATCCTTTTTCTATATTGAAAACTAGACATCATTGATAGGTTGTTATCACCTATTATACTATTAGTTTGAAATCTGATCATAGTCTTTAAATCCATTAAGATTATCCCATCCTCATCATCATCAATCCTACTAGCTTGGTCTTTTGGCCTTACTTTATTCAAACAATCGTGAGTCTATCTTCAAATCATCATCCATCTTTCCCCAATGATTTGGACATAGTTCTTGTAGACTAATAATACATCCTAGCCAACAAGGATGAAGTCTTGTTGTGGGAACTAGAGTTAGGTACTTGCCTAACCTTAGACCTTGATCCCATTCACCCCAAACCAATACCTAGCCCTATGAAATCAGTCTCAACCTTATTTGATGTGGTCACCCTTATCAATCAATACATCATAGAGAATAAATATGAGTTCCTCTTGTGGTTATGGAAGATGGGTTCTCATTTTCCTAATGATTTTAACCCCATAAACCTAAAATCACCTCCCAAACAAATCTAACATCAACCTTTATCCCATCCCCCTCCATCTTTTACTAGCCCTATTCAAAACCCCTTGGCCCCAATTCATACCCATCCATAGTCAAATCCTCCATCTACTAATCATCATCCATCACCTTTATCACCCATCACCATGTAATTTTATCCCACTCTCATAGACCAATATATATCTACCAATAAGTATGAGATCCTCTTATAGTTCATTATGATGGGTATACCACTTCTTGAAGGTGTTGACCCCATTCAACTTATTGCACCTCTAGCACAAACCCCTTTGTGTAAGACTCCTTCCAATCCCCCATCCACTAGACATAGCCAATCATCTACCCCTTCTCCTACTAGTAAATGGAATCCAATCTTGGCCACCTAGTTTACCACCAAACCATCCACCCAATCATGTCAATGATCATTTGATCTAAAGTCAAATGCTTATACATTGAAGACATGAAGTAAAGTGGGTCCTTATAATGTCATTGGAAGTCCTCCTCAACCAAATTATCTTCTCCAACATGATGGTATATCCACCCATAGGACATATTGATCCCACCAAACCTAAGCCAGACTATGTCTAAGGACTCATCAATAATGGTGACATAGTCATCGAGGATGGATGCTAAGATTCCATTCTTAATCAGGATCAAGCCCTTCCCCTTCCAATCTAAGATCAAGACATCCCATCTATCCTCCATTATCCTCCTATCTTTGACCACCCATCCATTTAAAACAAGTTTATTCCCATAATCCTAATCCTCCCATATCCCATTATTATTTTTATGGACCTATCTTTTCTCAATCCATTGTCCCTCCATCATCCTCTCACCCATCATACCAAAAACCCCACATTGAGAGGACAATCATGGATAATCACTCCTTTATTCATAACATTACATCATGTACATCAAAGTCAATATTAGAGTTAGAACAAGTTTTATCTACATCTAGATCATGTTCTACACCAAACATCTAAATCTGATTCTTGATCCAACTCATCATCACTTATCAATATTATAGCAAGTGGTGATAATACCTACTCTTTTTAAGATCCCACTTAGGATTATGAAATAATAACTAAGTTCTTGAATACTTTATCCAATTTTTAGAGTGGATCTAATCTTACCTCAGAGGCATATACTAATGATCCCTTAGAGATTCTTGAGGACACTTTATCCAACATTGAGTCTAGGGCTCCTAGTGACCTTTATGAGGACTATGATACCTATTATTCCATTAACCCATCACACAACATTAATCATCCACCTCACCTCCATAATCCCTATATCCCACTCCATGAAGGGCATAAATAGGAAAATGCATCATTGGATTCCCCTCTACATTATGTATGCAATAAAAAATGCATCATGTCCATAAATCAATCCTAGATTAGATGGGATAGAGCACACTTACACTTCTGATTGGGGGGTATATAATTTTTAAGTGGGAGCATGACTAATGTCAGGATCCACTAGACCCAATTAGGGGATCACTTGTCATAACACACCATGTGAGATAGGGTTATAAAGCCTATAGTATA
Organism: Torreya grandis; assembly: GCA_037957365.1. Taxonomy (NCBI): domain Eukaryota; kingdom Viridiplantae; phylum Streptophyta; class Pinopsida; order Cupressales; family Taxaceae; genus Torreya; species Torreya grandis. Next base: position 1,133,420 of record JARHVA010002882.1, on the reverse strand, counting down.
ACATAATCACATAACAACCCTAAAAGAGTCTTATGATTTAATATTTCACTAATCTAATAATAAGAAAAGTAAATCTAATCTAGTGTGCACCAAAGTTTGTGGCACAAAGTGAGGATTAGTAAAGAAAAGAAATCAAAACATGTATAGGGAACCTAAAATAAACCAAGTATGAGAAACATCCTAATACATGGAATATGAAGAGTAATATTATTTGAGCCAACACTTATGCTACTTTTATCTACTAAAAGAGAGGAGAACAAAGTTAGAATGTACTTACCTGAATATGAACCCATCGAGCCTCAATCTCTCCCTTGGCCAAAGGGGATTCACAAGAGGTTGTTATGGTTCATAAGGATCACTTTATTAGGCCAAAACATCCAAGACCTATCTATAAGACTAGATTCTCAAAAATAATAAATGTAATCAAAGTCTCCTCAAGTAGAATGGTGGAAGAGTAGATTGTGAAGAGGCACGAGTGAATAATAACTCTTGATTGCATATATGAATAATGACCAAAATGAACTTGTATTTATAGGTAGAATTTAACCTAAAATCATTTAGATATGTTAGATGTGCTAGGTTGACCCAATTGACCTAGCACATTTTCAAGCTAACTCACTAGGTCTGTATTAGGTCAACCAGAAGGCTAACAAACCAAAAGAGAGAAAATGTCCACAAATTGTACTAAGTCAAACAGGTTGACCTAGTATGTTGAACATGTCAAAAGGGTGCCAAGCAAGGAAATAAAGGATAAAAAGAAGAAAAATAGTAGAATATTATGTAAGGGAGGATAAATAGCTTAGGGAAAGGTTTTGGGATCTGGTTGGATTGGTAATAATGTGGTAAAAAATGGATAAAAATCCTATGAAGTACTAAAGGTCTACCTACCCCTTTCTCAGTGTAGCCTTTAGGGTGTGCACTCAGAAATATTGAGTCTTGATGGGTTATTGGAAGATGTAAAGCTTTAGTAATTGATAAAAGTGTGAAAATACTATGAGTATAGATATGCTTGACTCAAAGCTCATCACATGTCACTAAGGTGTAATAGGGGATGGTGCTTTGAGAAAGAACATAAGGACACACACAATGTTGATGATAAAAAAAAGTTGTAGTATTTTAAAAGCATAAAAAAATTGAAATTAAATGATTGAAAGAGAAACTAATCTAAAAAGTAAATAACTAAAAAGTAAATATAATGTGTACCTTGACTTATCTTTTATTATAAGATGGTTGTCTATTGTGTTGTAAGTTTTGATTATGTAGGGTGCAAAGACTAATTTTGACAAACCCAATAATATAAAACTAAAGAACAAAAACAAACAAATGCAAGAAAAGATAAGATAGTTGGTGTTATGAGGATGGGTTGTACTTGGGAAATTTGGCAAGTTAGGGTGATAGGTGATATGTTAGACCAAATGACCAAGTAAAAAAATAAGAGTAAATTGAGTAACTAAAAATACAAGGCTAATAAAGACTAAAAAACTTAGGTAAGCTATCCTAACATAAGAAATGAAAACTCACCAAATCAAACCAAGGATACATGTCAAATAGGATGATAAAACAAAATGAAAATAAATGGGAAAAAGACTAACTAAAATGATAAAATGGTAAAACAACATAGATGAGTGAGTAGTAACAATACAAATCCTAATTAGTAATGGAAAAAGGAGGCATAAAAGGGAAAACAACATTATTGAGTGAGCAGTAACAAACCACATCTCACTCAACAATGGAAAAAGGGTACAAACTCAAGTGTTCATAACAACAAGACAATAAAATCATGATAAATGGTAAAAGGAAGGTAAAGTAATTTTAGTAAATGTAATGTGATGGTGTAAATAAAATGATTCAAAGTTTTTCAAACATGTTGTTTCACTCTAAAGATAGATAAAACTGAAACAAAGTAGTGTTAACATGTTTTTAAGATATGAAGAAGGAATTTAAAGAAGAGGGAAAATAGATTTGGAATAATAATTTATATATAAAGTGGGGAAAATGAAATGGGTGGAGGGGAGAATGAAGGAAAAAATAAGGTAGAGGGAACTCTTTATCAAAGTCAAGACATTCAAATTAGGTTTGTCAAACTAAAAGGAATTTCAACCTTAATAAAAATGAAGAACTTCTCTTAGCCACATAAGTCTTGGGTAAACAAATGGAGTATATAGATCATCCCATGAAGGCTATATGCATGAAAATTAAAATGGACCTACCTCCCCATGACATGTTCCCCATTCTTTAGGAACCCTTATAGAGCCATCAGTCTCCTATGAAGATTGGGTACTTATGTGAGAAAGTATGTAGCACCATAGAGTTTTTTGAATTCCCCTATTCCAATCTACTAACCTACTACACCCGAAAGGAATTTAGCTCTATGTGAAGTTGACTATGGAATTTGAGATTCAATTGAAAATAAGAGGTTCTTAAAATCATGTCTTTTGGTGTGAATTTGATTTTTGATATTTCTATTTTGCCTTTTGGATATCATTTCCTTTTATTTAAAATGATTTATATTTTGCTTTTTTGATGGATTTTTATATTCCTCCTTCATATGTATTTGGAAAACCAAACATGGGTGTTAAATATGAATTTCATTTGAAAACATAAGACAAGGTTGTTAAGAGAGAGAAACTTCAAAGAGCATGGGGTATAAGAGTCTCATAAATCAAGGTGAAATAAAAGTGCTATCTTGACTTAGACCTTGTTTTATCTAATGAGGAGATGAAATAAATGGTAAATTAAGAGGCATGCCACATAAAACAATTTAAATTGATTCAAATTATAAAAAATGTGACAAAAGGAAAAAAAAAGGGATACAATGATAGCAAAGTGTGATTCCTTATCATAAGAAAGAGGGAAGTGAAGGAAAACATGCTAACATAGATGTATACAAATTTTATCTAGCATAAGAAGAAAAATCTAAAGTTTGAGAACAATGATGAAGAATATGAAAAGATGATAATTTTATGAGGATGGTTAGGTCCTATACACAATCTTAGAAATTAACTCATAAAAGAAAGACCCAGGAGGGTGCCAACAAGTAAGAGAAAATCAAGGTAAAGGAGCTTTTTTACAAAGTAACTCATAAAATAAAAACCCAAAAGATGCCAAAACAACATTGACAAGTAGCAAAAAAGGAAGGAAATGATTAAAAGATGGTGGTTTTTTGAGGGATTTTGTGTCCTATCCATGGTCTTACAAAGAAACTCATAAAAGAGAGACCCAAGGGGTGTGAAAATCAATAAAAAATACAAGAAGATAAAGAAGACTATGGTTCATCAAGAAACCAAAAGACCAAAAGGGAGGACTAAAGGTTTGTGAAAGGAAAAAAACTACTATAGAGGGAGAGATCCATGCTTAAGTAACATGAAAAAATTGTTAGAAAGATATAGATAGAAAGCAATGACAAGAAGGAAATGTTTAGGAAAAGTAATTTTTAAGGAATTGAACATTGGTGGGCTCTTTGAAAACATGGCCTTCATTAGTTTGAAGATGATAAGTGCTTGGACCAAGATTGTCTTAACCAAAAATGCCCCCACCATTTTTGGGCATATTTACCTTCTTTGTCATGGGTGTAAATAATTTAAGGATAATATCACTAATATTGAAAGTAAAAACTTTAACACATTTTTTATGTTGTTAGGTGATGCAATCCTTGTATTGGAAGTTATGTTTTAAAGTGGAAAGATGACATTCATTGAGAATATCAAGGTCATGAAGGTGAGCTTCACATAATTCTTCATCAAGAATAATGCCATGAAGAGATATATGAAGAGAGGGAAGCTCAACTTCTAAAGGAAGGACTGACTCATAACCATAGACTAACAAAAATAGAGTTGCCCTAGTGGTAGTATAAATGCTAGTTCACTAGGCCCAAAGTGTAAGGTAATGATGAATATGCCAATCCATATAGGTTCACGAATTGTCTTTTGGACAATTTTGTTGAGAATTTTATTAGTAGCCTCAACTTTACCATTGTATTACAGATGATAATACATGGAAAACTTGTGATTGATCTTGAATTTGGTAAAAATTTGTTTAACATGTTTATTTTTGAAATTACCACTATTATCTAAAATGATGGTATGGGGAATGCCAAAGAAAAAAATAATTTGGTTAAGAATGAACTTGGAAATGGTAGGATTGGTAATATTAACAAGGGGCATTACTTTTACCCATTTTGTAAAGTACTCAGTAGCAGTGATGATAAAGACATGCTCATCTTAGGAATGAGGATGTTTACCAATGAGATCAAATCCCCATGTGGAAAATTTATAAGGAGATTTTATAGTTTGAAGCTCTAAAAGAGGTGAATAGATAATATCATTATGAAGATAACAAGGATTACACTTCTTAGCATATTCAATTTCATATTTTTCAAGAGTAGGCCAAAAGTAAACCATACTTAGGAATTTGCATGATGTAGCATGTCCACTACAGTGACCACCATAAATTCCCCCATGTGCTTTCTTGAGTAGAGGAGGAAATTCATCTTACATAACATAATGGGGCAAGGTACCTTCAATGTTATGATGTTATGTTGAAATACATACTTTAAATCTTGTTTACAAATGCATGTCTTTTCATGAGAATCTATATTAGGAGGATAAGTTTGATGTTCTAATTATTGAATGATATCTTGATACCAAGGACTTTTTCAAATAGTCACAACTTTGATGTGACAGATAAGTGAATCAAGTGGATGGATAAATGATGGAGATTTTCTAATTTATATAATAAAGGAAGGATTAGAAAGAACTTGATGTGGATGAAAGAGAGAAGTTGAAGAGGCAAGAGAATCAACAATGGAATTTTGGTCTCAAATAATAGGCTTGATAGTGAAAGAGATAAAGTCCTTAGCAAGAGTGGTTGTAATTTGATGATAGGTAATGAGGTTCTCACTTTTACATTGATAATCACCATTAACTTGATGATAAATGAGTTGAGAATCTCCTAAAGTATGAAGTTATTATATGTCTAGATCAAGAGCATCTCTCATGCCTAAGATAAGAGACTTGTATTTAGCCATATTGTTGGTGACATCAAAGGTAAACTTAAAAACTAAAGGAATGATTTTACCAAGAGGACTAATGAGAATGCAACCTGTCCTAGCTCCTTGAAGGCATTTAACACCATCAAAGTAGAGGGTCTAATTATCCTAATGAAAGTCAACATTAATTTCAGGGAGCTCCTTGATAACTATCTTTGATTTAGTAGTACCAAAGTGAGGGGAGAATTCTTCATGATTATTGGCTTCAAGATCAATAATAAAGCTATGAAAATAGTCTTTAAAGGATATAACTTGATTAAGATCTTCAATGTAATGGATATTGTCATTGAAAAGATCATCTTGAAGCAAAGAAGTTATTGGAATGGGAGTTGTGACAAGTTGGTCATCTATGACTTACCCTTTAACAAAATTTTATGTGATGATGCAGAGATCAAATTCCACAAGAGAGACCATTTATTTGCCAATTCTATCTCTAGGAAGAAAGGATTTGGAGAATAAATAATGAAGGGGGTTGAAATGAATGATGACATAAGTAGTTTAATATAACATATAGTGATGAATATTGTCAGCCACAAAATAGATATAGAGGTAATCATGCTCAAATTTGGTATAACATGTTTCATAATCAAGGAGGCCTCAACTAATGTAGTAAATAACATACTCTCTTCTTGTATCATATTGATTGGAAAGCATTGACCCAAATAAAATAGGTGTGGAAGAAGTATATATAATTAATGGTTTATCATTAAAAGGTGGAAGAAGTGTAGGTGGATGAATTAATGACTCTTTCATATTATTGAAGGGTTTTTGACATGGATCTGTCTATTCAAAAGATGTACCTTTCATGATAAGGGAATTGACAGAGTAAATACAATAAGCCATTTTGGGAAAAAGTAATCTAATTTCCCAAAATTTACCTAAATAAATATGAATGTTTGGAATAGATCAAGGAATGGCATGTTGACAATAACACTAATTTTGGTAGGGTCAACATTGATGCTATGAAGAGAGACTAAGAATCCTAACAATTTTCTACATGTGACTCCAAAAACACATTTGAAAGGATTAAGTCTAACTTTGTATTTAATGAGATGGTCAAAGATGATAACAAGATCAAAAATATGGTTCTTATGATGTTTGGATTTAATGATAAGATCATCCACATAAGTTTCAACAATTTTATGGATGAGATCATAAAATATGTGAGTCATAACATGTTGGTAGGTAGATCCGACATTTTTGATGCCAAAGGGAATTTTGATGTAACAATAGGTCCCCATTTTGTGGTGAAAATAATCTTATGTTGGTCCTTAGGAGTGATATGAATTTGATTGTATCTTGAGAAGCCATCCATAAAAGATAACATTTCATAACCTGTCATGGAATCAATGATGGCATCTATTGAAGGTAAGGGGAATTTGTCCTTAAGACAAGCAAGATTAAGGTTGTGGAAATCAATAAAAATGTGGATGAACATAGTGACCTTCTTTTGAATGGGAACAATTTTACAAACCCATTAAAAACAATCCATTAGTTTAATGAATTTAGCATCTAGTAGTTTAATGATTTCCTTATGACATAGATTAGTAACTTTAGGTGGGAATTTACATTGATTTTGATGCACTAGATTAGCTTTAGGATAAGTAATGATGTTATGAACCACAATACTATGGTCAATGCTAGGAATTTCTTGGTAAGACCAAGTGAATGACTTTTTATATTTATCAAAGAATAAGCTAAAGTTGTCATGTAAGTGTGCTACAACTCATTGGGCTCATCATCATCAAAATATGTGAGAGTAACTTGAAGATCAAGATTGATGTTGATGAACTCAGGTAAAGGAGCACTCTTAATTTTATAAACTATAAGAATTTGATATTGAGGCTTAGGATTGGGAAGCTAGATGCTCCAAAGGTTGGGATCAACTTCATATTTGTAACATTTTCCATTATGTAAGAATTTAACACATTGACTACTAGAAGAGGTGATGGCCCTCATCCAATGAGTCCATGGATGACCAAGAAGAATGTTATAAGATAAATGAATATCAAATACCATAATCTTGGTTCTAATTTTTTTAGGTCCAATGGTTAAAGGAAGCCAAATACAACTAAGTGGCTTTTGATTAGTCTTATCAAAGCCATGACAAGTAAGATGGGTTTGTTTAAGATGATATTTATTATAACTAAGTTGTTGAATGAGGCATAAGGATGTGACATTAATTAAATAACCTTCTCCAACTAGAATTTTTTAGATAAGGGTAGTATTAATGGCTACTTTGATAAAGAGAGGTAGATCATTGGTGTGAAAAAGAATTTCATTATTGATCATGTTCTCTTTAAGAAATTCAATAGAAGGCTTGGAAGAAGGACGCATAGTCTCAATGGTATTGAAATTAGTTGGTTGAGAATCAATATAAGGTTCTTATTGATCTATGGAAGATGGATATTCTATTTCTTGAAGTTATTGCATAAGAACTTTATGATGATAAGGTAAAGTGTGAACCAACTCCATAAGAGTTATTCAAAAAAATTCCAATGTGATTTACAAGAACCAACATGAGGTTTAGAAGGAAAATTATATTTAGGAGGTATATATGTGGTGGGAGGATTAAAATGAGGTAGTTATTTCTTAGATTTTTTTGAATCATCATGAGTAGTAGTGGTATCTTTAAGCAATTGTTCTTCCAAAGATGGTTTCCTGGGCCTAGTAACATGATCTTTGTGAGCTAGTTTATAATGATACTCAACCTTGGTGGTGTTGACATATTAAAAGTTGTTATAATATAGGTCATAATCAACATCAATGGCAAAAACATCCTTGACATTTGATTGAGTATTATTTAAAGAAGGTTTTGGATTATTAGAAGTAGAATTTTTAAAGGTTAGTCATTTTTGAGATGCAACAACATACTCTTGATGATAAAGTTTGATCATATCTTCATGGGTAAATAAGTCACCAAGCATATAAGAAATGACACACTTAGTGATCCATATACAAGATTCATGATAATACTCAATGTCAGCATAAAACCAATAGAATAAATTGGGATCATATGACTTAGGAAGAGCATTGTGATAAATGAAAGGTTTTGGGGGTAGTAAAAATTGTTTCATTTTTTGAACAAAAAGAGGTGTATGAAATGGTAAAGAAACATCAAATTTTGTAACTCTAGGTTTGGTTTGGGAAGTACTACTAGTGATATCATTAAATGTTTGAAAAGATCTTTTAAGAAGTTTATGATTGGGTTCAAATTGCTTTATAAGAAAGTCTTGACACTTAGCTTGGTCAAGAGCTTCAATAAGAGTTTAAGGAGCAAAGGTTTGAACCTCGTATTGAAGAGTGGGAGTAAGAGTGGTAATAAAGAGTTTGAATAAATTATCATCAGTCATATTATGATCAACTTTATGAGCTAAAGATTTCCATATTTTAATAAAGTCATGATCCGATTCATTAGGAGATTATTTAACATTTATGAAGTGACTAAGATAATTTTAAAGAAGATCATTATGTTAAAACTCTTTAACCAAAGGATTGGCCAAATCTTCAAGTTTCCAAATAAAATGTTAAGGAAGTTGATTATACCATTCTAATACATCACTAGTGAAATTTTTGACTAATAGTTTAGTTATGGAAAATGTATTAGTTTGGATCCACTCATTTTAAATGTTTCCAAAGGCTTTGAGAAATGAACTAGGGTCTTTAGTCCCATCATATTTAATAGTTAGAGTTATGTTACCAATATCAATGGATATAATGAATGGAGTTAAATGCTCATTTTTAATGGTTTGAAGCATCTCATTATTCATTATGGGTTGAGTAATAACATTGCTTGAGGCATCCCTAAGAGGTGGAGGAATATAATTAGGATTAACTTGAGGATGAATAGTTAGAGGTTAATTAGTTAAATTGATTAAATTTTGTTGAAGCTACATTTTTTGGTTGGTATTAGAGTTTTTCATGATGTTCATTTGTTGAATGACTTGAGATAAGAGTTGGGTTATAACAGGAGGTGAGTTGGTGTTGGTTGGAGCACTCCTCGAGTTAGTGTTAGGGGGAGGATTATTAGAATAAGGGTCATTAGTGGGATTATTAAAGATATTTGTATCAATCACTCTTACATTAGTTTGGAGATTTTGAGAAGTATCTTGATAAGTATGGAAAGGATTAGATCCATTAAATTTCATCTTGAGGTGTTATTTACACCATGTTATAGTTCATAGATGAAGGAGGAAAAGAAGTGTCCCAAGATTGATGGTTCTCTTGGGAGGAAAAGAGAAGGAATGAAAATCCCATATAGAATCTAAATGGATTTAGGTTGTCAAAAATATTTTGATAAGAGACCTCATTTTGACTAAAGAGAGATGAAAATGATGCAAAACTAGAGAAATGGGAAATTAGATTGAAAAACAAAAAAAGTAGGAAACAGAACTAGGTTGACCATATCTAACTAATGTTGGAAACAATGCTTGCAGATTGTACTAGGTCAACTAGGTTGATCTAAAGCAATGCAAAAAATCCAAAAAAAGTATAGGGTCGACTAGGTCGACCTAGTATATTGAACAGGGAAGAGGAAAAGATTGATAACAAGTTTGGATATGAAACAAGATAATTTGCAGCTAATCTAAGAAAGTAAGTGCAAAAAGGAAACACACACTCAAATGAATTGATGATAGCCAATCCAATTGATGCACACAAAGCAAAATATTGTACTAACACTAGATAATATAAGATTTTTCACACATAATTGATCAAAGAGCAAGAAACCAACTTAAAAGTAAAGCTAGATACTTGGTCAACCTAGAATGTTGATCAGATTATTAAGAATGATTTTAAGTGTAAAGGGAGATTAGATATAAGTAAGGTACTAGATAGAAATCTAAGGATAATTTTAGGTAAGTTTAGGATGAAAGGGACTGTAGTGGTAATGATATAGGCTTGGTATTAGGGCCTACTCCCTCACTTCACACACCATAATAATAAGGTTACTGGGTGCTTAGAAAAAAAATACCATTAACCATGATTTATACTTGACCAGAGCATCAAGTCAGCTTCCCCCTTGGTGATGAAATCTAAGTAGGTTGGCCTGGGTAGTCAAATTTTTAAATGCTTGTTGATGTTTATGTGGTTTGGTCATGTGTGTAAAAGATTAAAAATAGTGCAACTAAGTGATTAATTGAAAAATCACCTAATTAGACTATGTGAGCTATTCTAAGCATGCAAACAACTAAAAATAAATATGTGATTAACATATATGGTTTATTCCAATTTTGAAATAAGGTATAGTTGAGAAACTATATGGACAATCATACAAAACATCATCAAACTTGTACTATAGAGGCAGATTTTAAAAATAAACTAGGTCAGTTAGGTTGACCTAGTTATTTTAAAAAACATAGAACACAAAACTAGGTCTATAGGGTCGACCTAGTTGACTGCGTAGGGGAAGTTTTAAATACTACAAATTATGAAATGAAAGTACAAAATTAGAAAGGCATAGAGAAATAGAAACTAACCTAAATGGTTTAGAGATGAAAAGGAGAAGATTGTTGATCAAGAACCTTGGAGAAAAATTTCAAAAACCTATAAATTAGGTTGAGTTGGTCGACCAAGCATTACATAAACCTGTTGAAAAATCACTAAAAATACACTAGGTTGACCTGGTCAACCTAATAGGCTAAATAAGAAGTTTAAAAAATAGAAAAACTTGCATTAGATCAAGATGATTGATCTAATTGTCTAAATATAATTATGCAAAGTCTAAAACCTATACTGGGTTGATATGGTTGAGCTAGTTACCTATTCCTGCAAACCTACGCACAAAAATGAATAAACTAGGTTGACCTAGCATAGTAAAGATATGATAAAAATAATAATGAATATAAATGAAATAAGTGAAAGAAATATTTCAAGGGTTTGAGTCATGTCAGGTTCACCATAATTTATACAATCAAAAATGCATCATGTCCATAAATTAATATTGGATTGGATGGGATAGAACACACCTACACTTCTGATTGGGGAGCATACAATTATTAAGCATGAGCATGACCAATGTGAGGATCCATTAGACCCAATTAGGAGATCAATTTTCATAACACACCATGCAAGATAGGGTTCTAAAGCCTATAATCTAACACAATCACATTACAACCTTAAAAGAGTCCTATCATTTGATATTTCACTATTCTAATAACAAGAAAAGTAAATCTAATCTAGTGCACACCAAAGCTTATGGAAAAAAGTTAGGATTAGTAAAGCAAAGAAATCAAGAAATATTTAGGGAACCTAAAATAAAGTAAGCATGAGTAACACCTTAATACATGGAATATGAAGAGTAATATTATTCAAGCCAACACTTATGCTACTTCTATATACTAAAAGAAAGGAGAACAAAGTTATAATATACTTACCTGAATGTGAACCCATCGAGACTCAATCTCTCCCTTGGCCAAAAGGGCTTTGAAAGAGGTTATTTTGGTTTTTAAGGATCAATTTTTTAGGCCAAAGCATCAAAGACCTATCCACAAGACTAGATTCTCCAAAATAAGAAACCTAAGCTAAGTCTCCTCAAGTAGAATGGTGGAAGAGTAGATTGTGAAGAAGTGCAAGTGAATAATAAATCTTGATTGAATATATGAATAATGAAAAAAATGACCTTGTATTTATAGGTGGAACTTACCCTAAAATCATTTGGATATGTCAATTGTGCTAGGTCAACCTGATCAACCTAACACATTTTTGGGATAACTCACTAGGTTTGTGCTAGGTCAGTTGGGAGGCTAACAAACTGAAAGAGAGAAAATGTCCACAAATGATACTAGGTCCACTAGGTCAACCTAGTATGTTAAATAAGTCAAATGGGTGCTAAGTAAGGAAATTAAGGATAGAAAGAGGAAAAATACTAGAAGACTATGGAAGGGAGGAGAAACAACTCAGGTAAAAGTTTTGGGATCTGGTTGTATTGGTAATAATGTGGAAAAAGGGACAACAATCCTATAAAGCACCAAAGGTCTACCCACCCCTTTCATGGTGCACCCCTTAGGGAATACACTTAGAGAGATTGAGTCTTAATGGGTTCTTGCAAGATGTAAATCATCAATAATCAATAAAAGTGTGAAAATATTATCTATATACACATTCCATATCATGTGCCATAAATACAAAGATTCAAGACAATAATCCAACAATCATAAGTCATGATCAAATCATATTTGATCCTATCAGTAAAAGTCAAGAAAAATTAAATCATTGACCTAATAAAAAAATGTCTTCCTCTAGTGAAGCCCAAAATCTAGCACTAGGGGCATATCAAAGTCAAAATTAAAATATATCAAGTCAAAAATCAATTTCCTCAGGTGAAGCCCAAAATCAGGCACTAGGGGGAAATCAAAGTTTAATCCAATCAATAATTCAAAATAAAGTCAAAAATAATAATCACAAGGTCAATCATTCTATTAATGCTTGGGTCAAAGAATCAACAAATCAAAAGGTTTTAGATCCCTTAATCTCATGGCACCAATCTAAAGAATCCCCTCCACCATATCTAATGGTGTATGAAACTATTGAACCCCATTTCTACTCCCCACCTCATGATTCTATCCCTCTTTCACATCCCATATCCCATCATTACAATCATGACATCTTCCCATCCCTACCATATCTTCAATCTTTGGGTAACATTGTCCCTCATAGGGGTTACAAATACACCTAGTTTAAACATCTAGAGGACACTAAAATAAGAATCAATAAAGGTGACTAAGACACAATCCTAAAATCATATATCCCCAAAATAGGTATTAGATAAATAATCCATCAAGTGTCCACACCTTTCATTTTGTCCCCATACCTAATAAATCGATATGCCCAAATTAAAATCCAAAAAAAAATCATTCATCCAATGGTGAAAACAAATATTCTAGTGCCTTAGGTAAGTATCATGATAAAACGAATTTCAGCATCATGGTAAAATAATCTATTATCCATATTTCACCTCAACACTTGGGGGAAAAATCTAGATATCCTTATCAATCCATCCCTTGTCCATCCCTTCCATCCATTATTCCTATCCATCACCCACCATCATATCTTCCATTTCTTCTCATCTTGGCCTTCGTAAGGAATGAAAGGTGTCTTGAGAACTCTTTCCCAATCATCTTGGCATATCCTCTAATAGACACTCAGGCAACAAACCATCTAATTCCTTCCCAATGTGGTCATTAATAATCCCTACTCCATTCCTCCTTGGTCCCCATCACCTTCATCCTTTTGTCATCCCATCCATTATTCCATCCATATTTATCTTGGTTTCTAGGCTTGTCATTCCCTTTGCTAGTAATCCCATTTGTGTAGTGTAGATACATATTCCAAAACAACCCTAAAAATTTGAAAAATGTCAAAAACCCTAAAAATCATAAAATATGAAAAATCCAAAAATGCTCTATTGTGTCTTATCTTATCCTGAATCCCTTAGTCACATCCATCTCTATCCATCTCATATTATCCTAGTTATCATCCTTGGACACTATGTTTAGTCTTAAAACCAAAATCAGAGTGGTCACCCATCTCACCATATCTTCATCATCTTTTTGGATAGGTATTATCAACATCCATAGCCTTGTTAAAGAATTTAACCTATCACCCATCACTTCCCTATCCATCCCTTTTCACACCTAACACCCATAAAATCACCTCCCTATTAAGTGTGGAAGGTAATTGATCTTATAACTATATTTATCATTGCCTTTTCATACCTAACACCCATCAAATCACTCTTTGCTAGTATGAAAGGTATTTGATCCCATCATCTCCTAGTCTCCTTGCTAGATTAAATTATTGAAGGGCCTTATCTCATGGTAATCCTTGGTCATCACTTTTCTCAATCACCTTCCTTGTCCACTTTTCAATGCAGTTTCAAGACCAAATCATTATTCAATGACCTTCTCCCATCCTCCATCCTTCTATCCTCAACTAGCGAAAACATCTTAGCCCAATCCTAATCATGATCACCCTATCCAAATCCAAGTCTATCCTAAGTCTACAATAAAATCATAAAAAAATTAGTACAACCCATCACCTAATCAGTCATCCCATCATTAGATAAGACATTATGACATTATATGTAGATACTTATGTGTGTTACTTATTTGTTTTGTTTGTATCTTGTTTGTCTTATGTTTGTTTGCATTAATGAATGAGGATGCTATGAGGACACCAAACGTGCTCTCAAGGATGAATTTTTTTCTATTTGCCTATGCACTTTGGCACAATGCCCTCTTGGTTATGATCATATCATGGGGAAAACAACCAAGTTATATATTCATTGGATTATTTAGACTATGATATGCCTTATGAAAATTGTGATGGCTTGATCATCGCCACCATTCATTTAATCATCTAATCCTACTTATTACCATCCTTAATCTAATCCTCTTATCCCAACCAACTAAGATACCATATTTTATCCTTATCATCTTCATATAATCATCTAAATCATATCCTTCAATCATTACCAAGTCTAATCATCCTCATCCTCATCACTAATCATCATCATCATTTCCTAGTCAGAACTACATTAACATGAGGTCTTTTTAGACTATATAAGTAGTACTTGACCACTTTTTAGTGCCCAAGGATAGATTAGACATTATCTCTCTCAGCCATCATCATCCTCAAGTTCTACATTAGTCAAATCCTTGAGCTATAATCATTCACTCTATTGATCAATCACCATCATCATCTCCTTAATATTTTCATCAATTACTCACACCTATTGATTGGGCCTAAAAAATCACAAATTCCATCTTTTCTTCCATCAATAATTGATTGGTTAATCAATTATCACTCCCTTTCATGTGTCCTTACTAGGGGCATCATCATTATGTGCAATGTATTAGTCACTTGATCACATCATCCTTCTTTCTCATCCTCTTTATCATATTGATCAAACTTTAGATTTGAGCTACACCCAAAATTATTAAATCATCATCTTATTTTGGTCTATATCTCTCCCTTTCATGCATATTTGATTAGGATACATCTAAATATTTTGGCCCTTTAATCCTATCATCATCATGTTATGGTTGATTCCCCCTCAAGATGTGTCGATAACCATAACACCCATCATCACAACTTGCTATGCATGTGTCCTTACCAGGGGCATCATCAATATGTAGTTCATTACTCAAGTCTAATTCATCTTCTTAATGTTCTATCTCACATCTAGCATCCCAATGCCTTGTATCTCCATCTCATCTCACCCCTCTCCTCTTATTTGAAGTGGCCATTCATCTCATTTTTCCTCACATGTCCCATTGAGGGGGCATCATATTCCTTAAAATAATTTACTAACATTCATCCATGACATGATTTTTATTTTAAATACCATTAATTCTTCCACTTTAATTCACTCATAATTCCCTTTCAAAGAGGGGAAAATGTATGCACCTAAATTTTCTCACCTCATTATTGTCGATAATATTCTTATTAGTTGACACTAATTCTGTTAATCCTATTTATTCTAATTCATTCCACTAATTAATCTCCCATTCCTAACCATTTATTCAATAGTCCACCTTCAATAATTATCCATTTTAATACCATTAGTCTAATCCCCATCTTTCATTAATTCCTCTTAATCCATATTATCCTAATCTAATCCTAATTATCAATTATTTGGGAATTTTAAATTCCCATAATCCCACCTAACCACCTATTAGCTTACTCCATAGGATTTCATACACCCCTAGTCCCTAATACTCACCTAATCCCTATCTAACCTCCCTCTAATCCTAATTATCCCTAAGAGGATTTTATAATTGGAGGATTCTAGAATCATCTCTAAATTAGCCTCCCTATCTAGAAGCCTCTAAGTCTATATGCCTCTAAGAATTTTTTAATTTCTTGGATAAACTAAAACCATTGATCTCATCCCACTAATGTTGAATTTCAACCCTTCATCTTCCATTAATAATCTATATAACCAAGGATCCCCCTCCATAGAATCCATATAAAATCCATGTCCAACCATAATTTGAGCCAAGCATCCAACATCCAACTTCATGCCATCATAATTCCAAAAATTTGAGTCTAATATGCAATCAATCATCCGTTTAAACATCCTATAAGGAGGTGAGATGAAACAAGGAATTGTTAAGTTCTATATCATTCTGATTTATTTCTAGAATCCTTACTAATGGGTAGTTTGAGTTTTGGGTTGAATTAGTTTGTTTAATTCATATAGAGCTCAAAATACTACTACAAAACTTATTCAAACATATCTACTAAGAAGCATCAATACTTTACCAATAATAATCATTTTCAATAGGAAGTACCATTTTGAGCCTTTTTTAATCTATATTAATTTGATCCTTTTAATAGTGTGGTTGATATTCAATGTCATAAATTAACACTACTTCCATTTTTTAGATTGAGTTGGTTATACCACCTAATTTGGGTTTTAATGTATTTTCACTTGATTCATGTAATTTAGATTCAATGATCTTAATGGACATGTCATAACTCACCATTGCACTAGATTAGGGGCATAATTACCTTACAATATCCCTCTTAAAATCTCCAATGTTTAGTTTTAAACCCATCTCAGCTCCAATTCTTCATAATGAAGCATATTTACCAAGTCAAATAACCAAAGGACAACATGGTTACATCAACACACTTATATTCCTTTCTTATTATATTTATTTTCAAGAATTTAAATCATGTCATTTTAAAAGTTATATGCACTAATTTATATTGTAAAATACTCTTGGTTATATATCATACACCAAAAAAATACTCAAAGTGGGTTGAAGTAAAGGCAATGTGTGTTATATGCACCCATGTACACATTTCTTTCCTTTAACCTAGTAATTTCATTTGTATACATTACTAGAATAAATGAGGGAGGGAGGGATGCATATAATAAAATATGGTTTATATATCATATTAGACTTGTATAATTGACAAATACTTATTATAGATCTAACCTTTATTTTAAGACCTTTCTAATACCAAATGGCATACATTCACTATCTCATTATGCATAATTACTTATCTTATGGTTTGAACCTATCATTTATGATGAACTAGATATCATAAACTATAAAAAAGACTAAAACCTAAAATATATCCTTTACTATTAGTTTTATATCCTCAATGGCTTCTTATCCCATCAGACACTTGCATCCCATATGGGGACACTTGTGTTGATGCAAGTGTACATATTATTATCAAATTTCCAATCCTAAAAAGTCATATAATCTAAAAATATTTTGAATCTCATGGGTTAAACCATTTGTTTTATTTAATCCTACCATGAAATATTTCAAAAAGGTGTGGTAAATACAAATCTAATCCTACTCATTGTTCATCTACCCAATACCAAGAAAGCACCTATTCAAGCTCACTTAATCAATTGCACAACTGAGTTATACTACCATATTATTCACTATTTTCATATAATCCATATGATAAGTAATAGTATAGGTGTGAAGCACTCAAAGAACAACCTATGAGTAGTATTTTTCATGTTACAAGATAGATCATTGCATGCCTTTACATAGAGTATATTAAATCCTTGTGCACACAAAAGATCAAAATAGGGAAGAAATACATATGTGTAAGGCCCTCCTTAGAGTATTGTCTATGTAGGAAACACTCATTGATAATGGGGTCCCTAAGGTCATATCGACAACATGAGCCCATTAACACTTTTTTGGCAAGGCATAAAAACATAAGGTGAAGAAATAGAGTTTGATCCAAATAAATTCATTAACAACCTTATGCATGAATAAAATACATCAATATAAAGGTGAAATAAAACCTATAAGGTTTCAAGTAGTTGCTTCATAATAAAGTTAATATTTAGTTGATATTTAAACACAAACATTGATGTAAGTGTCCAGAAGCCAATGCAAATGTCTAAGCCTCTAGAAATAATATTTATAGAATTTGATGAATGGATCTTGATCTTATCCATACCTGTTTCCACATCTTTACTTCTTAGATCTACCTATGTATTTGAAGATAAGTATTATATATTTTTCATGTTTTTGCAATCAAACTAATATTTTGAATGTACTTTCTATGTTTATCATAACTTAATACTTTAATTCAAAATATTCATTTATTTGAGTTTTTAATTAATTGGCTTAATCTATAATAGTTTTATTCATACTTGTGCATAGGATATTATACCCCTTAACCCTTCACCACATATATAAAAAGGGCTAAACAGACACCAACAACAATTTTATTTAATAAACCAACATGTTATTCAATCATCTTGTGCAATGCATTTTCTTCATTTTCAAAACATTAATATTTATCTTCAAGTCATCATTATATTTATTCAAATCAAGTTTATTCATATAAAAAATTTGTAGGTTCTCATGAAGAACCAAAACATAATTATTATAGTCCTTGGCTTCCATATACAAATTTGTGATACAAATGAATGAGTCATTTAATTTTTTTTTAGAGGCATGATATTGTCACTGCATTATAAAGCAAGAATAGTAATTTTTTTAATTATATTTCCAACCCATCATATCTATCCTATAAAATTTTAAATTAATATGAACTTCCTTCACTTTAACTATATATAAAATCAAATAAAAAATTATATATTTTTCCTTTCCCATGTTCATTTCTCCATTTAATGGAAAGTTTAAACCTCAATGCATCATGAACCATATATTATTCATACTTTCTTAATTAAATTTGGGATAGGGCTATCATCAATTTCTAGATTATAATGCTTATACTCAATGAAATGTTTTATATCACTAACCTATATATTATCAATTATAATAGGGTTTAGTTCCTACAAATCATGCCCTCTAATTGTCCCAAAATCAATTTTTTATTTCCTTCTATATTGAATTACACCTGGATATTTTGTCAATAAATAATCCTATCTTTTTTGGGTATATTTTTTGAGTAGGAAAATTCATATCCTATGGAAAATAAAAAAATTAAAATTCACCATAATCATCTAGGAACCATTAATTAGGATTTCCAATAAAATAACTCGTACACATCTCCACTCATAGTTTCTTCCATTGGAATCCTAAAAAAATCATGATGAGGCCCTACGTATCCAAATTGGTAAATATGTGGTACAACATAATTATATATCATCATCAAAGTGACTAAATTTGTTAAATTATTGGTCTAGACACCTAAATTTGGTATTTGAAAACATAAAATTTGACATACTTTAATAGGCTTGGACATTGCACATATATTTAGATCTTGAGCATACTTTCTCGATATCCATATACCCATCTACTATCTTAAACAGCTATATAAACACAATAAATTTATTCAGGATCAATTGATTCCATACAATAATGTTAAATTTTTTTATATAGATCATCTCCATATTCTAGATCCCTATTTTACCCTTCTAAGAAAAATCAATAATATTGGACAATGTTGGTTACTACTGGTATCTCCCTTTGTTGGAAGTGTCTTGGGGTCCTTGATAGATATTTTTTAAATTGGGAAGCCTACATTTAGTTAGACTTGTGTAGGAACATAAATTAATATTTAAGCTAAAATAATGTACTTGTGACCACCCTTTTACATACTTAGCTCATGCCTCATTCCATGGTCTTTTGATCAATTTTACTTCACTTTTAATGTGGATGACTCATGCCTACAAGAAACTAATGATCTCAAAATGTCCCTATTCCTCTTTCAAAAAAAAATCAAGCTTATTCTTTGATTGATCCATACTCCCAACTCAATTGTCTTTTTTCCTAGGAAAAGAGTAAACCATTTGTATTTTATCACTCCATGATCCTATCTAGTTCTATCAACGACATCCTCCTACCAAATAATAACTATTTTATTAATTTCAAATACACGTAATGTGTCATCCCACAAGTTTAATATGTTTATATAAATAAATCACCTATTGATCACTATAAAAATATTTTTTCAAGTCATATTTCACATAAGAGGCTTCCATATTTAAAATCACCAAAATTCTAGTTGCATATTAAGAGCAAATTCCCTATTTCAACCAATTCTAAATAATGCAACCCTAGTATCCCTGAGCTAAATTTTAATTACACTTCTAAGTTTAAAATTAATAGTTAAATAACTTAATCAAACCATAATTATAAAATCATATACAATACACCAGTATTTCAACCACACACCACTATATCATGAGATAGCTACATAGAGTTTGATCCCTTTTCATAGTATTAGTTTGTTGGCATCACTCAACATATGGGTTTTCAAGTCTATCACAACTTCAAATTCTAAATTCTTCTATTTTTTATTTTTTTCCCATTCATTCATCATTACATATAAATATAATATTTATAAGTGGAGAAGAAGGCATATAATGGATTCCAAAGTAAATCTCATAGATTGGATCACATACATATAGTCAACATGTGAAGGCACATAGGTAAAAACTTTCATAAATTTATAAAACCTTATGAAATTATAATGTATTCTAAGGAAAATAGTTCTACACACCCCTATTTGTTTCTGTTGGTCTTGTTCAAAAAGTGATTGAAGCCTTATTCTTGATTCATAGTTAGCCAATGCAATCATATTCATTTTATAGTTTTTGTCTCAACCTTGCATTATCAAATTTATAACAAATTTATTTATTTATATAATTTTCATATTTTAGAATATTTTCAAACATAGTAAGTTCAAAATAAATTTGTTTCATTTATTGCATATATATATATCATTCCTATTTAATGCATAAGTTTGTCACATTTAGGTAATTAGTTATCTATTTTTCCAAATTTGATAAAACATATTGGTGAACCTGTCTATTGTTTGAATGTTATAAAAAACCTAAAAATATATGTTGTTAGGTTCTCTATCCTTTTTTTTCTAATTAAAATTTATATTTTAATATTTTTAGATATGATGAGTTCTTTATTTGAAACAACATTTCAAATTTTTATTTATTATTTTATTCAATTTAATAAAATTGTTTTTTGTATCTTAGACTTAGTGATACACTACATTGTTTTAAATTTGAATATTTTTATATTTTAGTTAATAATACCATAATGGAAAAACCTATTAATATATTTTATGATACATATAAGAAATAGTTACAAGGATATCTTTCCAAGAATAAAGATATGCAAGATGTATTCATAAACATTATTCGAGAGGAACTTAAGAAGGAACATGAAGGCTAATCCTCTAAAATCACCAATCCTATAGATTATTTACCTTTATTAGAATAATTAGATAAAAATTTTGTACCATAATTTACTATGGGGGTAATTTAATGGATTTAATATATCAATGTGCCAATTCCCACTCAGTCACTAGGAACATTGCCTTTGGTTAACACACACTCTTTTATGGATGTACAATCTCTTAGGCATGTGATTCAATATCTAATAACTAAGGTGTCACATTTGGAGCAAGGTGATTTGAAAACTCAATAAGTGCTTTATTATCACACTTTATTACACACTCTATTGGAAAAAAATATAGAAATATATCCTCTACCTAAAAATTTCATGGCACTTAAGTTTACACTATATCATAGAAAGGGTGACCCCGAATAACATTTGAGAACATTCCACATTGAAATTTGGTCTATGCATATAATGAAAGGTTATTTAATAATATATTTATAATAATTCTATAGGAATATTATTTAAAATGGTTTTATAACTTGACACATTAACCAATACATGCATTCAATCCCTTGGATGATATGTTTATATCAAAATTTTCAATAAAAATTAGTTATAATATTTCATATACTCAGATTGTTCAAATCAAACAAAAATATAATAAGCCTAACACATAATATATAATAAGGTAAAATACAATGCTATATAAAATAAAAATTCCTATGAAAAATAGATAATTATAAGATATATTTAATTAGAGCTTACATCCACCCCTACACAAGTCCATCATGTTTAATAAGTTTCTCTCATTCATAAATTTGTGCGACACAATAAAGGAAAGGGAAGTCAAATTATTAGTAATGAAATAAGCTTAAGTATACAAACAATATAAATTTAAATATATAAGGTTAAATTAGGGCACCATATAAGTTGAGACCAACTGATAATAAGAATGATCAAAAGGTAATAGTACAAGTAGTTTTAGAACCAACTCTGTGCATTATATTATTAGCTCCCCCAAGGAGACAATTTACTAATATATTTAAATATCCATATAAGGTCCTCAAAATGATATTAGAATGTAACATGATATCTCTCTCTCCCATTAAAGAGGTTGATGTGAGTAAGCCTATTCTAAAGGGATTTGACCATAATTTTTTTTCGAATTTTATAGAGAACCAAGGCACATTACTAATAGGTGAATCAATTTACAGTACAAGATTAAGTATTTGATGGATGCAAACATAATAATATTGGTACACCTATAAATAGGCCTAAGGTACAACTGAGTGAAAGAAAAGGAATTCAAATATTTAGTGATCTTTTACCTTTACATACAATTAATGAAATAATAGGTACATCAGGAGTGAATCATGCACATAATTTAGACCCTCCACTAACTTCTTACCATTCTCATATAGAGGCACAACATCATTTGAATGGCATCATTGGTACCTACCATTCTTAAGTTCCATCTAGAACACTTATCACATTTTCATAGCATGATATATTAGGTAGTGATTTATATTTGAACTCTTTATTCATTTGAACACACATTGATCATGAGCCTATTTAGAGTGTCATGATCGATAACAATTCAAGTGTAAATATGTGTACACTCACACTTATTAATCATATTAGATACATAAATCAATATTTCATTCTAAAAAAAATGATAATAAGAGGATTAAATGGTCATATTCACATCCCCATTATGAGATAACATTACCATTATAAGGTTGATCTAACACATATGGCCACTAGATTCATAGTAGTACCTAGTGTAGGGGTCTTTGATATATTATTGGGATGCCCATGGATTAAATTGATTTGTGAATTTCCTTATATATTTCATAGGTGTTGAAAGTGTATATATGCTAATTATTTCATCATAGTTTGGGGTATCCCATATGAACAACCCTACCACAGATAAAAATGGTTCCTATATATAATATTTTAGTTGAGCTGCCTAAAAGGGTTCAACCTATTCATAATGTGAAAAAGTAAGTGCCTACCCTTCTATAGAGGCCTATTATTGAAAGTCCACTTTAAAAAAGATTTTTCATAGATTATATGGAGCCTATCTATAGTAATACATGTCCCATATTAATATTATAAGCCATTAAGGGTGTTTGACATAAGGAATCAACAAATGATTCATACACTCCACAATAGATTCCCAAAAGCCTTATAGTTAGTAATACTCAAAAACATGCATAATATTCTATAGATCATCATTATGATATTGGTAGTTATGGTATAAAGGTAAATCTATATTTATATTATTAATTCAACTTAGTTCAATCATAATAATATGCCACTTTCCATCTATGAAAGGTCATCATTCCAATCATAGACACAATACCCATTGATTGTGATCCCCTTGTAATACTCATTAGTTAGTATCTCTCTTAATTTTTTAGTTCATATACTATAAAATAAAAAAATTTAAAATATTCCATAAACTTAAAAAATTAAGACCTATTCATTATTTGTGTAGTTGATTTGCATTAGTTATTTTGTGCTCAATATATTCAGTATTTCTCTATATATCTAGTTTTTATCAAAAATGATTTAATAATTATACATGAGTGAATGAAGAACATACGAGTTTCCATTTATAAACACAATTTTTTGTGATTTCACTATCATAAACCTATAAAATGTTATATAGACATAATCTCATGCCTAGTTAGTAGTGCACCATGTTATTGTGTAATTCAGTTGGTATCATCCCAGTGAACACAAAATAAAAATTATCAAATTCAAACAAGTCAATTCCTACTATAACTAGTTTATACTCCATAAAGTTCACTAGGGTCATCATTTTACATATTTTATATCATTATTTATGTATCACTTATTATTCATATCTTAGTTATTTACATTGCATAAAATCTATTTATATTGGTGACTTGAATTCACATTTATCTCTTACTGGATACCTAAGTCACTAAATATTATGTTATTATGAATTACCTATGTTGATCAATTACATACGTTCATGCATGCTTTTAATGTTTAATTTTCCCACTTTATGTCTTTTATGTATTCACTTTTTTATATCATGGAAATTTGAACATGTCCTTGTGTGTGGATATAAGCCTATTATATTTTTCTATGTTTATGTGAGCAAAATTTTAATATGTACCTTGTATGTGGTCTCTTAGCCTTATATTATGAGTTTTGTTTGTATTCTTTGTATATGTGCATCATGGACATGACACTTGTTTGATCTTATTTTATTAATTTTTGATATCATGATGGACATCACACATTTTACTCATTTCCTAATTTCATGATTAATATCATGCATCCCACCTCAATAAATTATATTTAGATTTAAGTACTTAGTTTTGATCACTTATATGCATGCTACATTACTAAAGTATACCTTGATAATGTCAATATGTATTATTATTTCTAGATGCATCTTATATTACTAATTCTCATAAGTTATATATGATGATGCCATATTCCTCCATGTTATCATTACTACTTAGATTTACAAAATTTAATATAATATCTCACACAAATTTTTATTTTGATTATGTTATTGTGCACACTCCATAGCTCACCTAAAAATAAGAGATATACACATTTAATTTTATTAGATACTAAGTTCCTACAATGCAATACACAAACATATTTTTTAGGTTTTACATAGTTGATCTAGATTCATACCCATAAATCACCCATAATTTAATTTTATATAACAATACTTCATTTAGATAAGGGTGTAGGCCAATCATATCCAAAATAACATGTTACCCTAGCAAGCCTAATACAACCATTTCCAGTAATTATCATAATCATAAGTAGTACAAGGTAGATTGAAATAGGTATACAAAATTAGTTTTTATAAAAATATTGAAGTTCATCTCAACTTTGCTCAGCTTGTGGGAACCATGCATAACATGTGTTTTAGGTTATAAAAAATGTTTTGCTTAGAATTTTAGTTGTTATATTTAGTCCCAAAATCTATAGACACCCATATTTTAGATTGGGAGCATGTGTATGGCACATAATCACCTCCTTACTCAATTTTATACCAATTTTATAGATGGAATGGAAATTCATTTCATTCTCCATGCTATATACACCAAACTTAGATCATAATATATTTTTCACTAGTTTTTTAGAAAAATCTGCATTGGTTGGTTCACCTTTTCCACTATTTTTGCATTAGGTTTTGCACTAGATTAATCCATTGGAATTCATACAAGGATTCCAAACTACTTCACCACTTTGGGTATGAAATTATGGAGTCAAGAAAACATTTAATTCTTAATCACATTCAAATATCTGTGAGGATTGGGACACAATGCAATCTAATCTATAACAATGCATAAGAAATCTTTGAGGGTCCTACATTGTCTAGCCACCCATTTTGCATTAGAAAAATAAAACAATTCAAGTACCCAATTAGATGAATTTGTTACTTGTTATTATATACATAGGTTTTATTATCTTTACTTCTTGATTTTATATTAAATAATGAATTATTTTACATATGTTTCATTATATGTTTTGTGTGAAGAACAGTTCAATATTGTGGCCTACATTCAAGACTATTCTTCATAGGTAAGTTCAGGTATGCATTTTATTTTTACTCTAGCACTTTCAATTTTATGGCATTATTATAATAACATGGGTGAAATATTGACACCTAAATTAAAATTTAAACTAAAATAATGTACTTGTGATCACCCTTTTACACACTTATCTCATGCCTCATTCTATAGTATTTCAACCACTTTTCCTTCACTTTATATGTACATAATCCTGTCCTAATAGAAATTAATGATATCAAATTGTCCTTATTCTTAATTGAAAAAATTTAAGCTTATCCTTTGACTGATACATACTTCTAGCTTAACCATCTTTGCTTTTAGGATATTAATGCACCTTTTGGACTATATTACTCCATCATCTTGTCTAGTTCCACTGACCACATCATTTCACCAAATAATGAATAGTTACTCAATTTTAAATTCATGTAATGGGTCTTCCCATACATTTAATAATTACTATCCAAAGGAATTCCCTATTTATCTCTATAAAATAATATTCTTAAGTCATTTTTCACATAAGATGATTACATATTTAAAATCACCATAATTCTAATTGCATATTGAGAGAAAATTCCTTATTTCTCCCAATTTTAAATACATGCAACCCTAATTACCATAAGCTAACATATAAGTACACTTATAAGGTAAAAAATCATGGTTGAAGCACTTAATCACACCAAAATTGCATAGGTATCTAGAATTGCGCTAGTATATCAAATACATCATCATAGCATGGGATAACTACATAGAATTTGATTCCTTTTTCAATTATTGTATGTAGAAAACACTTAACATATGGGGTGTAGAGGTATAGTAAAAATTTAAACACTAACCCCTTTTTCTATTTTGTTTCATTCATTCATAATTTCATATCAAGCTAGGGTTTACAAGTGGAGGAGAAGGCATACAATGGCTTTTGTAGTAAATCACATAGATCTGATCACATATAAAAAGTCAACAGGTGAAGATACACATGTCAAAAATTTCATAGATTGATAAAACCCTATGGGATGTTAATGCACCCTAAGGATAATAATGATGCATGCCCATATTTTATTCTAATGTCCTTGTCTAGAGAGTGATTGAAGATATGTTATTGATTCATAGTCAGCCAATACAACCACATAGTCATTTCTTAGTTTATGTCTCAGTCTTGCATTATTAAATTTCTAGTTAATTTATTTATTTATTTAATTTTCCTCTTTTAAAATGTTTCCAAATATATTAATTCCAAAATTAGTTTGTGTCATTTATTACATATCTATAGGATTTTGATTTTATGCAACAGTTTATCCCATTTAGGTAATTAGTTGTCTATTTTTCCAAATTCAATAAAACACCTTGACATGTTTTAGGGGTTGGTCATAGATGGAAATAATTAAGATCCATATATAAATAAAAATAACCCATAAGGTCATTATACACTTGAGAATCTCTTGAAACACTTGAATATCAATGGGAATATAACTAACACTCTCTTGAGACATTGAAAAAAGGGTATACACATTTTCTAATATTCAAGAAGTAGACCTAGAGTATTCCATAAAGAAATATATAGATACACAAAGTCAAATTTGTATAATCCCAAGTATAAAGTACCAAAATATATCATTGCATTATATATTGTTCAAAATGTTTCACACACACATAAGTGGGAGAATAGAATGTAGTTTTAATAGTATCAAGAGTATTTGAATGTAGTAAATGCTCAACCATTCAATACATAATGGTTGGAATTATTACAATCTAAACTACTAACCTGTTTCTAAGGAATATTTTATTTGACATCATAATTAGGGTTTAGATATAAGAGATATAATATAGGAATTTAAGGGTAAGAATAGAGAGGTCAAAAGATTCACATTATAAGTGTAGGTGCTCCAAGAGATATCAAGTCATCACTATACAAAGGGATACTCGTAGTAAACTTGATAGTTTTGGATATTGTAGGTGTCTAAATTTTATAAAAAAATCTAGAGATGTTTCTCTCCTATTTATAATATGAGCAATTGACAAAGCATAGGTAGAACATTTATATATTTAGTGATGACTTATGTGAGTAATAGGTAGGCATAAATAACTAAGTACATTTATACCTCTCTTTCTTTTTTCTCTCTAAATTAAGTTGATGCAATATGTAGTAATCTATTTCACTTTCGATCAATGTATTTATTATTATATTTTACATAATCTCAATTAATGCATATCTTATATTTTAAATAAGTTCAACATTTTGGTGAAACTGATATTTTCTTCAAATGTGAAAACTCTAGGTTTCCTTCTAAATAAGGGTTTCAAAAATCACTCTAGGTTTAAAAAATTCCCCCTATTATGGTTTAATTTATTATTTACGATAGGTTTAAATTTTTTATATATAATATTTATATTCATGGTATTGACAAATGTGTATTTAATTCATTTATTGCATCATGCATCCACATTTAAGTCAAGGAAAGGTGATGAATAAAAATTTATTGAAACTAGGGATGATACCGTAAAATAAAATTTATTAGTGATAACACATATTGCATAAATTTTGAATAAAAAATGATTCAAACTACTACTCTAATGGAGTGGGAATGTATGACTTATTTTACCCTCCCTTCATCAAAATATTTTGGTGGGAAAAACTAATACCCCTCACCTATTATACTATCAAATCTTATATTAGATAGAGAGGTTACTCCTATTAAAATGTGTAGATGTAGGAAATATAATGTTGTAATGTAAATTTATGGCAATAAAAATATCCCCATCAACCTCCCTCCACCATGTAAAGTTAAGGATACTACAACTAGATATTATGACATCATAGATTAACTTAATAATACTCATGCAAAAATATCTATATAAGAATTGTTAATAATATCAACTATTTATAAGGAAACTATTTATACAACACTACATGATATAAATTTATAGGTAAACACAACCTACTTATTTTTCATCCATTATTGATACATTAAAATAATGTGTAGATAAAATTTCATTTAAAAAAGAAGATTTTACCACCTAAAAAGTTATTGGTCAAAATATCCTACTATATATTCTTATATGAATCTTAAATAAAGGGGTTAAGAGGGTAATGCTAGATAATGGGATAGGTATAAAAATTTAAAACATAAAATTTATCCAATCACTTGGTATCAATACACATTCTATCAATAACTCAAATATGAACATCAAGGTTTTTGAAAACATACTTCATCAAGTAATGGGAACAAATACATTATATGTAAAAGTTGGGCCTAAACTTTTATTGTAGTCATGGTTAGAGATTTAAAATTTAGGATGATATTATACCATTCATCCCAAAATATAAATGTGATAACACCTAATATTGGTGTGGGTAATAATTACTTGCAATGTAATATAATAATTAACCAAATTAATGACAATGAAGAAAAATACAAATATAGGAACAAAACATTATATTCTTATTAAAAACCATCAAATTCATAAATTAAGATGATCCTAAAGGGGATGAAAAAATAAAATTATATTAAAATAGACTTAAAATATTTCAAGGCTTTATGTGAACCAATAATAATTCCTTCTTCTCTCACAGGTCACAACAACTCATAGTCTTATTCTTAGACTCAACTCTATGTGTTCTTACTCTAGCTACCAACCACCTAAAGGAATTGAATGATCATATTTATAGACATGATAATTCATTATGGAAGTTTAAATGGTTTTCCTTCCTTATAATTCAGCCATATAATAATTAATCATCACCTTTCAACCATTATGGTATGACTTAGACATAACACACATGATTCACACCCCATATTCATAAGTGTGCAAAACAAAATGGTACATAGAATATTTTTTGACTAAGATAAGTGAATTGTATCATAAGGTGATAAATATTATGTAGAGATATAAAAAATCCTCACATTTTCATAAGGATCAAAACTTTTTACGTGGAGTATACAAAAATAAAACATTTATGCAAAACATTTACGTCAATATTCTCAAATTTATTTCACGATACTACAATGTGTTTCTTCTATAAAAGACTACATGCCAACCAAAGTTTGTGTAAAAATACTTATTCATACTCAAATGTTTATAGGTGATGAATATTGCGTATGTGCTTAGATTTTCCCACATCATGCAACCTGGGTAAGTTAATTTAATAATGAGATTCTATTCATACGCACTTCATTAAAATCTTGAACAAATATTCCATACTTAAAAATTTAAGATACACTCAATCATGTCACATATTCAACTACATGTCCATTCTAATTGAAAAAATATTATGTAAATTACTTCCTACACATCTTATTTATTATGGTGTCCACAACTACCTCAACCTCTTCTCACATCCTTAGGAAATTGTTATTTATAGTCCACCTATATAGACTATTAATTATCATTCTCATCATAAAGTGGTACCTTAGTGTAAGGGTAAAAATATGTAATGCTGAAAATAGGTGATATATCTATCCCTTTGAAAAAATATAACTCATTTGTGTTGGTCACAATTTTTCACAAAAAAAAATACATGGCCCAAGTTTTATTTCATTTCAACTTGTTATATGTTCCTTTTTAAAAAATATCCTTACAAAATTGCACCAAGACCATATGAATAACATTATTATTTTTCATTATCTCCTCTTGAAATTTACCCACTATTTTTAATTTACATTACTCTTATCTAATTGCATGTGTACTTATTTTTACACATTAGACATGTATTCTAAAAATTCAATTGCTTCTACACTCTTTCCTTTATCTTATTATATGTCACAAAATTATGTGACACCTCTTGGATTCTAACCATGAAAAATATATAATGGGGTCTTTCTAGTACTTTTTTTATTGAATTATTATATTAAAATTATTATTGTGCCAAGACTAAGTCCCATAGTCTAGTATTTTATCTTACTAGAAATATTAACATATTTCCAAGGAAAAACTCTAGTCTAATATTATAGAAAGGCACACAAGAAACAATTCTACATAAAAAATTTAAAAGATCACAAAATAGTATTTTGTAACATACATTGCCTTTAAGTGAGTGAATACATGGGAAAGGGTAAGGGGGACGATGTTGGTGAAGGTGTTATATGAAAAAAATTAGTTAAGGAGGCTTCAAATTATGAAGTATTTAATAAGACAGATGATGTGAAGGATGAGGAACCTAAACATTCCTAGGTAAACCTTCTTTCTAGTGTGGGTGCTCAAGTGGCCATTACTGGTCAAAATATTAAACACTTTATGGAGGATAATTAAGTGTACCTAGATATATATGATATTGTTATTGATAGTAATAAATCTTCATTGGATAACTCTCTGCTAGTATACTTCTATGACTATAGGCATAGAATTAATGTTTTTAGAAAAAAGAGCATCCAAGAAGTGGAAATCGATGGGACATATTAATTTGGTTACCATGGCTACTAATTTATTATTAGTATCCTTATCTTATTTAGAGTATTATGTGAAAGATCTTGAAGGGGGCTATGGTTTTTGAGAAAATACTTATTATCTCCTAGGAAATAGAAAACTGGTCTTAACCTTGTTAGTGATTCTTGAATGGAAATCCCTATGTGGGTTACACTACTAGGACTCCCCCTAGAGTTATAATAGGAGGAGATTTTCCTAGGAATTTATAGTGCTATTGACAAGTAATGTCTATTATTATGGTCACAAAGTCCAAAATGAGATTGGTTGAAGATAGATTCAATGTCTATGTTTAGATAAATAAATCTATTCTACGAAGTATTCACCTCAAATCCAAATTCAAAACTTGGACCTAAAGGATCCTTTATGAATGGTGTTAACCATTTTTGGTCACCATGGAAGAGCATCATCTGAGTTCCATTCAAGGCTTAAGGATCACTCATAAGCTTCTTAATACTTATCCAATTCTACACAATCTCTTGTAAGCCCAAAGGGAAGTTCTACGCTTAGAGGATCTTTGAGTTTTGATCTTTGAACAATTCCATTTTTTCAAGGAAGTACTTCAACATATCCATTTTAGGGTCTCTCCTAGTGACAAATTTAGGAGGTAATAACATAAAATTTGATAGGAGGTAATAACATAAAATGTCTTCTTAATTTTTAGTAATAGTAGGAATCTGGTCCAATTAGATGGTACCACATGATAATCATTCACATATCTTGATGGTCTCGAGCCATTTAAAAAATGATTTTTCAACACTTAGTAAACTTTGTTTAAAGTTTCCTCATGGATTTACATGTCATCAAAGTAACACGTTAGACGGATGCTTCCACACATCATATTCTAAAGACCTGATGACCTAAAATTATCTGTACAAGTTCAAAACCCTCCTAGCTAGTAGGTTAGTGGGATGATGCCATGTGGCATAATCCTATTTCTCCATGGACCTAGGGTGGTTTGTGAAATATCATCAGTATGTTAGATCAATGGAACAGTGAGAAGGATTCATGTGTTGATGGAATACCTTGATTACTATATGGCACTTGATAGAGCTTAAGGAAGGGGTAGATAAATAATAAGATTCCATATGGCCCAAATAATAGACCCACATCACAAAGTTCAAATTAAATAGGGGATGAAACATGGAGGCCATAGACTACATTCAGGGATTAATATATTAAAGGGGTGATGTAACCAATTAACAAAGGAGGTGATGAATGGAATGGTGCCACATCATTCGTGTACAAGCCTAAAATTGATGGCCCATCTAGATGTCAAGGCCATCATAAATAAGATTTTTAGAATCAGAGTGTAGTGGCTCAAGGATCACATGATTGAAAGATGAATGGATTGAGATAATTTTTTAGTTAGTATAGTAAATCAAATTAAACTTGAGTCTCTAAAGTTTAATTAAAATGTGTTTGACATGATAAGTTCATGATGAGAATGTCTTAATGATAAGAATGGCATGTAAGTCTATATGGAGAATAATTGACAGTATAAATGATGGAATTGTTAGGGAAACCCCCAAAACAATAAACATGCTCTGATCCCTATTGAGTCAGGATCTTGCTCTACCAATTAGAACACATGTGATTACTTCTTGTATTAGTAACTAAACACGGAATTATACCAAAATCAATAAGTAACTAGAAATATGAAACAACACAGGAATATGAGAGACAATACACAAATGTATTAATAATCACTCGGAAGAATATACAATAAGGAAGATGCCACTTCTTCCTCCACCTCAAAGGTTCGCCACACCTCAAGACCTTCTTCCCTCTCTCTCTCGGTCCCAACAATCAACTCCAATATAGAATTGATGTTCACCTCTCCAACCAGTCAGTAACATGCTGCCAGTTCACCAAGTACACAACCGTACTCCAAGTAGATCTCCTGCTCTCTGCTGCTACCTGCAAATCACTAGACCTTACTCACCATGTAGATATCTCTACACCCCTTAAGAACCCTTGTCCTTGCCTCACCAAGTCCTTATGATTCTTCAACCAGTACCCCAGTGGATCAGCTCCTTAACCTTGCAAACCTTGCAACTCTCCCTGATCATACACACTCAGCACCCCTTTGGAACTAGGAGGAGATACACTAGCTTTCTCTAAAAGATCTATGGCTTTCTAGCACACTTTTACAATACAATCATGAGTCCATATATAGATCTGATCCAAACAATAATTAGACAAAAATACAATAATTAAATCCACAGCTCTTAGTCTAAAAATAGCTCTAAACATGCAAACGCTTGGTTTGTCAGCCAAATGCCCGTAACATACTCATAGCTCAAACCACAGGTGACCGACGTCGGTCCCTGACTGCCTGGGGGTGCCGACGTCGGCCGATCCATGACCAACGTCGGTTGCCTTCCTGTCTCCCTCCTACCATCGTCAGTTGTCCTGACCGATGCTGGTGTCTGTGACACTCTGCAAGTCTTCTATAACCTCCATAACTTCTTTTGTTTGCATCTTGGTGAAGCTTTTAGCTCCACAACCTAACAATCTCCCACTTGGAGATAAACAACTGCACCTGTACCTGTATCTATAGCCCATCTAATCTATTTCCTGGTTTATATCCCTCTTCAAGATCAATCCTAAAGACCAAACACCACACAACTGTGATGCTATACCTGTCATTTAAGTAACCTACCATATCCGAACCTACACATCCATGTAGTGAAGAACTTGACCCTGCATAACAAGAATCCCTGCTGCTAGTCCCACTGAACTACCTTCCAGTACTCCTTCCCTGAATTGGCTCCATACTTTCCAACAACCCCCACTGATTGGGAAAACTCAGATCTACAATAGACCTCATGTGATTTCGAACCCTATTTCAAGCTAAGCTTAAACTATCCAGCCATTGGTGTGCTTACCGATTCTGCATCCTACATAATGAACCTCGCCAACACCGTCTTCACATCAACTCCCACTGAAGATAAAATCTCCATGTCTCCTATGCCAAAGAATTTCACTGCTCCAAATTCTTCATGACACACCTCTGAACTAACCTTACCTTTTAGCTCAGCAAATCCCTGTATGTACAAAACCTGCTAGCAAACCATCCACATACAGTAACTGGATAGTGTCGCGACTCATCATCCACCTGGTAAGAATAAAAAAACAACACAATAGTTACACTGACATTGACTGAAGCCATGCTTAGTCATCCACCTATCAAAACCTATACCACTATCCTGCAACTTCTTCAAGACCATATGCCTTGGCCTTCTATCTCATGTATCCATCCACTCTCTTCTTTAAAATGGGAATCCATCTCTCTCAGTGCTTTCTTCCAGCTGACAACTCTACCAACAAATACCTGTTTGATTTTTCTCCAAGGACTCACTCCTCATCCATGCCAAGCTTCCACTCTATCTGGACTCTACCTGCATTGCTTCTTCACATCCTCCTAGTTCGTGACCATCAGTAAGCAACATAAAGAAGGTGAACAACAAATATGAGGTTCACTTACCCTTTTTGACCTCCACATAAGCGTTTGAGACTTGTGTCCGCCCAATATCCATTCTAGTGATCGATCTCAGCCATCTCCCAGTCTGCTCCTGACCGATGTCGGTTCCCTGCACTGACCCTGACTGCCGACATCATCTCCCTGGCTGACACCGATATCCTTTCTACCGACATCAGTTCCCTCATGACTGACGTCAATCTTCTTGTTGCCGATGTTGGTTACTGTGTGACCGACGCTGGTACCTGTGTTCGTCTGTAAGTGACAACTTTTTACCTGCGAGCTCTCCATGGATCAAAATCCTAATCAAATCAACCTTGCTCTACTTAGAATAAATCAATTCTCTCACCTGATCTCTATTCGTCATATCCTCCATGAACACCAAGGCTTTCCAGTTCTTTAGCTTGTCAAAAACATCTATCTTCCACTTCAGAACCTGCATTCTCCTTCTACATATGTGACTAAGCCTATGAAGCCACATATCTGCAACAGAAGGTGAATCAACAATATAAGTAGATAGATAAAGGATACCTACTTTTTTACCACCATCTAATTCAAGTGTATCCGCTGTGAGAGTTACAGAATATCTCCCATCACCCAAATTTCCTGAAGAAATTAGACTCATCTCCAAGACTGGTACCTACATGACTTCCTTCAACCACTGTGTGTCATCCATCTGCAATTTCAGCTTCACTTCCCCTTTGTCAATCATTTGACAAGGCTCTCCAGCTCCTAAATAAATCTCTTCAAAGTCTCCAAAGACATACCCATGAAAAGATGCTCTATTTTGAACTGCATTGAAAGAGGCAAAAGAATTTGTGAACCAAGATTCCACTTTATCCAGAACATCCTGTGCAACATCACCTGCAACATCTGCTCCTTCCTGTTGATCTGCAACCAACCAACAATATTTATTTACCTGCTCTTTCTTTCCATCAATCAGACCATTCGTGCTATTCATTTTCTCCATTCATAGCTTACTTCCTTTTGCCATTGCTATACTCCCACTCAATCAGAAACCCCTATGAGTAACCTGTAATCAACAAACACTACTAGATCTGATACCACTTGTTAGTAACCCAACCAAAAAGCTCTGATACCACGTGCCAGGGAAACCCCCAGAATAATAAACATGCTCTGATCCCTACTAAGTCAGGATCTTGTTCTACCAATTAGAACACATGTGATTACTTCTTGTATTAGTAACTAAACACGGAATTATACCAGAATCAATAAGTAACTAGAAATATGAAACAACACAGGAATATGAGAGACAATACACAAATGTATTAATAATCACTCAAAAGAATATACAATAAGGAAGATGCCACTTCTTCCTCCACCTCAAAGGTTCGCCACACCTCAAGACCTTCTTCCCTCTCTCTCTCTCGGTCCCAACAATCAAATCCAATATAGAATTGATGTTCACCTCTCCAACCAGTCAGTAACACGCTACCAGTTCACCAAGTACATAACCATACTCCAAGTAGATCTCTTGCTCTCTGCTGCTACCTACAAATCACTAAACCTTACTCACCATGTAGATATCTCTACACCCCTGAAGAACCCTTGTCCTTACCTCACCAAGTCCTTATGATTCTTCAACCAGTACCCCGGTGGATCAGCTCCTTGACCTTGCAGACCTTGCAACTCTCTCTGATCATACACACTCAGCACCCCTTTGGAACTAGGAGGAGCTACACTAGCTCTCTCTAAAATCTCTATGGCTTTCTAGCACACTTTTACAATACAATCATGAGTCCATATATATATCTCATCCAAACAATAATTAGACAAAAATACAATAATTAAATCCGCAGCTCTCAGTCTAAAAATAGCTCTAAACATGCAAATGCTTGGTTCGTCAGCCAACTGCCCGTAACATACTCGCAGCTCGAACCACAGGTGACCGACGTCGGTCCCTAACTGCCTGGGGGTGCCAATGCCAGCCGATCCATGACCGACGTCGGTTGCCTTTCTGTCTCCCTCCTGTCGTCATCGGTTGTCCTGACCGACGCCGGTGTCTGTGACACTCTGCAACTCTTCTGCAACCTCCATAACTTCTCCTATTTGCATCCTGGTGAAGCTTTTAGCTCCACAACCTAACATGAATTAGCTAAAATATTCCAAGGCAATAACTATATGAGATCTATAGCTACATTCTTGCACATGAAAGCTTACAATTTGAGTTGGGGTTGTTGAAAGAGAAGATGTCAAGCTAATAGATTCAAGTTAGAGGCAATCATCACCATGCCTCAAGGATGAAATTATGGTCCCAATTAACTTTGGCCATCTCAATATAATTCATGGAAAGATTATGTGTTTCAATTTATGATATTTAATTTAATCTCTTAGCTATATTCTTGATTGTAATTAATGACTTGTGGGTTTCCCATTGCCTATAAATTCTTGGGTATTATAAATTAAAAGGGTCAACATTTCTCAGAATCATAATGCTACCAAAATATTCCCTCCATAAACCCTCTCCTTATTATAAAAATGTCTACCCATTCAAGTTATAATATTGTCTTAGGCCTTAAAATTAATAGGAAATGCATTACCTATATTCGTGCTCTATGTCTTATATGTATTAATGGTAGTTGATGTTTATCCATGGATGTTTATCCCTCTCATTGTTGTCCTCCCTTTACACCTCTACATTGAATCATAATCCTCTATAGGTCATATCTTTTGTATACATGGGTCTATGTAGGCATTATTTTTGGACCATTTTTCACTCTTTTCAATGATATGTTATGTTCCCATGCCTCTTTGAAAAATACTTATGTAACATATGACAAATTTAAGGACTATGTGTTTTAGTTCCTTAATTTTATTATGCCATAAAATAGGTGAGGTGATCTCTCTATTTTTGGTGCATCACCACTTCCCATTTTATCAAGCCTCTTACCCTATATCATCACTTTTCCTTTGTCAATATGAGGTTTAACAATAGTCATAGATTTATATTCTAATCTATATAGGTCTTTGCACTAGTCCTAAACTAGGTTTATTTAGATTAGAAGTAAGTCTAACTTATCTGAAGGTTCACCCAAAGGAGTGAAAGGGTCCAACAACTTGGGGATGTTCCCATATTTATGATGAGACACAAAACATTCCATGCATGAAAGTGAGTTTGAATACATCCACATGTCATATTGAGCATTTTCATGCTCTATGATAAGTGCTCACATTATATGCCCACCCCTAAATAACCCATCATAGTAGACTATCCATAAGTGCATGTTTCAAATGATAAGAATTTATGGAATGCCTAATGGGATAGAGTTTTATGATCCTCACATCAACCATTGAAAATTTTTGGTGTGTTATTTAGTGCATCTTATCTTGTAGGGTAGTTTATTCAACACCATGGTGAATCTGAATATAAAATCTATTGGTTTAAGTGGTTTGAGTGCTTAAATATGTATTTAACAACACATTCCATGAAATTTTTGTTATTATGCCTTTTTATTTTCCATATCAGACTAAAAATTCTATTGGTTTTGTCCCAAATAAACTTGTCATAGTAGGATATCGTCATTCCCAATCATGATTAGAATCAACTGTTTGAAGGCTATGTTACTCTAAATCATTAATATAACCCTCCTCATCAACCCAAAAAAATAATGATATGTGACTTTATTTCTAGAGACAATTGAGGGAGATTGAAAGAGAGGAAGAGTATAATAGGTATCAAGAATAAATTGATTATAAAGCTTATCTCCATCAATAAAAGGTGAGTGAGAAATAAGGGCATAAAGATGAGTGTTTAGCTAGGTAGATTTTAGATAAGGAATAGAAAATATGTCAAGTACTTGCTCAAGTGTAATAAATTAGACCTTATTCAGCCTCATCCATCCCCAATTTCAAATAAGTTTCTCCCACAACTACAAAATAACCTGTGAGAAAGGAAGATTATACATTTAATATCTAAAGATTAAAGTAATTAAAACCTTATAAACTTAAAATAAGGTCTCCTTGTTTTAAAATCCCAAGTTTTACAAGTTTCCATTCTTTGAAAGAGCCTATTCATATGCAAACTCAACCTATTATCCCTCATGAACCCCCCTTAAAATCCCATTATTACTCAAGATCCTCAAACTACTCAACCTTGACAAAATTCTTGGAATAATCATCCTAATTTTGGGTTTCCTAACATTGTTAAGGCCACTCCTACTTCATCATTTGAAACCTCTTACCCTCACACCATCTTACTTTTCAATTAACCTATTGTATAGAGAAAAAATGAAGACCATTTAGATGAATAGGAGGAAATTTCAAGTGAATATGATAAAGAAATAATTATTGGAAAGCCTTTTTGTGCCATTAAACCATAAATAGTAGAACCAATGTAAGAGGAAGAAGATAATCTTGATGAAGAGAGACCAGGTTTTTGTAATGCCCAATTTTTTTTATCCCAAAACCCATGTAATTTTGTTTATCTTACTTCAATGTTGTTTATTTATTCACTATGGTTAATTAATGTTTAATTGTTTTGATAGTGAAACACAAAAAAATATTAATTTTTTTATTTAATACCTTTGCTTATCACCATGAGGCCTATCTAGGACTAGAATACAAGCGTAAAACATTAAAATAAAATCAATAAGTAATATCTTGATTAAGGAAGTGAGACAAGTCACACTATTAAGAAGTACCAAATTATAATTTCTTGATTTAAAGGATCACAAATTTATTAACCCAATTAATACCCAAGGGAAATAAATCAAGCTTGAACAACAATTCATTAACACATGGTTATCACTTTAAGGCTCTCCAAGGGAGAGTCATCTAATACTATATGACTTTACTCTTAAGGTACTCAAGATAAGGAAACTGACCAATTTAAAGTGAAATGTTTGAAAATAATCATATGATGATAAAACTCAATCTTAAATTAAGATTAAATATATATATCCAACTAATTATGTATAAGCCTAACATGAAGAAAGATGAAAAACACTCATAAATTAGTGTAAGAACCTATACCCAATGCCCCACCACAACTTGGGAAGCCTAGATATCCAATCCATGGAATCATGGTCTAATGTAGTTCTCCTTACACTTATGATGGCCTCCTCCATGATACATCATCATCAAACAAGAGTTGGTGATCTAATCCAACAAGGGAACTAGTACATCACTTAGGTGAGATTCTAAAGCTCTATTCATATACTCTAATGAATGATGCATCTTAAGTCATCAATCACTATTTATGACATCATAAGATATAAGTGCTTACCCAAACACTTTTATGTAGCATCACAATAAGAATTAGGGGTGAATAAGAACTTATATTCTCTTATTACAATATGGCCAATGACTTTATAAACTCTAAATTATTATTTTTAGAGAAATTTCATCTCCTGAATGATTCTCAAAATTTGTCTAAGGTTAATATGGGAGAGAACAAGATCAAAAATCAATAATCAATAGGGGTTACTATCTTCAATAGATGATCAACTAAGAAAACCATGTTGTTAAAATTGATGATAAATACATGTGTAAGGAATAATACCATACCATTCATGATAAAGTAAGCATTATAATAATTATATACTTTAAGCACATGTTCTAATAACACACTAAAGTTAGTTGGTAGTTGCCCACACTAGGAGGGCATCCTAATGGTTAGTTTCCTAAGCTTGCACCCACTCCCTGAGCTTCACACATATCTATGATGATCCCATCACATATAGAATTATGGTGGTTGTAGTTCACCTATTATCAAATTAGTTTTAGTTTAAATGTGAAGACAATCAACCTTCATCAATTAACCACATGATTAAGCATAACACCATTACCCTTTTCTAGGTAACCCTACAACCACTAGTTGACCCAAGTGTAACTAGGCACTACTAAGAATTATAAGTACCTCTCTACATATTAGAAGTATGTACATACATAAAAACAAGATTGAAAGTGTAAACTAATACTTTTTCTAAGGGTACAAACTAAAATGACTTCAAGTGGGCCCTATCCTAGGTCTACCCATTAGTAACTAATATTAAACTCAAACATTTTCAAATGTGGCCCAAAATTTGAACTAAGGAAAAAAATATAAAAAGGGTAAAAAATAGTGTAAGGTAGTCACAACCCAAATTATAATGCCAAAAGACACTAAAATGACCATCGTAACAAAATACTCTTTTAAATAAGACAAATTAGACTAATTTTCACACTAATAATTAGGTGTATAAGTACCTCTAGTTTAAATATGACAGAAGAGGATACTTTTTTATTTTCATGAAGACCAATTTTGTAAAATATAAATATTACATTTAAGGCAACAAAATATTTTTATAATGAGGAAAACCATGACTTGATCAACCATTCTAAGGTGAGTTTTATTACTTAGAAAATTTGTCCCTCAAAATTTTAAGTAAACTAGTTACAAAATCACTATAAAAAATAATAAAATTTACAATAAATTTTATTTTATTATTTTAATGATAATTTAAAGCTATAATAATTTTTTTAAAACTTTCATATTTGAAAAATATCCTTCCTTGGTATTTTAACTATGTCGGTTTGAAATTGACTTTGAGACTAGAATCAAGAGTTAGTTTTATTTCTACAAAGAGCCTCTGAAAATGATTCTAAAGAACCAAAGTATTTAATGGTTGTTGGATGATTAAATAACCTAAGGAAATCATATTCAAACAGTATATTTGATAAACTCTTAGTTTAGGTATTTATTTTTGTTTAATTTTGAAAGGGATTCCAACTAAGTTGGAAAAACATTTAGTTAAATGATTTGATTCTCCTTTATTTTATTTTATTGAAATTTAAATGGTGGAACATGATAATTTTAATATTTTAAACATCTCAAAATATTTTTTAAACCTAATCTAATAATAAAAATGGTTAGTTGATTATTAGCTTTGTTTATTAATTAGTCTTAAGGAAATAAATTACAAAGTGACTTAACAAATAAGAATTAGGAGTAATTTAAATTACAATAATTTTTAAAAAATAACAATAACCCTCCATTTTAAGCTATGTGATGGTGGGTCATATCCATACCACTATATTAGGTAGATTTTCACCCTTAGATTTAGGGTTTCAAATTTTTACGCTAAATTTCTTTATGATCATGATAAAAAGTCAAAACTTTAAATTTTGCTCCAATTTTTTTCTTTTTATTTTCTAGGTTTTGATGGAAGGCTTGGAATGAGATTAAAATACAAATACATGATGGATCAATTTCATTAAATTACATGTTAGCAACCCAAGTTGTACCCTATTAAGTATATTATTCAATTTTCCTTCAAACTCGGACTAACATTAGATTTGTCTATAGGTTGTGGGTTACCTATAACTAGACCAAACCTTTATATTATGAGGATAAATCCTTTGATGTGTCAAATTTGATCCTTTTCCTAAACCTATTTTTATTTTAAGGTTAAAATATTTAGAAAGATAACTTAAATGGAAAACCTTTACTAGTGATGGTGATACACCTAATTGATTCATTCGCTTAATCTTGTACTCCTAACAACACTAATGAACTAGAAATGGACTAAAACATTATCTCCAAAAACCTTAAAAAACAATGTTTCATATGAAATTCTTGATGAATGACTATAATTTATAGGTGAAGGGAGAGAGGCATATATTGAGGCACTTTCAACTAGATTACACTCCAAACATGATCACCAATCTTTGACACTTCACACAACCTACATAAGATAATGAATCAACATATAGATGTGACAAGGACATGCTAAGGGAAGATTTATAACATGTATACACATATGAATATTCATAAAAACACTATAATCCCATAATTGAGAAGTTTTAATAGTTTATTCATTAGTTCAAGAGGTCCATCAAGTACAAAACTTGGTACAATTTCCTCATACCCAGGTGAGGGTTCACCTTCAAGGCCTAAAGGCTTGAATATATATAAAAGGAAGAGGAGAAAAAAAATGATAATGGCATGGAGGAGAGAATAAAATATTGTCAGTGACCATAATTAACTCAAGCATTAATTTAGCTATAAATAGTCCTCTAAAAGATTCTCCATGTTTGATGCTCTTGCATGATTCCTTATGCATCGATATGAGGTATTTGAGGATGTAATTGATTTATTATACCTTATATTAAAGCATGTTATTCATTTATTTTATCAAATAAATCCTATACTAGGAGTTACACATTGATGAGGTGTAATTAGACCATCATAAAG
The DNA here is from genome assembly GCA_037957365.1 of Torreya grandis. Classification (NCBI taxonomy): domain Eukaryota; kingdom Viridiplantae; phylum Streptophyta; class Pinopsida; order Cupressales; family Taxaceae; genus Torreya; species Torreya grandis. The sequence continues at coordinate 1,090,609 of JARHVA010002882.1, read as the reverse complement.
TGTATAATAACCTGCCCTTCTTTTTAGCATAAACTTAGGTCAAGATAATGACTCTTTCCTCCATTAAGACTATGGAATGTGCATTTATTTCCACTTAAGGACTAGTTATTCATGGATTTAAAATTAAGTACTAGATATGTGGCATAATTACTCTACATTAATTCATTCATTAGCCCTCTATGCCAACTTTGATGTCTCCTTGTTGACCAAGTAGGTTTACTAGGCCAATTAGGCCTAATAGCCTAACTGTGTGTGTTTTGATGGTCATGAAAGCCTAAATGAAAATATATAAACCTATGAACCAATTATTTTTAGGCTTGAATCAATTTTACACACCATGATGTAGGTCTCTTTGAGTAAGAAACACTTACAACCTTGCCAAATTAGGTGACTAAGTCACCTTGTCCTTCACATCTATAGATTGGCTGATTATAATAGACACATAGAGGTATTTATAGGCATATAATTGTACATATAATGTTTTTAAAATGTGAAAAAGTTCCAAAAAAACATCTCCAATGATTGGAATCTTCTTAAACTACCTTATACCTCTATGCTCTTTTAATCTAAAAAACACTATTTTATGATAGGTTTGTATAATTTCATACAACACGGTACCATGGTTAGGAAACTCTATAAGTTTAATTCATTATTTAAGTGTTTATAAGGTGATTCATGGGTGTTTCAGTGTAAGGATCTTCATGTTTCTCAAGATTGGTTTGTAGTAGGGTTTAGGAAGGGTTTTGAAGGTCCACCATCTTAATGATGGTTCATAAGTACGAACCTCCAAACCAAAATTTATTTCCATGTATATTTATTACATATACCCATTCAAATTTATTGAGAATATTGTATTCACAGGAAAAAGGTGTGTCAAGATATATATGTATGGAAGTTCACCATGAGCTCTCTACATGCATTCTAGACCTATTTATAGTTTTATAAATGGTTCATAAAAATTTGACCTAAAATAAAATATTTTATCCATGAATATTAATGAATAGGGGTCCTTAAATATTGGTAAGATAATTTGGTCCAAGTCTTCCTGTGTTAAAACATCTAAGCATCTAAACAGGTGGGTCAAACTAGTTATGTAGACTATGTAGTTTGATATGATTCTTGACAATGAAATTGACCTTAACCTATTATAATATTTTTGAAACATATCATTTAGGACCTAAAACAAATTCTCACACCTTATCATGGTCTCATTTTGCTTAGGAAAGTCTTCTTATGCTTCCATGGTGGTGTGGGTCTTTTAGGCCTCAAAACTGGTTTTTAGGCCTAAAAGGCCTTTACTAAGTTTTTAAGGTTTAAGGAAACCATAGGTGATATTAAGGGTTAAAAATAATCATATAATATTATTTACATTTGTTTCCAACCTTATACAACTATCTCTAGCATCTCAAATCGTAACCTTGCTCCATTCTTTCATAAGATTGCCTGTAGGTTCCCCTGCCAATTTGTGTCTAAATTTTTGGGCTAGTGTGGGGTTTGCATGGTATATTATCTCATTTTTTACTTAATTAATTTATTTATAATTCAAAATTATCTTACCTAAAACATTATTCCACATATGTTTCCTGTAAACTCTCATCTCCCTTGCTTAGGGTTTCTTAGCAAATAAGTTTGTATAACCCTATAACTTGAGTTTGATACCTTAACCCATCTAACCTAAGAGTCTCATCATAATATAAAATTGAAATATATTTTAAACATATATTAAATATATAATAAAACTTCAAACAAACCTTAAAACAAGCAAAGGTCTTCAATTGGCATATAGACCTATTTTAGGTTTATCTTCCATAGTTATTCCTCAACGGCATTTTAGCTTGAAAACTGAGAGTTACCTACCTAAATTAACATATGAGGACCTTTAATAACAAATATTATTTCCTCAAAAAATTTTATGAATTCCAATCTCTTTTTATTATTCTTAATCCTTCAATTTGTACATGTAGTCTCATCATAGGTTATCACAGACTAGGGAAGCTCTGAGACAAAACAATTAATGTTTTCACTAATTATCAGACCTTGAGGATAACATTTAAAGTTAAAACTAGTAATTAAGACATTTTTAAATAAATTTTAGAGATTAAATCCAACTATAGGAGCTTTAAAACTCATTTTTCCTAAAACTAGCTAGTTGGCTGCCTGAGTTTTTTATGCTTCATGGGTCCATGACTGAGTTTGTTTCTTTCACCTTATCACTATGGTATGAGAGTGAAAATAAGGATTTATTAATGTTATATGATATTTATTACCATGTTACTTATATACACATAATATTTTCAAACTTTTATCAATTACTGATACTCTTTATCTTGTAGGAACTCATTAAGTCTTAGTCTCTCTGAGTGCATGCCTTAAGGGGTACACTAGGAAAGGGGTGGGCAGACCATTAGTGACTCGTAGGATTATTGTCCATTTTTTCACTTTTTATCTACATAATTTTCTCCTAAAAACCATTCCTATAAGATTATTCTTCTCTCTTTCACACTCCTCCAATCTTTTACCACCTTCAGTACCCCTTTTCCTAACCTACAACCCCTTTCAATAGTTTACATGACTAAGTCGACTAGGTTGATCGGGTCGAACTTGTATTATTTTTTGTTAAACTCATTTAGGGTCTAGGTAGGCTCTTGGACTACATAGGTCATGACCTAGTGATATTTTTGTTAATAATGATATTAGGTCGACTGGATCGATCTTATTAGCTAAAACTTTTGGAAGGGCTTAGGGTTAAATCTGCCTATATATACAAGATCATTTCACCATTATTTAAATAAGAGAAGTAAGATAAATTTAAAATTTTATTATACATCATTATAATTTGTGAGAAATATTAGGGTTTTATACTTTCTTTTGGGGTATGGATATTGTATTATGGATGGATTGATAGGTTGTGTAGCCTAAAGCTGATTTATCCTTGTCATCCTTATCTACCACAATAACCTATGAAAAATAACCTTGCCCAAGGGAGAGATTGAGGCTCAGTGGGTTCATCTTCAAAGTTAATTATTCTTAACTTTGTTCCTCCTTTTTAAGAGTAGATAAATATGTATTTTTACTTCTCTTCCATGCATATGATTATGTATACATTGATGTGAGAATATGTCTCTTATGCATGTTTACCTTTAGTGTTTATTACACACACTTTGTGACACAAGATTTGGTGAGCACTATATTAGATTTATTTTATTTACTTTTTATTAATATAGTGAATATGAAAACATATGACTTAGTTAGGGTTATTGCATGATTTTGCTTGAGTGGAGGCTTTAAAACTCTCCCTATTATTATTATTATTATTATTATTATTATTATTATTATTATTATTATTATTATTATTATTATTATAATAATAATAATAATAAGAGATCCCCTAGTTAGGTCTATCAGATCCACATATTGATCATGTTCTCGATTATCTAATGTATCCCCAATTGAAAGTGTAAGTAGTAGCTATCTTCTCCGAGCTAGGATTGATTTGTAAATTTAATGCATTTTTTATTGCATACATTCTAGTGAACTCAATGTGAATCTAACTCTTGTAGGTTTTCTTTTACATTTCTCATTTCTATCATTTTATTTATTATTTTTATATATTTATGATACTAGGTCAATAGGGATGGTATAGTTTCTAACTTTTGTGCACATGTTTAACACACAATTGCACCAAAATGAATCTACTCTTTCTATGTAGGTCTTCACCTGATATAGGTTACTAGATTGAATAGGTCGATATTGTATTCTTATTAATCTCTATAAGAATAAACTAGATCAAACAAGTTGACATAATATTGCAGATAACTTCCAAATAACATACTAGGTCGACTAGGCTAGTATAGTCATCTTGATAGTTTTCAACAAATAGGGAATTATAGAACTAGGTTGATCTAATTGACACAATTGGTAGAATTTTCAAGCAATATTCAAGGCACTTCAACAAAAATTCCATATTCCTCAGAATATTTCAACACACTAAGGTTAATTTCCCTCTCCTTTCATTTTATTTCTTCCTTACAGTTTTATTTTGCAAATTTTGCAGTCTTTAAAACTACCATCATACAATAAACTAGGTAAACTTGGTCAACTTAGTTCTGTATTTTGACTTCTATCTAAAAGACTATGTCAACTTGGTCGACTTAGTTCTTAATGACTCTTTATTCTATAGTATAGTAGAGATAATGTCAACTCTATTCTATAATGTTTACATACGCTTTCATCTAAATTGACTCTGTACTATGTTTCAAATTAGGAATTAATAACTATATGATATCAATTACTTCACACTTTCACTTTTAATTGTTTGAATTCTTAGATTAGATCACATAGTATAATTAGGTGGGTTTTCAATATACCATTTAGTTTCACTATTTTTCTCTTTCTTTCACACTTTTTCAAGTCAAATAATTTATAAATGCATTTAAGCATTTGTCTACCCAAGGCCTACCTAATTGGATTTCATCACTAAGGGGGAATCTGACTTGGTTTTTTCACTAAGTATAAACATGTGGTTAATGGTATATATTGGAAAAGTACCCAACATCTTTATCACTGTGGGATTATGAAGTGAGGGGGTAGGCCCCAATATCAAACTAGTACCATTGCCAACATAGATCCCTTTCAATATAAATGTCCTAAAACCATCCATAGATTGATTTCTGGTTCCCTACTTTCATCCAAATTCCATATCACACTTAAAATGAAACTTTATAATAATCTAACATTCAAGATGACCACCTAGTTAGCATTTACTTTTTCGTTGACTTGTTTCTCTCTGATCATTATATGTTGTACTGTAGAAACTTGCATTAGCCAACATTGGTGTAAGGTTTTGTGTTGAGTGCCTCAATTGGATAATTCTCATTAACCTAATTTATTGTGTTCATATAATTTATTTCTTTCAAATTAAATCAATTTTTTTCTATGTCTTCAATACATTATCATTCTATTTGACATAGTCTCTTACAGACTGTCTATTTCCCCTACCTACATTACTATGTTGACCTAGTCGACCCAGTATTTATTTTTGCCTCTCAGATTATATTACTAAGTCAACCCTATCAACTTTGTATCCTTATTAGGCTATTATCTGTCTCAATTTATAGTACTAAGTTGACCTTTTTGACTCTATATCCTTGTTTAATAAGTTTTTAGACCTTATTTCTAGTAATAGGTTGACCCAATCAAATTTGTACTCTTATCTATCCCTTCCTATTTCCTTATTTTTACATCAACTTTACCTTACCTTTTCTCTCTCTTTCATCATGAAATTCTTTTTTGAAGATAACACTAAGTTGAATTCAATGGATATGATGAGTCTTACTAACCCTAATAGGTTCTCTGATAAGCAGCTCATGGCTCTTCTCCTAGATGAAAATAATGTTCATATAGCCATTCACACTACAAAATATGGGACCCCTTATCATTCCTCTTCACTTCACAATCCTATCTTCTCACTTGAAGATCAACCTAAATTAGAGTATACCCCAGAAATGCTATTCTTCATCACTGAGTTTCCTCAACATCAAAGAAATGATCCTTTTACTATTTACCATCTCATATAAGTGGTCAAGTTAAGGAGCCTCATTCACCTTATCCCACATTCTCACATGGATTTGGGGATACTATATTTTTTTCTTCTTAGCTTCTTCCTTCTATTTTGACCCCTTCTCATACCATGACTTCTTCTTCTTTGATTTCCTCTACCTCCATGCCTTGTATCTCTACTAACATGGCATGTTATACATCTAGTAGGCCTCTTCCAAGACCCACTCTTATCAATTATTCTACTAGTGCATCATTTTTTACCCATGGTAATCATGTCTCTAGTGCTGATTCTTCTCATCCCTCTACTAGTCCATCTTTTTCCACACAAGAAAATTATGCCACTAGTGCCTCACTTACAAACAACTCTTCTCAAGCTCCTACTAACAACCATTGTGGTACCCAACACACCACTACCAATTCTAATACTTTGAATAGTTCTAATAATGTAACTCAAACCCACCAAATTTTATTATAAACTCTTAATCAAATGAATGTTTTTCAAGCTAAAAATGCAAATAAAATGATGAAAATGCAAAATAACCTTATCCATCTTCAAACCCACTCTCAATAGATTCCATGGAGTATGCATAACCATAATGTTTCCCCACTTCCTCTTCAGGATTCCCATAGTAATCTTATCCCTTAACCTCCTCTTATTAATAAGACAATCAAGCATCTTCAAAATGAGCCTCTTATATCTCAAAATTTTAATATCAATATAGGAGGTATCATGCCTACCATTCTTACAATGGCTCAACTAATCCTACTCTTCATTTAAAATCATTTAGAAATCTATATAAAGACTAGGTCAAATTAAATACCTTTCCCTCTACCAAGTTATTATTAAAAAAACTCATGGGTGATGCTTTAGATTGGTATAACCAACTTAAATCTCATTTTATTACTAGTTTTTTAGACTTAGTAAATGCTCTAGTCTAAGAGTTTCAAATTAGTGATCTCCCTGAGAATACCTTGGCCCATTTTATCAACTATAAACAACTTTAGACCCAAAATTCCTAAGCTTTCATTGAATTATGGAAGACATCATCCAAAAAGTGTGAATATAATATGGTAGATGACACCCTTTTACATCTATTTACTAATGCTCTTTTTCCTAAGTTACAATTTTGGGTCTAGACTCTCTCTCCACATACTTTGGAAGAGGCCATTAACCAAGATAAATGTCAATATTTCCTTATGCATCAATTCAAACCATCCCAACCTTCTATAGGTACTTACATGTGAATCAAGAATAATAATTATCATGCTACCAATGATGGTGTCATAGACTCTTACGATACCATTCACACTTTTTAAGCTATTGTTCCTAACCAATCTCTAAAACAATCTTCTTCTCCCAACCACATCTCTAACCCTCATCTATATTCAAATAATAACACAAATGCTCATAAACCTTTATCCTTATTAGAATTAATAAAACATATACAAAGGCCTCTACTATGAGAACTTGATCCCACTTGACCCATGAAATCTTTGTATGATCCCAATAAATTTTGTTGGTTTCACACTAGTTGGGGTTATTCTCATGATACCTGTAGACATCTTTGTAATTTGGCTATGGCTTTCCTTCTTGGTCCCAATTTTGACCATGATTCTATCATTCATAAATTATAATAAGCCTTTGACATTGATTTCAAATCCCATGAAACACAAACTAAATCTCAAGATTTTAACTAGGCTAATGCTCATTTATCCATCTATAAAGATCCTCTTTCAAATCACCATGAGACCCAAGACAAGCATACCCATTATACCAATAATGTTGATAGTCTTATTGACCCAAATCTTGAAGAGAATGTAGTTAATATGACTAACATACAAAGGGTCATTAATTTCATTAATCCCCAACCCATAAACACACATCCATTGTCTTGCACATTTCATGTTATCCAATATTCTTCTCCAACTCACTTAATCGAGTTGGGGCAAGAATATATTATAAGTTTTTATGAACCAATTCCAACACCTCACTTGGATAACGCTATTCATACTATTTCTACCATCTCTCCATATTCTTTACCTAGCACTAATGACACTCAAAATTATATCAATACTTATTATAATCTATCTCAAACCAGAATTGCATGAACTGCTCCATATTCTCAACATAATTTACAAACTTGTCCTCTAATTAAACCTTCTACCTCTTCTCAACATAAATTCGCATGCTCTTTGTCTCTTCCTTTTGAGGACCTCTTTTAACACTATGCACCTCTTTCTAACAATCTTCTTATGGGTTATGATGAATGGGACCGTATCATGTAATGCACTAATCTTCCATCTTAAATCCCATTTATCAAACTTATGTAGACCTCTCCACATCATTTTAACTATATCATGTAGCCTTTATTCAAAATGAACATCCCTCATCCTCCCCTAATAGGACATGAAGCAATCTTATCTAGATTAGAAGATATCATATTGTAAAAATGCAAAGAAATATCCATAAATGTTTATGAAATATTGGAAACTTATCTTTCCCTCAAATTTCCCATTGCTTCTATGATTCTTGATGAGATTCTACTTTGTGCGAATGATCCTCTATTTATCAGTGTTCAACTTGGTGATATCTAAGTCAAGCATGCCCTTATTGATGATGGTTATGGAACTTGTGTTTCCTCTCTAAATTTTATTGAAACATTTGGATATTCTAAATGAAATCTTAAGTTTGCACATAACACATGTCAAATCTATGACTAAAGGCATATGCCTCATTTAGGTTGTGTGTGGCTCCCCATTACCATCCCACCTATCACTATTCATGTGAAGGTGATGATATTCAAATTTTCTCTAGATTACAAAATTTTGATTGGTAGGCCATGGACTCATCATATGCAAGCAATTTCCTCTTTCGCTTACCAATGCATCAAATTTATTCATAATAGAGCCATCTATAGGATTTAGGGTGACACTAATCCTCCAAATTTCTAACAATTCCAAGACCAGGGTGTATTCAAAATTCCTATCCTTGAGCCCTTTCCAAGTGTTCTATTTTATGAATATCAATGGTTTAACTTTCTTATCAGTTTCACCTAAGGTTACAATGGTTATCTTAAACTCATCAAGAATATTCATATAGCCTCCTAGATTTTGATGATCATGAGCCTGATGAGATCAATATTAAGATTAAAACTTATGATCTCTCACCTCATCTCATCTCTTAGCTTCCAAATTATTTACATCCTCATTCCCATCAACCTCCTTATGATGGCATCCATGTTATCTTAAATAAGACTTAGCATTCCATTTATCACACCACATTGGATGACAAGGTTAACCCTACTTACACCATTGATCTTCATACACCTAATTATGATGATTTCTATAACTTATATGATCCATTCTTGGAAGGTCTAGTTTAGGGCTGAGATGCTAAGATTATTTCTTATCATTCCTATATACTTTAGTCTTTTAGTATATCTTTTAGTATTCCATCTTATATCATTCATACTCTTAGCATTTTTCCTCTTTATTATAGGGTATAAATGGTGTGAACACCTCTAATTTATAAATAACCTCATAAGAGTATGATTTGGGTTATGTTATTAATGGTCCCTATCACTTTTATAGATGCCATGATCCTTATAGACTACTTATCCTTGAGATGCATGCGACTATCCTTTAGCATTATGTAGACCCCACCCCTCCCTCAACAGATCCTAGTTTGGATCCCATTCCTACTCCCACTCTCATTGAGTCTTCCTTTTTTTGACCCTATTGCTCCTTCAGTTAAGCCTTGTCTAGTTTATCCACCATCCCCACCCTCTCTTGGTGATGTTTTGCTTCTTTTATCATAATTAGCTCCTTCACCCACCAAATGGGCCAATCAACCTTATTATGACATTCATAAAGTTTTCAGTCACTAGACTAGAGATTGATCCCTGTACCAATCTCCCTTAACTTATGTTTTCCATTCTCCTATGATTACACCTACCAATACTACTCACACATGTATCTATTGATTCCATATCATAGATAACTATTCATCCACACATTATCACAATATACAATAATATATTAATACTTTGCATCCCACTAATCCTTATTTCTTAGACAAGGCTATACGTCCCCCAAAAATATTACTTGAATATCTTCCTAAGTATGGAGAGGTATATTGTATCTGGTACCAATGTGTCACACATCACATTGATCATTTCCACTTATTTTAACAACATATTAAGGATCATCTCCTAACCATTCTTATACCTTTTACCATTACTCTAATAGGTCACTCTCACAATAAGGCTTCCCTTCTTCCTCCATGGTTCCACCTCTTATGGTTCCATCTCCTATGGTCCTATCTTCACCTACTATTCCTCAACCTATGAATCCCTCACCCATGGACCTTCCCTCCCTTGTGGATAATTCTCCACCCATGAGTCCCTCACCCATGGATATTTCACAATCATCCCATATAAACCAATCTCATGTATTCTCTTGAGCATCCCCTACATGATATCCCTCATTAGAATGATCCTTCAAACATTCCTACCTTTTCTATTGAATAAATTTGATGTGAAGTATTTTCTCAACTTTCACTAAAATCGATGAGACATTAGTTATAGTTCACATTGAAATTCATAGAGACTTATCAGATGTTATGGATAATGTGTGTGGACAAATCTATCAGTACTTATGAACACATGCATGGTGTTATTACATTTTTTCATTTGGATTAGATGTGTGCATCCCTCACCATTATTTTATCATTTGACATTGTGTCAAATTTATATCTATCTTACATGGTGACTTTGGTTTCAAAATTTATATTGCTTATGATGTCACTATATTCTCTTGTGTATTTATTTTTAATAATTGCCTTTTTTTCTTCTCAATTTCATTTTCTTATGACTCCCTTTTTATTTTTCATGATTATTTGCTATCTTATCTATCTAAAAATGGATAATTGTTATTGTGACTTAGTTATAAAAACCTTCCTCCATTTAGTCATTCCTTATTTACCAAGTGGTTAGTTAATAAACAATTCATCTCATTATAATCTCCTTTTACCATTACACTTTGGATATCCCTTTCTTCCCATTCATTCCCTTTCACAAACTAAGCATACACATTGTTGAGACTTGAGATACCATGCTAGTTCATAGTTAAGCCTAAGTGTTCTAGTCAGTCTTGTCTTTCATTTTTAAAATTCTCAAAAGTCAAATCACACTAAAAGATGTGATTCTATTCATATACAATTTTTAAAATTGAATATCAAAATTTATAGTTGGCCTAATGATATATCTGAGGTCCACTATAGTGTGGTAGGCTAGTATATTTGAAAAAGAGAATAAAATTATCTTTTAATGCTACCTAATTTCTTATGCAAGTACCCAATCTTCACAATAAACTGATGGCTCTATAAGGGGTCTTAAGGAACATGTTGTGGGAAGGTAAGTACATTTTAATTTAATTATACAAAACAACCAATATGAATTTATCTTAATTTCACTCTTATTTGCCTATACAACTTTGTGTCTATAGCGAATAAATATCCTCTATATATTGATGGTCACTAGTCACTTAGTGTGCCTCATGTCTCCTATGGTCTTCTCATAAGATGCCTAATTTATAATTATTACATTCCCTTTTTTACTCTCTACAATCCTAATATTTCCCCTTAAAAAATATTATTTTTATCACTGATCACTCCCCTAGGGATTCCATTTGTGAGTTGCATTGTAAGGCCATGAATAGGACCTGGCCTTCCTCACAAATTACCAAATTTTGATATTACCTTTCAAGACATCCCTTTTTACCATATTTTCAAATTATTTCCACCTCATTGGTGTTCCCTTTGTGAGTTGTATTGTAAGACCATTGTTAGAACTTGGCCTTCCTCAATTTTTTTTCCAATATCCAAGTCACAACCAAAATTACATGTGTCAAATATGAGATAAGATGTGATTGATTATGAGTTTCAAATCATTGAAATACATACCATATTGATTTAGTATATTATCTTTCACTTTTATCTTATTATTTTCTGATTGCATGTAAGAATCCAACCATTTTTCTTAAGTTTCTCATACTTCCTAACTTGAATTAGTGTGATAAATTTAAGACCAATTTTGCCAATTTTGTTCCTCTTTTATATTCCCAACATGATTTAGTATGATTGATTGACTTAATTGAGTTATTTTCATACCATTTGGTCTTTCACGTACATTATTTTCATACTTTTCAACATGATCTAGTGTGATTTTACATGTTTTAATTTGGTGCCAATCTTTCTCATGGTTTAAAAATAAACTTTTGACCTCTTGTTTACCATTCTTTGGTTTCTTATAATTAGTCATCTTTTGTTATTAGACATTTCCCAACATGAAATAATGTGTAGTGAATTTTTTTGATTGATTATACTTTGCCAAATATTTTTTACCTATTTCTTTTTAATCATGCATGTGTCCTACATAATTCTAGAAAAGAAAACACAACAAATATATTTCATATAGCATATACAACAAAAGAAAATAACTTGTGATATAAATAAATATATCCATGCATCCATAAACATAACGATAATACAAACACATGAGATCAACATCCAACTATCAAAATTATATATATATATATATCATGTGTTTTTGATACAAAGTACAAAAATAAATCATTCCAACTCTAAGGTTAGGATCTATCCCATCTATATCATGGCCTAGCCATGCTACCCATAGATGCATTAGATAGTCCCATCTGAATAGTATGATATAAGGAGGATGTCTAAGATCTCAAGCCTGATACTTGTCCCTATAGGTTACCCACATGGGATTGTACCTATCCTAGCTAAATCATGGTAGCCAAATGCATAGCTCTCTCCTGAGCCAATGCCTACCATGCCTATCCTCTCCTTCTCCCACCCCTACAAATGGATATAGCCCATCTCTACATGCCTGAAGTAGCCTCATGACCTTCCCTACTAGTTTGAACCAACTCACCTAAGCTGTGGTAGATAGTACCATTGGATCATCTAATGTGTTAGGGTCATATGGTGTTAGTACCCTATAAAAAATATCATGGAGTGCTCCCCTCACTAGAGATCCCCATCTGATCTCCTCCTTATCCATAGGATCTACAAAAGTCAAACCAGATAGATGAGATATCATATATATATATATATATATCTCAAAAATTATCTATCTACAATCTATCTATAAAATATTTGACAACTAGTATTCTATTTTCAAAAAACATAAATAACTTTTAAAAATTTATTACCTATCCTGTTATCACCTATCACCATCTCCCCATCTACTTGACTACTGAGCATGGTTTATCCATTAGCTCATCCCCTAAGTACTTCATCTATGGTATTCTTCCTAATTAAAGCAAACCCTAGAGTTATCAACCATGCACTTATCAATCCTCACCTCAGTGGTGCCTATATAGACTAGCTTTACCCTGGGCCAATTAATAGGTCATCTTAGATGACCACCCTCTGTGTTATCTCTCATCATTAGAATCTTCATCAGTCATGTGATTAAGGTGGTCACCACTCCTATTATGGTACCAACTATGGTACTTATGAAATTCATGCATCCACATCCATGCCCTCTCTAGCTATTGGTCATCATGTTCGACCTATCCATGGTCTCACATGCCATGGTTTGATCTCTAGTCTCATGATTGGTGGTCCTATTCCTCCTCTCCCCCTCAACTCTATCACATGTCAAGATAAAAAAGTGGGCACTACTATATCAGTCATTGGGTGAGGGATTCCAAACTATCCTAGAAATTGGGCCACTAGATATGACTATACCTATTAGGTGTAGTGGCCCATGATTCATGCTCATGATAACTCTAGTGTCACCATCACCCATCTCAGCCAAACTATCACAATGTGTGCATATAATTACCACATGATCTCTCTTAGTGTGACCATCTATAACACTAAAATGTGGGGCATGCCTCAAACTACTTGATCCTATTTTCATCTCATCACCTAAAGTAACTGATCATCAACCACATTGGGCAACCCAACTAGTTGATACATCAATAACCTCTCATATATATAGGCACTTAATAATACCACTAGGCCTATGATATTCATCCCTCTAGATAACATCCCACACATATCATGCATGCGCTGAACCTAGATGATAAAACCTAAGTTTTTTATGACCCCACTCTTGTGCACATTGAATTGACTATTTAAAGGTTGATTTAGCATATGTATAGTTCATTTTTACATGTCCCTACTTAGCTATATTGTATTGTTATATCTTGATGTTATGATATTTGATTGCAGTGATGTATTTATCATGTTATAATTATACACTTGATGGTGTATGTATTATTTTATGTACTTGATATTTGATTATAGTTCATTACTACTTTATCATGTTATCAAATTTTAGATTAGATACTAATGATGGATATAATCAGTGGTTATAAGTGCTAATTATGAGTTAGGCTAGATGTTGGCATCAAATTTTGGGGTAGCTAAGTGGTTTTAAGTATTTGGATGAGTTATGATAGGTACTCTAGTATACTTGATCAATATCATGCCTTTAGTTAGTTGTGTTATTCATACATGCAATCATATTTTATCATGCCTTGTCATTTTTCATTTTTTACATCCTATCATATTGTTGTTATTCCCTATGTGTTTGCTGGGCATTGTATCTGTCTTATAAAAATTTACATTTTATCACTCTCCCATGTATACCTCACTACCTCAGCCTTTTTGGACTCACCCTTGATTAACTTGGACTCTTGAAAGACCTACCTAGACCTACCCCCCATGACACCCCTTCCACATGATTTATTACTCAGGTGACTAGATAAGTGTCAATGGCCTGGTTAATTTGTCACTATGAGATTCAAACATTTAATAACATTTAAAATAATATCTTTTTTATTATTTTAATTATTATTATTTGCCTTTTCTATTTTATGGCTTTTAAATATTTTGTTATTAGCATTTAAAATAAGATATATTTTATTATTTTAATTTTTATTACTTACCTTTAATATCTTATTAGCTCATGGGTTTGAATTTTTAAAACGGTCATCATTAACTATGCAATTATGGAGTTTGGGGTGGATGTCACATGGGGAGGGGAATAGGTTGATGGAATGGGGGGAGATATTTTCTCTCTCCTTATTGAATGGCATATGGGATGGGAGTATGGTGAGTTGCAGGGGGTAAGGAAAATGTTAGGGAGGTAGGTAAAGGGACACATAAGGGAGAAGAATGGAAGGGGGAGGAGAGGAAGGAACATCGATGAAATTAAAATGCAGGAAAGAGAGGAGAGAATGAAATATTTAGGGGATTTGGAGCTTTGGCACTCAACTTTTATAGAGGAATTATATTTAGAGTGAAGAATGATTCATTGCTGAAAGGGAGGTAATTCCTAGCCTATGAGGATCAACATAAACATTAATAGACTATGTTACATATTTTATGCCTTTAAATGAATAAATTTATCTCTAAAAAACCCCTATGGCTTTGTCCCACCAATATCTAATCACTATAATTTATTATATATACATCTTACTCCACCTAGGTATTTCATGATAGATGCCATTCCCTATTCCAAGTGGCTGTATAGCTGGTGAATTTGATTCATGAATAATTTGGAGAAAGGCATCTTGGGTTTTAATGAACCTCTATGTCAGATTTCCCACTACCATTATAGTTTATATATTTAGTTAAATTTACTTAAGGAATAATCATTCTTAAGTCACATTTGATTAAAAGTTATTATATATATATTTTTCCCACTTTTGAATAATCTGATATGGGATTTTTAATTCAAGCATATAAATAGTATATTGATGTTGATATATCTATTATTTTTCTTACATTGGGGAAAGTCAATCAGGTTTTAAATTTTTAAAAAAGATAAGTCTATTTGATGATTAATGGTCCTTGGACTTACTATTTTTGCCTAGGGTTTACTTGGTCTGGCCATGCTTTAGTTAGAATGGCACAATTTTTGGCCATACAGATGTGTATTGAATGGTGATTAATTCACATACACCTGATTTATGTTTAATCCATTGTGATCAAGACAAGTTCAATGGATTTTTCAATTTAACAATTGTTTATTATGGTTCCTTGCATAAGTTGATTTGGTTAAAATTACTTGTGTATGGCTTTGATTAGAACTTTTTATGTGTTAATTTGAATGACTAAATTCTATTATGGTTTTATTGAGAGTTTTATATTTTGGTGTATTATTAAGCCATGGGAACTAGTAAAGTCCTTTTGGAATCATCATTTTATAAAGAGGGTTTTTGAATTTTAATTAAAACCATTTAAATGGCCTACTATACCGTAACTCATAGTGACTTGATTTTAATATTTGGGATCATATGAGGTCATGAGACCTCATGATGATCCCCTGAATCTCCTATATCGTTCATTTTTTTAAAATCTAATTATTATTTTTGAATGCCTATTGATTTATTATTCCCAATTCAAAACTTGTTGGAATTATTAGAACTAAGACAAATACATGGTCAGTGTGATATTTGTTTATAGTTTCATTTCAATTAAGTCTGACTGATAATCAATAATGGTTTTCATTGATTATTGAATCCTTAATTATTTCCTTGAGAATGTTGTATGGCTAAGTTGCTTGATTATCACACTTGTATGATTTTATTGTTAGTTTTGGACTTGGTTCAGTATAAATGTTAAGTCAAGTATTGTGCTTTGTATTTGTTATTATTTATTTAAGCATATTCTTGTTGGGTCACCATTCCTAGACCAAACTTGAATAACAAGGCATTAACTGGTATGCTTGGGTTATAAATTTGTAGTCAGGAGGATAATGGGTTGATCACATACTAAGAGAGGATCTAAGTTGGTTATTCTGGGAGATATAGATATGGATGGGTTGTTTAATCCCTTATTATATCCTTTGACATCTTGCAATTAATTATTCCCAGTTCTGATTTATATGATGATAGGTTGGTTATTTTCATCTTGCCTTAGAATGGTGATTGTGCCTTTTGATTAGTGTTATGTAATTATGTTGTGAGGTCTATTGGCTCAGAATCCAACTCACTCATAACTTCTTTCTTGACCCTATTTTTCCAAAACCACCATCTAGCTAATGGTTGGGGTTGTAAGGACCATTGATGGTTAGGATCATAGGGCTAGTTTGGAGGGTTTATCTATTTGGTTCTTGCTATTCCATTCTTGGATGACTTCATAGATAGGTATGATGTATTTGGAAATGTTTATTACATGATAGTTATATCTTTTTTTATAATAAATGCTACATTACTTTCTTACAACATAACTAGTAGATGCAGTTGTACTTATTTTCATTGGATTTTGGTTTAGTTATAATTGGCTTTTGGCATGCTAACCCATGATTGGATAGGGATACTTTGGGAATAAGAAGTATAAGTTATAATTATAATAATGAGGTAACATGTGAAGGTTTACTTCAAATTTTGAGTTTGATCATTTAGATATACTTGAGTTTTATCCATGGATTGATAGTTGATTTTCAATTACTAATGTTATATTGGTGAACTGTCTTGTTATTGTCATTATGAAATGTATGGAAATTGATTTTATGCAATCTTTAGTGTGGAAGTTATTCCTTGTTTAGCCTTATGGAGTTTTATATGTATTCTCTTGATATGTTTAATCATGGTACTTGAGTTGAGATTGTGTAGGTAACTATATTGCTTATTTTGGTGTTTTGAGCATACTTGAGTATGCTAGCTTAGATTATTAGCAAACTCAAATCTTAACTTTTATAATAGCTATTGGGGAGTTATTTAATCAATTCCTTGAATGTGTGTGTGTGTGTGTGTGTGTGTGTGTGTGTGTGTGTGTGTGTGTGTGTGTGTATTTATAATTATTTTATACACATGGTAATTAATATTAGTATAACATAGAACATGAAACTATACTATAGTTGGTTTCCATTGTGTGCATAAAAATGGAGATCTATGGGATGTTTCAACTTGTATGTGGTATATGTGAAAAAGTTTAGATGAGTTGGCAGCCATGCATTTATGGAATGTGTAAACAAATTTTTTCTTCCACACTTAGGACTTGTGAGTTCACATACACAATTATGTATGTTGTTATTAAATAATTCCATTATTGATTGGTTATTATCTCTTGAAGCTCTGTTTAATTACCTTGTTGAATAAGTTATGAGTTTATTAGCTTGTTAAGACTACCTGTCATTCAAATATGTACATTGCAATGTGGGAACAAACTTTTAGTTATGGTTGAAGAGAGTAACCTTAAAACATTTTCCATGTGAAGTAATTGGTAATGCTATATGATACCTTTCCTTGATTATATAATTAAATAGCTAAATATGTTTGAATTTTACCTATGAACATTGTTCTTCTAGGTTGAATATGCACATTATTCTATCTCTTATTGGCTGGAATTTTCTCATTGTATAGACATGGATATTGGTGACAGTTTAGTATGTGTATTTAGTCCATGTAGAACTTTAACACCCATATATTCTATAAATTTGTTCATGTTAGAATCTAGTGTATGCTTGAATAGATATACTGGTATATATGAGAAACATACCACTCTACCATGTTGGTTATAATTATAATTTGATGTATGCCTATTTACCTTGTACTCATTCTTCTAAAAAATACATTATCCAACTATGTTGATTCATACCTAAAATGATATGGAAGGAAGTTGGATTACTTCCTTACCAAAATCCTTAGTTGTAAGAGAGTTTGTGTCTCAACTATTACTTGTTTGTAATAAATTTCAGTTTATATGTATGGCTATAATTATTAATGTGAGCCTGAAGTTTGAATTGGTTAATAGTCCTTCCTTACTTCAAATCAATGATTGATATAATATAAATTATGATATAAGATTATAAATTTGGATAAAAGGTATATTGGTTGTATTAATTCCTCTTTTGATTGTTGTATTGTATTGGCTATTTACCAATATGGAATCATTTATATCGAACCAATGATTGGATACCACTATATCCTTGTCAGTGAAATGATGAATCAAAACATGATTATGTACTCATCCAATTATTTAGATCCCAAAAAACATGCTTGTAAATTGATTGAAATCTCTTTATGTAAATGATATCTTGTGTGCTTTAGAGACCTTGATTAATCCACATGTATTCAATTTGATAGCTGGTTGTAATGAATGATAACATGTTGGATATTTACCTAATCATTAATTAGGATAATGTTTTATTGGTTCCGATATTGAGGTAATGTTTGACCCAATGATGGCATTGAATGATAAGTATAACATTTTTGATTGTGTGTATGCAAGTATGCTAAGTGAGTATCACTTACTTCAACAAGTGAGGTTTTGGTCTATTATGCATCTAAATGTGTAATATAATATACAAATTCAAAAAAAAATGGGTTTATTTCATATAGTATCAGAGTAGTGTTGCTTATCTAGGGAACTTTGGGATTATTAGAGTTACTACATGGTGACCAATGAGTTATCCAAATTAGGAAATTTTTTGTAGTAATTCACTAAGGCACTTAGCCTTTCAGACTAAATGTTTAGGTGTTGTGTTGTTTTTGCTTGCTGATAGAATGTTTCATGCATCTCTTGAAAGAAATGATTCCAAAGAATCTAAATTTCTTCTATGTCAGTTGCTATCAACGCTAGCCTTGATTGGGTTTGACCCTTCCTAAATTTGGTTGCATTAGGGCGATTCTTACCGGTCAACCATTGACTGTATGGGTGGGTCAATGGGAGTTAGGTGATACATGATTTGCTATTAAAATTAGGGGAATGATGTCTGGGTATATATGGTCATTTTATATAATCAACCTTCCTTAGATACTTGGAACATTATGAACTAGGGAAGACTGAGGGTTCAACCTAAAATTGAAGGGAATAATAAGGTGCAAAAAGGAATGAATTTCTTGGGTAAGGATTGCCTTGAGCTATTGATAACCTATGAAATTACATAGGTGTGTTAGCCAATGTTCATTCTAGGATAAAAACTATAGGAATCACCAACGTAAGGAGATGATTATCTTATGTTCTTTTAGTTAAAAGAAATTAAATTTTGCATTGCTCATATTTTGTATGTCACTACAAAATGGATGGTTTAGTGGAGTGGACATGTTTTCATAGGGTGAGTTACTTACAAATAACAAGACTACCCCACCTATTTTTCTGATTATAACAAGTTGTTATGCAAAAATTTTCATGTAATGACATTATGTAATAGCTGTGGTAGACAACCATAGTTTTAGATTGGCCTGGGTGTTACTATAAGTGACTAGGGGTAGTGGAACCATAATTTTATTATGATGAAAATTCTTAGGAGGCATTGGATTGTATAATGTATTGGAATTTTTAGTAAACAAAGGAGGTTCTATTATTTATTATGTTTCTTGATTGGTTGAGTGGTAGCTTTTATGCATCCTTAAAATATTCAAACTTATGTAGTGCTAAAAAATTATGAATTTCATATAGGGTAGGATTGGTTTTGTTATCCTCTTTTGAGTTAAATTGATGAAGCAAGTAGCTTCATAACTATTAAAAAATATTAGAGCATGAATAATTATTTTATTAAGCTTAAACTTATAATGTATTACAAGGGCTATTATATAGCCAAGAACATAGCTTAAACAAACTCCTATGAAATAGGATGGTTCACAAACAAGAAACCTAGAATAAAGTTCACAAGTGCAACATTACAAACAAATTTAACAATAAATATTCCTATGGTGGATTAAATAACCAAATTAATAATCTAACATTCTCCCCCTTAATTCAGCATAGCTTGAAGTGAATAGGAGAGAAATTCTCTAATGCCTCAAATTTGTCATGTGCAATGACTTGGTGAAGACATCTAAACATTGTTCTTCTATTGAGCAATATTGGAGCTAGATGTTGTGTTGTACATGCTCATGAATGAAATGAACTTGCACCTCAATGTGTTTTATGAATTCTTTAAAGACTAGATTGTGAACAAGTTTGAGAACACCCTCACTATCATAGTATAGGATGGTAGGTGTCTTCTATGGTACTCCCAATCCGTATAGTATGCAACGTAACCATATCACTTCACAGACAACTCCTCCTATAGCATGATATTTTATTTTAGTGGAAGATCAATAAATAAGGTCTTGTTTCTTACTCCCCCAGCATATAGGACTAGATCCTAAAAAGAACACATATCTAAAAGTGGATTTTGTATCATAAACATTTCCTACATGATCTGAGTCAAAATATCCTATCAAGAAGAAATTTTTATTCTTCTTATATTCTAGGCAAAAGTCCATTATACCCTTGATATATCTTAGTATTCATTTTGCTGATTTCCAGTGAGACATCTTTGGCTCCTACATGAACCTTGAAAGATAACTATCTACATAGCTATTGTTTGGCCTAGTATATGTTAAGCAAATAAGGCTCCCAAGCAATTGCTGATAGAGAGTTGTATTTAATTGTGGTGATGGATTTGTATGAGATAACTGAAGCCTTATCTTCATAGGTCTAGTAATTGGATTACTGTCCATAATCCTAAATTTTTTGAGAATTGTCTTGGCATATTTCATCTAGGACACAAAGATGTGGTGTTATTTTTTCCATACTTCTAATCCAAGATAATAGTGTAGAAGCCTAAAATCTGTCATGTCGAATGATCGGTTAAGATATTTTTTGGTTACATCTATCATCTCCACTAAACTACCATTGATGACTAGATCATCAACATATATTAAAATAATTAAAATCTCTCCCCCTTACTATTTTAGGTAGAGATTTGGATCATAGGGACATATATGGAATCCATGTTGGATGAGATGTTCATCGATATTTATGTACTAGGCTTAGGGAGCCTATTTGAGACCATATAGAGATTTTACTAGTTTACATACTTTTCCTTCATTACCAGGTGAGACAAAACCTTCTGGCTATGTCATGTAAACTTCTTCATGTAGATATCCATTGAGAAAGGCACTTTTTACATCCATTTGGTGGATCTTCCATCCAAATTGTGTAGCTAAAGTAATTATCATTCTTATTGTTTTGATCTTGGCTATAAGAGTAAATGTCTCCTCATAATATATGCCTTCCTTTTGTGCGTAACCTTTTTCTATGAGTCGTGCCTTGTGCTTGTCAATAATACCATCTACTTTGTATTTTGTTTTGTAGACCCATTTATAGATGATTGGCTTCTTCCTTGGTGGAATATATTCAAGCTATCATGTTTTGTGTTTCATCAATGATTGATATTCTACATCCATTGCATCCTTCTAAGGTTTAGACTCTAGGGATTCCTAAACTATCGAGGGCTATATTAATTTTGAAACTATGCTCATTAAGGCCAAATTGACCTCCTCTTGAGTCATGCTATGAGTCCTTGGTCCAGTAATTAATGTGCCTAGAACTCTATCTAGTTTAACATCTCTTAATGTACTTGTATACCATTTAGTCATACATTGCATTGTTCTTGTGGGTTGATCTATAATAACTTATTGATCATCCTCATCATTATTGTCACCTTCAATATAGTTATGAACTTATGAATTATCTAGACGTTTGATTACTAAATCTTATGAGTTTATGGAAGGAAAATTGGTTTTATTTTTCTCATCAACCTCAACATCCCTATTGATGGATATCTTCTTTATTTTAGGGTCCATCAGTCTGTAGGTTAATGAATCTTCAATAACACTAAGAAGATATAAGTCATGGATCTGGTATCAAGTTTCTTTCTCTTTTTTTTAGGAACATGCATATAAGCCTTACATCAAAAATTAAAAGATGAGCAATGGAAGGTTTATGCCCTATCCAAGCTTCATGTGGAGTCATATTATGAAGAGCTATAGTGGGGGACTGTTTAATAAATAAACTATTATTTTCACTACTTCTACCTAATTTGTACATGCCAAACCTAAATCTTTAATCATGCTATGTAACATTTCCATGATAGTGTGGTTTCACCATTTTGTAACACCATTATGCTGTGGAGTGTATGGTGGAGTCATTTTTTGACAAATGCCATGTTCTTTCAAATAAGTAGAAAAATCTTTATTAGTGAATTCTCCCTCTTGATCTGAGTAGAGAGCCTTGATTTTATGATCAATTTTAGTTTCAACTATGGCTTTGAACTCTTTGAAATTATTATAAGATTGGTCTTTGGTCTTGAGATAGTAGACCCACATCTTACGTGAGTAGTCATCAACAACGATCATGAAATACTAAAACCCATAATGATTGGATCTCATGGGGCTACAAAGATCAGTATGCACTAGATCAAGCTTACTGATGCTCTTGAGGGACTTTGACCAAAAGATGTTCAATGTTATTTCCCTACTAGATAACTAGTGCAAAGATCTATATTTTTCTTCAACTGAGGAAGTCCACAAACCATGTTTTCATTGTTGAGTGCTTTGAGGTATCTAAAATTGACATGACCATATTTATGATGCCATAGATTGGTTGAGTCTAAATCCTAAGCTACAAGTGCCTGATTATTTGATTGAATAAAGTCAAGTTAGAACATTTAGTCAACTCTTGAGGCTCATGCAATAATTATCAAGTGTTTTAAATTATCTTTGATAAAACACATATTTTTTCCACTTTTTAAATCTAATTAAACCTTGAGGTTATGATCAAGTAGCTAATTTATTGAGAGAATATTTTTTATGAGTCTTGGGACATATAGGGCATCTAAGATTTTAAAATCATGTCATCCAAGTGGTAAGGAATTATTACCAATGCATTAAACTTGGTAGGATGAGTCATCACCTAAAGAGACATGATTTTTTAAGGATGTCTCATTCATGCTGTAGAACCAATCTTGTCTTCCAGTCATATCTCGAGTTATACCTAAGTCAACATACCAAATATAACTTTATGATGTTGATTCATCATGAGACTATGTAGCATATAAGAAGTCCTCATTCAAGTGGGTATCTTCCTATTAAAAAATATTACCTTGTTGATTGGATTTATTCTTTTAATGCCCTTTAATTTGTCCTTATCCTTTATGTGGATGAAATGATTGTTGGTTATTTGGATTCTTGTAGCTTAAAGAGCCCTATGTAAATGAGTTATACCAATAATTCTTTATCTCATGGCCTATTTTTCCACATATAAGGCAATTTTTTTATTTTTTATCCCCATGTGAATGATGTTGTTAACCTTACTTTGGTTTAGAAGACTTGATCTGCTTCTTTACTTTCTATTCATTAGAGGTAAGAACATGTTCTTATGATTCTTCTTCTTCTGTATCCATAAACTCTTCCTATTGTAACATGTTTACCAACCTGTCAAAAAATGGTTTCTATTAGGTGACTATCAAATTAGTCATGAAGATCTTATAGGAGGGTGGTAGTGCTCTTAGGATAATAGGTACAAGAGATGCATATGACACTATTTCTCCCAATGCTTAGAGTGAGGCCCTCAGGGTTGCAATCAACAAAGAAAAGCTTTCACTTTTTCATTGGACTTAAATTTGAGGGAATGAAGTTGACTCTACAAATGAATAATGGTTCCTTCATTTTTGGCCTCATAAACTATTCAGAGTTTATCCCATGAGTCTTTTGCTATTGTGGCCTCATGGATATGAGGTTGTACCTAATCTGATACTGTAAACATGATTATCATCTTTGCCTTTTGATTGGATTTGTCAAACTTATTTTGATGATCAATGTCAATAGCATGCCAGGTAAGAGTACTATTAATAATAGGCTAAATATCTTAAAATTCTAAATGTGACCTAATTTTAGTTTTCTAAATGGCATAGTTGTTGTTGTGAAGAAGTTGTGAGTCTGGGAAAAAGATTTTTGGCCCATTTTTGGCCATTGTGTAGATATGACCAAAGGTGATGGATTGGTTTCTTATCATTCCAAGTATCAAGGTATCCCTTTTTATATACCATCAATCCATTATACAAGACCTTTATTTATATTCACCCTTCCTTTATACCCGTCGGTATGTGGAAGAAGTTTGCCCTTTCTATAAACCCTGTGGTACATGAAATAAACATAAATATATGTGAAAGAGTCTAATACATGGTACTTAGATAGTACTAAAAAGGGTTCATTCAATCACTAGCACCCACGTAGATGGATTTTTGCATACATGTGTGTAACTTTACTATATACTTGGAAATACCATCAATCAAAATTTATGCCCTTTGATTGAAATAAATGGGTAGATGAAGAGATGGCTATGAGTATATGTGCCCTTATTTATCCCAAAAAATTTAAAGGGATGATGCTCAGACATCATTGTTTTAGCTATGTTAAGCTATGGATGTAGTAACTCAAGCGTGATAACTTTACCCATAAATGTGAGTCAAAGGCACCACTTGTACCGAACACTACGATTGAGTTTGAAAAACTCATGATTTTGTAATTCATTTGCCTGCTAGAATGAAATATTAGAATGCTTTTGCAAATAAAAAATACAATATATGGAAAAAAAACTAAATCCATATTTTAAAATAATATCCCCCCTTTTGAATTTTTTTTAGTACATTTGCCACTAATTTAGTTAGTTATAACTAAATTTAGTAGAATGGATAAAGTTGGAGGGCTACTAAAAGTTTCTCTAAAAGATGTTTTTGGGGGATTTAAACCTCCCACCTCCTTTTTATTGAAAAATAATACTCACCAACTACCTTATGCATCAATACATGTCTTAATAAGACAAAAATGATATTTAAAGGCTTTAATTGATATTTTTCAAGTAAAACCACTAGCTTTTGAATACCATGGGTTAGACAAATAGGTAGTTTTGGAAAAAAATTTAGTAAAGAAAGAATTATATGGGTGGTTTTGAGGTATATTATGGTGGTTTTGGGATTCCAACAAATGAAATATTATATTGATGGTTTTAGAAATAAAATTAATGTTTCAAGTTTGGCACCTAAGACTAAATATGGATAGCATGGATTAAGTTATAAAATTAAAGAAAAATGAGATCAACCTCATAACCTTTTCAAACATCAAGATTCTTGATTTATCTATTACAGGTTGTTTGGATGCTTAAATTTCCACTCTGATCAACAATAAGAAAATGGTGTCCAAGCTCCACACTTTGGCTTTTTTTTCAATGCCTTTCCTCTATGCTTACTGAGTTAGGAAAATGAGAGCAGTGGGCTTCTCAATTTCTCCTCTACGGCTACCAACTTTTTTTAAAAAAATTCTTCACAAAGACTTGGTGTATTTAGAAGTGCTTAGGCTCGTCCCACTAAAATTCCACCTAGATCAAGAGAGAGAGAGAGTGCATCAGGGCTCTTCTTATTTTCTCCTACAAATATCTTGGAAAAATTTTCCTGCTCTAAAACCATATATTAAAAAATATTGGAACATGAATAATTATTTTATTTAGATTAAACTCATAATGTATTAAAAGGGCTATTATATATCTAAGAAGATAGCTTAAATAACCTCCTAAGAAATAGGATGGTTCATAAACAAGAAACCTAGAATAAAGTTCATGGGTGCAACAATACAAACAATTTAACAATAATTATTCCTATGGTGAATTAAATCACTGAATTAATAATCTAATAATAACTCCAAAAATGGGTGAAGTTAACTAGTTTTGGCATGTTTATTATGATTATGGATCAATTTTTCATCTATGACGTATGTTTTATTCATGGATATGCTTGATTTTATGTGTATATTGATTGATCTTGGTTGGGTTATACATCCATGGAGATGTCTATTTAGACTTAACTCATCTTGACACCTATAGGATGTCTATTTAGATCTATTCTACATCCATGAATATGTTTATTGCAAGTTATGATTGAACTTTCTGACTGTGAGGAATTGTAATTCCCACAGTAGTGTTATGGTACTCTCTTTGAGCCTTGGCTAAGATCACCCTTTCCCAAATTGATATGAATTATAAACAAACAACACCATTTAACCTTTGACATGATTAGATTAATTTAATTAGTTTAATCATGATATAAGCTTGTTGTTGGAATCTTAATATAATACCTAGATGTCCATTGATTGCTTGCATAAATAATCCATCTGATGAGGCTGAGGTATGATATCTTGGGAGGTCTAAGGGTGAGACTCAATCCTAGAGGGACTAATGGGGTGAGTGTGATTGACTTGCATGAAAAAATTAACATTTTTAGGGATTGATTATGTCATACCATTGATGGTATATGATGTCTTCTATATGGCATTTACACATTGGGTGGATCAATGTAGCTTCATGGACCCTTTTGCTTCAAAAATATGTGTTTGACTATGGTGATGTGGAAAATACCTTGACATAGTTACCTATACTTGAATGTATATTTATATTATGCTACTCCTTAATTCATGTATATTGTTATAGGTTAGTTATATAAACCTTGTGAGGTGTGAAAGTGCTTAACCATGTGAAATGTGTAAATTTTTATACTATCCAACTGGCTGTCCTAGTATTCTAGTTATGTTACGTGTATGATTTCGTGTTGTTAAACTATAAATTATGAAGCTAAGCACTTGTGTTCTATAAATCCAATTTTAAAATCCAAATATCTTGTTTAGGCTACCAAGGTATAATGTCATGATGTGTTTTGTAACCCCACATCATTGTTTTAGTTATGAACCTTAATACAAGTATGAGTTTAAGGGTAAAGAAACATTGTTTTTATAATGGTTTAGATTGGGTACAGGCTAGGGGGTGGAGTCTCTTGTAGGCTGAAAATCTACTCTTCCCCTTTGCATGAGGCAACCACCTAATTCATTCAAAATGTGCACCACAAGAGCCACATATTGGTCATGGGACCCTCCTGCATAATGGTTATCTTATGGTTAAGTGTTACTTTATCCACCTTTTAGGGGTTTTCATTAGACAACCTATGTGGAATTTCATTGTGTAAGTCCTATAAAGTACTAACTAGTCCTATATTTTGGATCTTTTTGTAAATCAGCAAGGAGATACTTGTTGAAATGCATGCATGTGTTGGCATGTGCATGTAAACATGTTATGATTGAGGTATGAATTTTCTATACTTGATGTATATATATTTTGGTATGAATATATTTCTATATTATTTTATGCATGACTAAATAATATGCTAGTTTTTTGTTCAGAATGAACACTATAAGTATTGATCAGGCAGAATTTGTATTCTTGGGTACCCTTTATTTATTATATTTTTAATACCATGAGGTAAGCATATTAGGATGGTAGAAATATACTTCCTATAACCATTGTGTGAGCTCACAAAGTGTTAGAGATCATGTGGTAAAATTTTGGGTATCATATAAGGCCTGGGTTAGCTTATCCTATTGTTAAATGTTGAAAGTGTGGGATGTTGCACTATCCCCTAAATAGTATTTTTTTTTGGAAGTAACTATTAAAAATGTATTACTATCTAGTGGTAGCATTATGTGATAAATGCTAACTAAATTACGCATAAGACATAATGTGTGTCAATAAAGACACTATTTTAGTTTGTGTATATGTAGTTAAATTTTGATGGGATTTTATAATTTTTAACTGATGTCATAAGAGTTACAAAATTTTATGGTATGTTTACCTCTTGATAAGAGGGACATCTAGCTAATATTTGGTTCTCTAACAAATTTTAACTTAAATATTAAAAAATTGTTAAATTTGCCTATCTTTCACAAGCTTACAGCTAAAAGAGGTGTGCTTAGAATGCAATGAAAGATTTTGTTAGCATTTTTTAAGGTGTGGAAGGTTTGTTTCCATGATTGATAATGTTGTTTTGACTTAAAACTTGGAAATTCATGCCTATACGGGTGGCTAAATTTTCATAGTTTCTTTAGAGTTATGTTAAAATGGTGGTATACCATTAGTATACATGCTAAATGAGAATAGATTTGGGGATGTTAAACCCTTTTACCAATGTTGTGATTATCTATTTTGGTTGTTAATAAATGACCTATGCATCATAAAAATTTATTGTATCTTGAGTTGAGATGTATATATGAGCATTTAATGCTATAATGACTTATGGTATCTCCCTATTATTATCCTAGTGTTGTAAAATGACATATGAGCCAATAAGATTTTTATTATGGATTGAATAAAATAATTACTTAGCCATAATTATGATTTATGATGAGAATATTAGATGTATCTTACCAATATGGAGTGTTACATCCTCTTGCTTAACTATTATGTAAGCTGATGTTTTTTCTAATTATTATTATGATGAGTAGATGAAACCTTTGTATAAAGAGTGATTAAGTCCCCATGGACAAATGGGTCCTTAGTTATTGATATGGTCATCAAGATGGCTCTTCTCTAAGAGGGGGAGGATGTTATCACCCCACCATTGTGCACCTTGACTTGACTATTTAAAGGTTGATTTAGCATATGTATAGTTAATTTATACACATCCCTACTTAGCTAGATTATACTGTTAGATCTCAATGCTATGATATTTGAATGTAGTGATGTATTTATCATGTTATATACTTGATGATGTATATACTATTTGATGTACTTGATATTTGATTATAGTTCATTATTGATTTATCATTTTATCATTTTTTGGATCAGATACTGTTGATGGATACACTCAGTGGTTGTAGGTGATGATTATGAGTTAGGCTAGATGTTGGCATTGACTTTTAGGGTAACAGAGTGGTTAAGTAGCTGCATGAGTTAAGATAGGTAACCTAGTATACATGATTAGTTTCATGCCTTTGGTTAGTTGTATTATTCATATGTATAATCATATTTTATTATGCCTTATCATTTTTCTTTTTTTATGTCCTATCATATTGTTATTGTTCCCTATGTGGTTGCTAGGTGTTCTACCCATCCAATCAGACTTTCCATTTTTTACTCTCCCACATACACCTCATTACCTTGGCCTTATTGGGATCACCCTCACTTAACTCAGACTCCCAAAGGACCTACCTAGACCTAGCTCCCTATGATACTCCTTTCACATGATTTATTACTTGGGTGATTGGATAAGTGTTGATGGCCCAGTTAATTGGTCATTATGACATTTAAACATTTAATAACATTTAAAATAATATCTATTTTATCATTTTCCTTTTCTATTTTATGGATTTTAAATATTTTATTATTAACATTTAAAATAATATATATTTTATCATTTTAATTATTGTTACTTACCTTCAATATCTTATTGGCTCATGGGCTATTTTTTTAAAAAAGGTCATAATTGATTGTGTAATTGTGGAGTTTGGGGTGGTCACATAAGGAGGGGAATGGGTTGATGAAATGGGAGGATATATTTTCTCTCTCCTTATTGAATGGTAAATGGGATGAGAGTATGGAGAGTTGGAGGGGGTAAGGAAAAAGTCAGGGAGGTAAGTAGAAGGACATGTAGGGGACAAGAATGGAAGGGGGAGGAGAGGAAGAAATGCAGAGAAAAGTAAAATGTAGGAAGGAGAGGAGAGAAAGAAATACACATGGGGTTCAGAGATTTGGCACTCATCTTTTATGGGGGTGTTAGATTCAAAGTGAAGATTGATTTATTGCTAAAAGGAAGGAGGTAATTCTTAGCTCGATTTAGACTCCTCTTTCCTATATGAAACTGGTAAGCCATTTTATTTCCTAACACTAATTATCTTCATGAATGAAAATGTCTGATATTGAGACCAATTTATATTATTACCATTATTATTTGACACATAAACTTGTGAGAAGAGAATCAAAGCATAAAATTAGGGTTTTATAAATATTGATTTGGTTATAATTAGATATAGGAAATGCATTATTGGTTGTGGCTATGTATTCCTTCCAATCTCATCATGAATAAACTTAGTCTTACTTCATAAAACATACCATTGTATTTTATTGGTTTTTCCCACTTATCAATTTTGTTATACTCTTAACCTAGAAAGCATTATTAATCCATGGTTGTGTATATAAATTTCATTATTCATATTCCATGACCAATAAAATTAAAACCCTACTGCTACATTTTATTTGGCTGAGTGAAAATTGAGTCATTTACCCTTGCCTATGAGGAGCACTATAAACATTATCAGGCTATGATACATATTTTATGCCTTTAAATGAATAAATTTAGCTCTAAAAAACCCCTACGCCTTGGTCCCAAAAATCTCTAATAGCTATAATTTGTTATATATACATCTTACTCCACCTAGGTATATTGTGATGGATGTCATTCCTTGTTCCAAGCGTCTGTATAGATGGTGAATGTGATTGATGAATAATTTGGGGAAAGGCATATTGGGTTTTATTAAACCTCTATGTCAGATTTGCCACTACCATTATAGTTTCTAAATTTAGTTAAATTGACTTGAGGAATAATCATTCTTAAGGTAGATTTGATTAGAAGTTATTATATATATATATTTTTCCCATTTTTGAATAATCCAATTTGAGATTTTATATTCAAGCATATGGATAGTATATTGATGTTGATATATCTATTCTTTTTCTTCCATTGGGGAAAGTTGATTGGGTTTTAAATTATTAAAGTAATTGAGTCTATTTGTTGATTAATGGTCTTTAGACTTATTATTTTTTCCTGGGGTTTACTTGGTTTAGCCATGCTTTAGTTGGAATGGAATTTTTTTTGGCCATACAGATGTGCATTGAATGGTGATTAATTCCCATACACCTAATTTATGTTGAATCCATTGTGATCAAGACAAGTTTGATGGATTTTTCCCTTTAACAATTATTTTTTGTGGTTCCTTGCATAAGTCGATTTTGTTGAAATTACCTATGTGTGGATTTGATTGGAAATTTGTATGTGTTAATTTGAATGACTAAATTCTGTTGTGGCTTGATTAAGAGTTTTGTATTCTGGTGTATTACTGATCCATGAAAACTAGCAAAGCCCTATTGGAATCATGATTTTATAAAGATGGTTTTCAATTTTTAATTAAAACCATTTAAATGGCCTACTATACCATGACTCATACTGACCCAATTTTAATATTTTGGGATCATATAAGGTCATGAATCCTCATGATGATCACTTGAATCTCCTATATTGGTCATTGGTTTAAAATCAAATTATCATTTTTGAATGCCTATTGAATTATTGTTTTTAATTTAGAACTTGTTGGAATTATTAGACCTAAGAAAAATACATGGTCAGTGTGTCATATGTTGACTATTTTGTTTGAATCAAGTCTGACCAATAATTGATTATGGTTTTCATCAATTGTTGAATCCTTAATTATTTCCTAGGGAATGTTGTATAGTTGAATTGCCTAATTAACACACCTGCATGATTTTATTATTAGTTTTAGACTTAGTTGAGTATAAATGTTAAGTAAAGCATTTTGATTTCTATTTTTTATGATTGATTAAAGCATATTATTGTTGGTTCACCATTCCTAGACCAAAATTGAATAACATGGCATTAGTTGGTATGCCTAGGTTATAAATTTGTAGCTAGGAGGCTAATGGGCTGACCACATACTTGGAGGGGATCCAAGTTGGTTATTCTAGGAGATATAGATATAGATTGGTTATTTAATCCCTTAATATATCTTTCAATAGCCTATAATTAATTATCCCTACTTCTGATTTATATGATGATAGGTTGGTTATTTCTATCTCACCTCAAAATGGTAATTGTGCCTTTTTATTTGTGTTATGTAATTGTGTTGTGAGGTCCATTGGCTTGGAATCTAAATGACTCATAAATTCCTCCTTGACTTTATTTTTCTGAAACCACCATCTAGCTGATGGTTGGGGTGGTAAGGGTCACTAGTGGTTTGGCTCATAGGGTTGGTTGGGAGGGTTTGTCTATTTGGTTCTTATTGTTCCCTTCTTGGATGAATTTGTGGATAGGTATGATGTATTTATAAATTTTTATTACATACTAGTTATCTCTTTATTATCATAGATTCTACATAAATTTCTTACAACATAAATAGTAGATGAAGTTATACTTACATTCATTGGATTTTGGTTTAGTGATAATTGGATTTTTGCATGCTAACCCATGATCAGATAAGGATCATTCAAGAATAAGAAGTACAAGTTATAATGATGAGTGTGAGGTAACATGTGAAGGTTTAATTTAAATTTTGAGTATGATCATTTTATTATACATGAGTTTTATCCATGGATTGATAGTTGATTTTTAATTACTAATTCTATATTGGTGAATTGTATTATTATCATCATTATGGATTGTACAAAAATTGATGTTATGCACTCTTTAGTGTGATAGTTATTCTTTATGTATCCTTATGGAGTTTTATATGTATTCTCTTTATATTTTTAATCATGGTACTTGAGTTGATATTGTGTAGGCAACTAGATTGCTTATTTTGAGTATGTTAACTTAGATTATTAATAGGCTAAATTATTAACTTTTATGATATCTATTGGGGAGTTATTTAATCAATTCCTTATATATATATATATATATATATATATATATATATATATATATATATATATATATATATATATGCTTATAATTCTTTTATACACATTGTATTTACTCTTAGTATAGCATAGAACATGTAACTATCCTATAGTTGGTAGCCATTGTGTGCATAGAAATGGAGATATATGGGATGTTTCAACTTGTTTGTGGTGTATATGAACACGATTAGATGATTTGGTAGCCATGTATTTATGGAATGTGTAAACAAATTTCTGCTTCCACACTTAGGACTTGTGAGTCCACATGCATAAGTATGTATGTTGTTATTAAGCAATTCCATTTTTGATTGGTTATTATCTATTGAAGATCCATTTAATTACCTTGATGAAATAATTTATGGTTTGATTAGATTGTTAAGACTACTTATTATTTGAATATGTACATTGTAATGTGGGAACAAACTGCTAGTTATGGTTGAAGAGAGTAACCTTAAACCATTTTACATGTGAACTAATTGGTAATTCTATATGATACCTTTCATTGCTTATATGATTACATAGATAAATATGGTTGAGTGTTACCTATGAACATTTATCTTATGGGTTTAATATGCACATTATTCTATTCTTTTATTGGCTAGAATTTTCTCATTGTATAGACATGGTTGTTGGTGCGAGTTTAATATGTGAATTTAGTTCATGTAAAACCTTGAAACTCATGTATTATATACATTGGTTCATGTTGGAATCTATTTTATGATTGAATAGATATACTAGTGCACATGAGAAATATACCACTCTACCATGTTGGTTATAATTGGAATTTGATGTATACCTATTTACCTTGTACTCATTCTTATGATAAATACATTACCCAACTATGCTGGTTCATACCTTAAATGATAGGGAAGGAAGTTGGATTAATTCCTTACCAAAATATTTGGTTGTAAGAGAGTTTGTGTCTCAACTATTACTTGTTTTTAATAAATTCTAGTTTATATGTATTTATGGAATTGTTAATGTGAGTATGAAGGTTGAATTGGTTAATAGGCCTTCCTTGCTTAAAAATAATGGTTGATCAAATATAACTTATGATATATGATTATAAATTTCACTACAAGGTATATTGGTTGTATTAATTCCTCTTTTTATTATTGTATCACATTGGCTATTTGCCAATATGGAATCATTTATATTGAACCAATGATTGGCTTCCACTATAACCTTGTCTGGGAGATGATGAATTAAAATAGGATTATGTACTCATCCATTTATTTATATCATGGCAAGCATGATTGTAAATCGATTAAAATATATTTATGCAAATGATATCTTGTTGTGTGATTAGAGACCTTGCTTAATCTACATGTATTCAATTTGATATCTAGTTGTAATGAATGATAACATGTTGGATGTTTGCTTGATCATCAATTAGGATAATGTTTTATTGGTTCCCATGTCATGGGCTTGTTTGACCCAGTGATGGCATTGAATGCTAAGTATAACCTCTCTAATTATGTGTATGTGAGTACACTAAGTGAGTATCACTTGCTTTAGCAAGTAAGGTTTTAGTTCGTTATACATCCAAATGCATATTATAATATGCAACTTCAAAAAAAATTGGGGTTGTTTTAAAGTCATAGAGTACCATGTGCTCCAATATCGACTGACACAAGGATATCACATAGAGAGGTACCTTTCCATCCAAATTGTGACATAACACTCATGATATCACAATCCCTATCATATCCTTCTAGATATATAGAATTTTGACAATATAGACATCAAATAGACTCATCCTCAGTCCTAGGTAAATCTTATTCAATCACATTGCCCATCAGGCTAATACTTGCCTCTTTTCCTGACTATCTAATATCCACATGATCATCAGTGTCCCTCCTATAGTAAATCCAAGCAATGCATGGACATCTTAAAATGTGATACTAAACTATATGGTATCTCCATCCACCACCCATCTAAAATTATTGGTCAAGTGTTGTCAGGCTCTCAAAAACATGACCACTAGATCAGTACTCAGTGGAACTTATCATATCTCCATGATGCCTCCTAATCTTAGTATGACTAATGTAGCTTGGTCCACCTCCATTAGGCACTCCAATAAATTTGATAGCCAACATGTGTCCGTTAATCACCAAAATCTTTGATGCCCCTTCAACCATCAAATAATAAAAGATGTATTAGACCTCCATGTCACTTATAATCAAATACATTCTTTTAAATTTTAACAAGAATTAATAAAATATTGCCTTAATATATTCATTTATTATAAATTTCACCTATTCTTAGCCTACTTGGTCATTTTAGTACTCAATCATACACCCTAGGACTTAAAATTACTATATCAACCAATTTATTGCATTTTAGTACTATATCAGCCACTTAATAACATACTAAGTTGACCTAATGGTATTGGGTCAACCATTTAGACTTAAAAAACTAAGTCAAACCTTTAATTTTCCCCCTTAGTAATAAATCATTACTTTGAATTGACTAAGTCAGAAATAGGGTACTAAGTCATCCCTCTACTCTAAATAACTAAGTTGACCCATACTTACTAGGTCAACCCTGTCAAAACCTGATTTTCAACCTAGTAGGTCGACTGGGTCAACTTAGTTCTCTCAAACTATAGAATCTTTGACCCACTTGTAATAAATTCCTTTGGCATTTATTACTTTGATTCCTTTCAATCTATTTCCCATTTTTTCCTCTAGCTCCCTTAGTAAATTCTTGGGGTTCATTCTAGTTACTAGAATTGAATTAATTTACAAATTTCTATAAAACACTTAATTTCAAATAAAATACTCAAACTAAATTTTAAATTCTTAGTTGCCTACCTATACTACACTCACTATGGCCATTAGGCATCCTTCTCATCTTAGTTGTCATCTCCTCACTATATTGGATCTTTTGGCTTTCACTAAGTCTCTCAGATCTCTATTTTTCTCTTAAAATAGTCAAATAATGGCAAATGAATTCTTTTCACTCTATTTAAAGTTACTATTCACAATTATTTACCCTTAAAATATTTACTATCAGATTCCTTATTTTGATCATATCTTTATTTTTAATAACTCATTTTTTGAACTGTAAAAAATTATACAATCATGATATTGTAGAGAATTTTTTTCCATTATGATATGCCTATCTTGAATTTTTTTAAATTTTTTCACTCTTTTTTGCACTAATCTCTATAGTTTCACCTAATTTTCCTCACATTGGACACCTTCAAATATCTTGCATCTTCTATACTTATATCACTAAGGTAAGTAAATATATGTGTTTTTAAATTCTATCCTTTCATTTATTTTATTTTCAACATTATGTGTCATCATGTTCTATTCCTGAATCACCATCCCATGTTATACTTACATGACACGTGATAAGCTTCAAGTGGGGTTATGTATACACATAATATTTTCAAACTTTTATCAATTATTGACACTCTTTATCTTGTAGGAACCTATTGACTCTTAATCTCTCTAAGTGTATGCCTTAAGGGGTGTACTGAGAAAGGGATGGGTAGACCATTAGTGATTTGCAAGATTATTGTCCCTTTTACCACTTGTTATCTACACACATATGTCCTAAAAATAATTCCCTTAAGCTTGTTATTCTCTCTTAGACACTCCTCTACTCTCTTACCACCTTTAGTACCCCTTTTCCTTACCTAAAACCACTTTCGATAGTTTACATGACTAGGATGACTAGGTTGAACTTATACTCTTATTGGTGAAACTCATTTAGGGTCTAGTTTAACTCTTGGTTGACCTAGCCCATGACCTAGTGAGTTTTTTTTAATAATAATATTAGGTCGACTAGGTCAACCCTATTGGCTAAATTTTTTGGAATGGATTAGGGTTAAATTTGCCTATATATATATATAAGATCATTTCATCATTATTTAGATAAGAGAAGAAGTAAGATATATTGTGCATCTACTTATCCACCATTCTAATTTAGGAGCAAGATTAGGGTTTTATACTTTATTTGGAGGTACAGATCTTGTCTTATGGATAATTCTTTTAGATGCATTGATAGGTTGTGTAGCCTAATGCCAATTTATCCTTGTCATCTTTACATAACAAAACAATCTCTTGTTAATCACCTTGGCTAAGGGAGAGATTGAGGCTCACTAGGTTCATTTTCAAAGGTAAGTATTCCTAACATTTTCCCTCCTTTGTAAGAGTAGATAGTTATGAATTTTTACTTATCTTCCATGTATTAGGATTATATACACATTGACATGAGTATATGTCTCTAATGCATCTTTATTTTTAGTGTTTATTACCCCCAGCTTGTGCCACAAGCTTTGGTGAGCACTAGATTATATTCTTTACTTTACTTATTATTAGTATAGTGAATATGAAAACATAGGACTTAGTTAGGGTCATTATATGATTTTGATTGATTGGAGGCTTTAGAACCCTCCCTATTATTATTATTATTATTATGCTAAGAGATCCCCTAATTAGGTCTATCAGATCCCCATATTGGTCATGTTCCTGATTATCTAATGTATCCCCAATTAGAAGTGTAAGTAGGATCTATAATCTTAGAACAAGGATTGATTTGTAGATATAATGCATTTTTGATTGCATACAGTCCTTGTTCATATTTAGTCACTTCTAAGTCCTACACACCCTATTAAAGCACCATTTATCTTCATCTCCTTCTAGCTTACACTCTACCAACACTGACTATAGGTAACAGTCTCATTATGGAAACTTGGAATAGGTTCTATCTAGTATACAATTACTTAGCACTTAAAAACCTTTAAAAATCATCGAGAGACCCTTTTTTACCTTTTATAAGTCCATCAATGCATACAAGTACATACATGATCCACATGTTACACATACCTCCATGACCCAAGCCTAACATTGATGTAGGTGTATTATGATCCTTTTTTAGGTTTGTAGGTGTATTTAGAGGTAGTGGGAGTCTAGATTAGGTATGACCATACCTAATCAAATCTTTGAAACCTTTTAGAACACTCCAAACTCATAATCACTCCATATAAACTTTTATTTATCAATTGGTGTTTAATTAATCATAATAATCCTAGTGTACATTAGACTTTATTCCCAAAGATCAGTGTTTGA
Source organism: Torreya grandis (assembly GCA_037957365.1). Taxonomy (NCBI): domain Eukaryota; kingdom Viridiplantae; phylum Streptophyta; class Pinopsida; order Cupressales; family Taxaceae; genus Torreya; species Torreya grandis. The sequence continues at coordinate 1,052,644 of JARHVA010002882.1, read as the reverse complement.
TCTCTTTGTGAAGGCCTAATTATTACTTTGATACTTCCTCAACATGTGATCCAATCCTCTACTCCTTTCGGATCATTATTGATATCTTATTCCATTTGAAACCAATCTTCTTCAAAATGCATAATTTATATTAGTCTATTTTAAGTTTGAATTTATTTGAGGCATGTTACACCTTTTTGTTTCACACTTATCCATATTTAATAACTATGATTAAGGTTAGTCTGTCTTTTCCTTTTTATCTTCGCTATTCCCTGGTCCAAAGCTTATATGCTCATAGGAAAAAGGAAATGCGCCCTATCCTCCATGAAGGCCTTATTCTGCTTATTGAAGGTTACTGTAAGAATAGGGCACTGGTTAAGTACCCCAAACAGGGGAAAAATAAGGTGTCAGGAGATAAAAAGAATGAAAGAGTAATCAAGAGAGGCAATTTCAAGTCCCCCAGTCCTAAACAGCAGAATGTAGAAGAAGAAAGGGGACGGGAGAACATTGAAGAACCCAAGAAGGAAAAACTGGAGGAAGAAGAAGGAACCGAAAGCTGGGATACTAACTCAAGTGATGATGAAGAACGTTCTAAGGAAATTGAAAAAGATAAACTGAATACTGAGGAGGATTCTGCTAATGAAACTGTAGATACGGAGGAAAACCAGAATGTGTCAGAGGAAGAATTTGACCAAGAAGATCCTGTTGAGGACCCAACTTCTAAGAACGAAAAGGAAAAATTTGATCAGGATGATATTCAAAATAAGAATATGGAAATACAATCTGGAATCAAGGAGTGGGAACAAAAGAGTCAAGAAGATATCTTTGAAGAAGCAAGGAAAAGTCCTTATAAAAAGCCTGAGGACTGGAGAGGGAAGAATTAGAATGATGAAACATATAATCCTATGACCTGGGTTAACTGTAAGGCAGAGGCATCTTCCCAAATTGACTCCTAGATGTGCAGGGAGGTCATGGATCTCAAGAGAAAAATGGAAAGTTTGGAATATTCCCTAAAAATTTCTTGGAACAAAATAAACAACATGGAAAATCAGTTAAGCGAGATCCCAGTCAAGCTCAGAGCTTATGAAAACAACCTCCGAGAACTTATAAAGGACAATAGAAATAAAATGGAGGAAGTAACATCCAACATTTGTGCTACTGATATCAATATAGGTAAATGAGCCAATGAGGAGACCAAAGCACTAGAGGGTCCCAACAAAAGGACGAGGCAAAGCTCTAGAAAGAAAGATACACAAAAAGGAACTCTGCTGGAGGCTACCACTGAGGAAACTATTTTGAAAGGAAAAGAAGCCATGAACTTGATACTGGAACTGGATGAATAATCTGGTCCTTCTTGTTGGTTTTGAAACTGGTAGTGTTCCTTGTTTTCTTTTTGTTATCTTTTGTATATTGTGTTACCAGATATATGTTATCTGGGTTTTGAACGGATGTTTATCTGGTGGTTCCAGGTCCATTTAAAACCTATTTTTGCTACTTACCTGTAGTGTTTTTTAGGCTTTTCTTGTGGTCTTAGACGTTTTCCTTTTCGCTCTTTGTAATAGGGTTTTGGGGCCCCTTCAAAACCTACTTTTACCCTCAATCTAAAACTATGATTTATTTTGTCATGGAACACAATGAACTTACTTGATCACATATATTAAATACCTACACACATTATGAAATTTACACATTGAATTCTTCCCACTCATGACATGCATATTTTATGAGTTTTATTTCATACTTCATCAAGACATGAATTTACCATAAAATGGGGCATATAACTTGCCTTTGCCCTCTTGATACTATTTTTTAATACACTTCATGCAAAATATTAGTTGACATTAGCTATTGAATGTTTAAATAATTTATATTCTTTTATTTTAAAGCTTTGAAGCTTGGATTTGTTTCATTTACTAAGTGTTTGTCTAATCCAAATATTTAAAATAGTGGAAAACATTAAAATATTCAAAAAATATAAAACCAAGACCTATGCATGGCTTGATTTGATGGTACATATATATGTTTAATGTGATTTTTAATATAATAGATATTTATGTATCTAATTTTTATGCACATGATTTTAATTATATACATGTGTTAGATGTAGGACATATACGTTACACATGATACATGGACATATAAATGCATGCCATTTATCATGCCCACATACAACTCTACACTTTGGGGTATGTTAAAGATGGGGGCACTTTGGTATAGTTTTTAGGTTATATATTTATATGCCATTTCATTGATTATATTGTACTATATATATTTTTTATACATGAATTATGATTATTCAAATATTTATTAGAGTCTTATTCCCTATGTGCATCATAATTTTCTATACTAAATGGTGACATTGATTGATTATGAAAATTAATATTTATTGTTTTGTGTTTATTTGATCTTTATGAGTGTGATATTTCTTGATTATTTTTGTGTTCTAATTTTATATGGGTACATTAACTATGTCTTATTGAATTGTGTGTCAATTATGTGAGATGATCCTCTAGTCTATATAATGAAGATGTCTTATCCATGTTAGGTTAGAGTAAAGTTAATTTTTGTGTGTTTGTGTGATTATCAATTATTCACTATGATTTGTGTGCATGCATGTATTTACATGCATTTACATTTATTTTGACAAACTAAATTGATTGTAAGTATGTGATTTGTGTTATGATTTTTACTATGTGTTATCTATTTATATTTGATGTTTCCATGATGCATATAATGCATGTACTACAATATACTTACTATATGTTTAATTGAAATATCTATTTATATTTCAAAATTATTTTGAAATAAAATATCATGATCATATCTTGCATGCAAATAAAAATTGTCATTTTAATTACATTACATGTTTCATAAATATTTACAATGTTAAAAATATTTCTATGAGGACATATTTTTATCATATTTATACATATAATTTACATGATTATACTTTTCTATATAACACATGATGTGCATATATATTTATTTTGATACAAGTGATTTTTAGGTTTCAACTCTTATATAAAAAGGGATACATACATTAGGCTTGTTCATATTTTCATGCTATGTCAAATAGATGATTTCATATTTTTATACAATTAATATGTTAAAATGGGTCAGATTGAGCAGATTGAGACATATTCCACATGATTTTAATGAATAATTGATATATTTTATGATAGTTTGGGATAAAATTTGGAATTATACATGATTTTGAGGAACTACTAGTACATTTTATGATATTTTGGGATAGATTTTGACGTTCTCCATCATTTTGAGGGATATGTGGATCATGCAAGGTATGAGATTTATTCATGCAAAAAAATTTATTTTATTTTATATATTGAGGAATTATGGTAACTACATGATATATTTGGATCTATTTCTATTTGCATCAATAGATAATTTTACATATAGACCTAATTTTGGGGTTAAAAAGGGCATTTTATTACCATGCCTAGTGTGGTTAAAGTTTTGTGTCATTCAAATTGAAACACAACCTTTTCAAAATAGATAGTTAGTAGTTACATTTACTTGGGCCATGATTGCCACATGGTTTTATTTAGTCAATTTTAACAAGTGGAAATTTGGTTCACATACTATCAAGTGTATTCATTCATTAGATTTCTAATTTCATGTTTATCAATGATTTAGATTATTTTATATTTATTATTATGAAGTGACATTGATATCTACATGTTTATTTTAGATTTATTGTGGATAAAATGATAAGTTTTTGGTTATACATGTTAACATAAAGCATGATTATTTATGGTACTAAAATCAATTATTTTATTCTTTTTATTTAGTATTTGTAATACTAGATTAAAAAGGGGTTGTAGATAACTAAATTTTGTCTTTGGAACTTTAGTGACATCAAATTTGATATAATTTTATATGTTTAGAAATTTCATCTATATTTTAATAATAAGCATACTTTTCCTATATTTATCTACCCATATATTTTATTTTCCACCTCCATCCAAATACTACAATTATTTAGGACTAGTTGAGTCTATACAATAACTTTCTAGAATAATAGATCATCTCTATATTACAGATCCTTGTTTTACACTTCCAGATATCCTAGAAAATATTAGTTACCTCTAGTGTTTCATTCTATCAATAGTGTCCAGGGGTCTTCAATTAATATTTTTCAAATTGGAAGTCTCATTTATGTTGGCCTAAACATGTTTTAGGGTTTAGTCATAGTGAAAAATAATGAAGAGTCATCTATAATTAGAAATCATTACTAAGACCATTCTACACTTGAGCATCACTTAACACACTTAAGTATCATTATAAAAAAATTGAAACATTATGTAAAATGAGTACACATATAAAAACCTTCAAGGAGTAGCCATAGATCACTCTATAGAGTAACATTTGAATACATGAAGTCCAAGTTACATGGTGATAAGTACCAAGTATCAACATATATCATTACATTATATATTATTAAAGATGATTCACATGAAAAAAAGTGGGACAAATACATGTGGTTATATCCCTATTCATAGAATTATAATGTAGGAAAAACTCAACCATTTAGTACCAAATGGTTGGGATTATTCCAACCCATAATATTGAACCCTTTTTAAGGCATCTTGCGTCAAAAGCATAATTAGGGATTGGGTAGAAGAGATGAAATATAATAATTTAAATTAAATATTAGAGATATTAACACCCATATAATCAAATTTTAGAAGCAAGTGTAGGGTTCCCAAAGATATCAGAAGCCCACCATGTGTAGGGACACTTGATAAACCTTGCCAATTTTAGTTGTTGTAGGTGTCTGACTTTGTTGGAAACATCTAGGATAGTTTTAAGATCCTATTTATAATATAAGTGGATGAAAAATCACATACATAACATTTTGAGATTTGGTGATGAATTGTGTGAACACCTTGAAGGTAGATATAAATAAATGTATTTTCACTCTCTTGATTTTCCTTTTCTAAATTAATTACAATACACAAAAACCTATTTCAGTGGCTCCATGAAAAGTGGATCTAGGTTAGAAATCAATTTTAGCATTCAAATTTAGTGATGGAGCAAGAATTTTCCAATGATGGTGAGGGGGACCCAGGTGGGTCAGAAGTGTAGCTCATAGATTTGGGCCTGAAGAGTGTGACTTGCTATAAGTCTTTATCAAAGAACATTATGAATAAGTAATATACACTTAATGGAAAGGTTAGTAATATAACTCTCTTTGCAAAAGATCCTCACGTAAGGAATAAATTAGTAGCATCAAGATTCTCTATCCATTTGGTAATACCCAACAAATGTTAATGGGCATATAAGCTTAAAGGAAAGATAGGTGAGTATAAGGAAGTTTGTGTAGTTATAGATCTATCCATAAAAACATGTTTGAGAGGATTTGATATTTTTGTTCTTGATGAGTTGAAAACTAAGGCTTCTTTATGGTGGTCTTCTTATTTGGTGGGAAAATTTCTTGGTTCATGACATAACATAGAATGCTACAGGGTTTGGGCCAGGATCCACTGGAAACTAAGAGGGTCCTTAGACATCTCAACACATAGAAATAACTTTTTCCTAATAAAATATACCAATGATGAAGATAATGATCATATCTTGGTAAGAGGCCCTTATTTTATGAGAAGATGTAGGTTTTTTTTGAAAAAATTGAAGGCAAGCTTTGACTCAGAATAAGAAAATATTCATAAGATGCCCATATGAGTGCATCTTCCTAGTATACCTCTATAATTTTGGGAAGAAAACTTATTCATCAGTATAGAATTTTTTTTGGTAATTTAATCACCTTTGACTCTGCTACTAAAGCTAGGACCCTCATGGTTCACACTTGATTCTATGTTAATACAAAGATCGATCAAGAATTGCTCCCTTTTGTTCTTATAAATTCCTCAAGTGGAGAAAAAATTAATAAAATTGAATATGAGTACTCTTTATTGAAATGTGAAAGATGTAGGAAGTTGGGACATATGACTAGAAATTTCCCATCCTTTGTTAAAAAAGGTAATGCTTTTGTCTTCAAAAAGGATCAACATACTTGGATGAGGAAACCTAATACCAACACAAAAGATATTTTTTATTGAAGACTTAACCTCTTTCTCAAGAAAACTATATTATTTTCAAGGATCCTTCTTTGAATATCCATGTTATCTCTACCATGGATAACACTATAATATCTTTTGATATTTTAGATAATTCTACATCAGTATATAAACCATCTTAAACATAGGTTAACATAAGGGATAATGTAAATTATTCAAATATTAATTAGGTGATAGAGGTAGAGTCAAAATAAATTATATAAGGGAGAAAAACATAACTATTTGAAGGAAAATTCAAGAAAAAAATACAAAGCCACTTTGGTCTCAATGAGCTGGATTAGGTGATTTTAGTTTTCCAAAATCTTGTAAATCCTTCAATATATTATGCATCCCTAGTGGATTGGAATATTTTCCAATTTTTTGAAAATATGAAGGAAGGAGATATGGGGTGTGCATCTTTGAGAAGACTTTCTCCATTAAAATGTATTTTTCTGACATAGCTTAGTAACACTTAGGTTACATAATGACAAGGAGAAAAAGGAGTTCTCTAATATGATATCTTCTTCTTATACCTCCATAAGTTTTAAGTTGGATTATGCTAAAGAGGATAAGGACTTTGATTTATATGGGTATAAGAGGCAAGCAAATAATGTTTAAGAAACAAAAAAGGAAGATTTTCATTAGTTAAAACTAGAAATAATATAATAGAGAATGAGATACATAATGGCTATCAAATAATTCTAAAGCTCAAACTAAACTGAGAATCTGTTATGTAGTAGAATAAATAGGATCATTGAAGGTTATGTAATAGAATATTATGGGTATGAACCATTTGAGAAAACATAGAATATTCAAGGATATGAGGATTACTAATCAACTAGCTATTCTTGCTATCCAAGAAATGAAAATGGATAGTAGTGTATTGAAGACAAACAAAATTAGTTTTGAAAGGAAGAAATATAACTAGCGTAGGCTCTGAGGGAGCATTTGGAGGCATTTCTACCTTTTGAGATGATAAGAGGGTAAAGGGTGAAATTATTATTAAAAAGAGGCACCATCTAACAATTTTGTTTACCTATCTTTCACAAGATATTTATTGGATTATTTCAAATATTTATGCTCCTAATATGATCATTGGTTAGAGAAGACTATGGTTGGATCTAGTGTATTTCAAACATATATGTAAATATTTCAAATGGATGATTGTTGGTGATTTAAACACCCTAGTTAGTATAGGATAAAAAAGAGGGTGTCCAATACTAATCTCACAATATTGAGGATTTGGCTAAGTTCATTATTGTCAATGGGCTATTTGATATCAAACTTAGAGGATCTCCTTTCACTTGGTCAAATAAAGGATTGGTAATAATATTATTCAAATAATATTGGATCATATTCTCATCTCCCCATATTGATTTAGAATTTAAGATTTTTGCTTATCATCACTCCCTAGGTTTGGATCAAATCATAATCCATTGGTGCTAAACATTTTAAAAAGTTTTAAAAATTATAAAACACCATTAAAATTTGAGCATATGTGGTTTGCTCACCCAAAATTATTGTATATTAAAGGAATGGTAGAAGATGGAATCTTCAAGGATAATTATGCTTATGTTTTCTCAGAAATTAAAAAATGTTAAGAAAAAAATCCATGTTTGGAATCATGAGGTTTTTGGTGATATCTTCTTCCAAAAATAGGATATAAAATCAAAATTACTTAGTCTTTTATATTGTATTAGTGCCCAAGGCCTCTGTGAACATTTACTTAATCAAGAGAAATAACTAGAGACAAATTTTCATTCCATTCTTGATCAAGAAGAGTATTTTTGGAGACAAAAATTGAGGGCTACTTGGTTCAAGGAGGGATATCATAACATAGTTTTTTTTCATTTAACTACACTTAAGAATAGAATTAATAACAAAAATTTTAAATTATTTGATGAGGATGGCTCCCTTCATAATGATCCTGTAGGCATAAAAGAAAAAGTAGTGAGTTTCTTCAAAGATATTTTTGATCCCAACTCAGTGATTGACAAAGAATTAACCAAATATTTTATTCAACATGCCACTACTCTTATTACTGATAATGATAATGGTAACATGTTGAAGTATGTAATAGAAGAGGAAATAGAGTCAAAAGTTTTCCTAATGAAGAAAGACAAAACACCAAGACTAGATGGCTTTCTAATGGATTTTTTCCAAAATTATTGGGATATTATTAAGTAGGATTTATGGGTGGTGGTGATTGAATTTATTTACTTTGAAAAAATTATTAGAGAGTTTAATAACACATTTATATCTCTAATTCTCAAGAAGAAAGGGGCCTCAAAATTCAAATATTTTAGGCCTATTAGCATGTGAAATTCCATCTATAAAATCTTTACAAAGATTCTATCATTGAGGATTTAGACACATTTAAATAAAATTATTTATTCTAATCAAAGAAAATGTCTCAGGAAGATAAATCTAGGGTGGTATTATGGTAGTACATTAGATGGCACACTCCATGGCTAAAATTAAATAAGCAGGTATGATTTTTAAAATTAATATGGCCAAAGCTTATGATAGATTTGACTAGGGTTTTTTGGATTTAGTTTAAAATAAATTTGGTTTTCATAAGCATATTAGAAGGTTGATTTACAACAACATTTCAATGGCTATATTTTCTATCATTATTAATGATTTCCTCTCTAGATTTTTTGGGAGTGAGCATGGGATTAGATAGGGTGACCCTTTGTATTCCTTATTTTTCATTATAATGGTAGATTATCTAAGAAGGAACATTATGAATGTGCTTACACAAGGCAACTTGAAGGGTTTTAAACTAGCCTCTAGGTCTCAAACTTCTCTTCATTAATAATTTGTTGATGATATGATTATTCTGTCATTGACTTTGGTTAGGGAGGTAAAGGAAATAAAGTTTATTCTAGATATCTATGTGATTATCTCAAATCAGTTGATAAACTACTCCAAAAGTAAATTATTTTTGTCAACACACCAAGTGTCCATCAAAGAAATATTGCACATATTATAAATTACTAGATCAAGGAACTTACCTCAATTTATTTAGGCATTTCACTATTCAGAGGGAAGATGAAATCTAAATTTTGGTACCCTCTAATTTAAAGGTTTCAAAGCAAGTATTTTGGTTGGAAAGGGGATATACTTTATTAGGTGGGAAAAGTGTTGCTCATCAAAAGTGTTTTACAAAGTCTCCCCATTTACATTATGTCCCTCTTCAAAATTCCCAAGGATATCTAGGAAAAAATTGACAAAATCCAAAAAATATTCATATGGATGGAGTGGAATATATTCATAAATTCCCTCTGGTGGATTGGGATAAGGTCTACCTACCAAAATACTTTATAGGGTTGGGTATTAATAATATTTCCTCAATGAATAAGGCATTATTCAAAAATCTTTGTCAGAGACTCCTCAAGGAACCAACTCCTTGGGTGAACATTTTCTATGCCAAATATATTAGATACAAATATCCTATATCATTCCTTATTGAGCCTACATTTACTAAAGGATCAATAATTTGGAATGTATTTTCCAAGAATAGGGATACTTTACTAAAGGGATGAAAGTGGAAGCTAGCTAATGGTCACAATATTATATTCTGAAAGGGTCCTTGGATTCTTAATCATTCACTGAAGACTCTTGAACCATGGCATCAAGTTTCTCTTCCTATCTCCTTTGTTTTAGGAGAAATGGTGATAGATTACATATCGGTTTGTAATGGTAGGAAAAGTTGGAAACATGTGACCCTTGATAATGCTAATGTTTCTTAAACCACTATTGTTTTAGATCTTAATTTCATACTCAAGGGCAACTATATTACAAATCTATAGTGGGAGGATGAACTAATTTGGATTGATTCAACATATGGAAACTATCATGTTAATTCTAGATATTTGAAGCTTAAAAATTTGATAGAGAGGGGTAATCCTTTGGGTTAGGTATGGAAAAAAAGTATTATTCAAAAAATCAACATCTTCATGTGGTTGAGTATTCAAAATATAATTCTTATAGTGGATAATATAAGTAAAAGAAGCCTTACTATGGTAAACATATGTGTACTATGTGAGAATGATTTAGAATCTATTAATCACATCTTCTTTGATTGTGAGTACACTTTCGACATTTGGGGATATCTGCTACAAAGATTTAATATTTCTTGGATTCTACCTTCATCTATTATGGAGGCTTGGTAGGCTTGGTCTTGTCCTTTTGTTAACTAAGAACTCAAGGAGATTTGGAATATGGCTTTCCCTCATTTTCTATGGGGAATTTGGAAGGAATTCAATAATAGAATATTTAGTGATAATAAAAACCCCTTCTTAGAGTATATTATAGTGTTTTTTCCCTCTTATCTAAAAATTTCAAAAATATAAGATGGGGCAAAAGGTTGCCCTTATTATCATTTGAGGAATCCATAGTTAAGGAGTGGCAGCTCAACCTTGATAACAAGACCTTGGTGGATCCTAAGATATCCTTGAGAATAATTTTGAGATGGTTGGCTCCCCAAAATGGTTGGGTGAAATTGAATTTTTATGGGTTTTCTAAAGGGAAACCTAGACTTTTAAGAGGTGTAGGGGTTATTCAGGATAATCAGAGAGAGCTAATTTCTACTTATGAAGAAAGCATAAGATTCCAAACAAATCATTTATTAGAAGCATTCCTTCTCCTAATATACTCTCTACCAGGATTGATCTATCCCATATTGATCCTACCAAGGAACCATCAGTCATTCAGGTCCTTCATAAGGAAATACTGGGAGAAGGTGAATCTATACAGTATATATGGGAACCTAAATAGTAATATAAATATTCACAAGATATTTCTATAGATACTTTAGAGTTAGTTATAGAAGAAAAGTTAGTAGACCCATTACCACATGCTAATTATAGTCAATTTTTATTATTTCCATCTATATTTCATTGCATATGGTGATTAATTCATAACCACTAAATTGCAAGTTTCATTAAACTAAAATATTTTATACTATGCACCATATTCATATATATAGAACACCTAAGCATGTTTCTAATATTTTTATTTCAAATAAACCACATATCACACAAAGATGGATACCATGAACCCATACTAATCCTACTATCCCTTGACAACCACAGAGTCCAATTATACATACACAAAGTATCACAAATATTAAAGTGACAAATATTGTACCTACACATGCTATTTGACAGTACCATAGATTGCTTGCATTAGGTTACTAGTGGAGAGATACATATGACCATCCTTTGGATGAGATAATAGGATGATATTTCCTCTTCATATATTAAAAATACACAAAAAATTAAAAATAAAAAAAATTCAAAACTCCAAAAATATTTTTAGCATTTACATGTTATATTAGCTCATTGACATATATGTTATTGGTTCCATGTTGGTAGATGACATATACATATATACACACACACACACATGTGTGTGTTTCAAAAATATTTTGAGTGTGATATAGACACTTTTGAATGTTGGGATTTCCTTCTACTCATGTCACTAAGACATTGGGGACATTTATCTTATTTTATCATGATAGATCTAGGTTATATCATTTTATGGTCACTTTAGATTATCATGTTTTGAGCTCATATATAATAACACATGACTTTATCCATGATTTTACCTTTCACATGGTACTTGATATGTTATGAACTTAACATTTTTTGATAACACATTTAATTCATAGGTTACTATGATATGTTTATGTTGGTTTCTTATGATTTCCCTTATACATTTCTTCTAGTGTCTTGCCTTGCTATTATCTTGCTTATTTTGGTATTTGAATATGATCCTTTATTTTCAGCCTCCATGCCTATGTATGATTTATTTGACATTTTAATATGTAATTGTTTTTTTTATGGACATTTGAATATGTCATCCTTGCTTTTGTGGCAATTTGAATAAGTTATGTTCCTTCAATTGTTTAGTATCTAAACATGCCTCTTATTTGTAGTCTCCTTGGGCCACTGCCTTTTAAATTGATTTTGAGTGATCTTGTGTGTGTGTTTAATTTTTTTGTTGATATTATGCTATTAATATATAGATATTTCCATGACCCTTATCATTCATCTTAGTCCTTCATGTGATCACAATAGTTCTATGTGCTTTAATGTTATATCTACCTAGACATGTTCCTTATATATGCTACATGGTTCCTTTCATAGATTATACCATTGTGTTATCATTTTAAGATGATGTAACTACCAGTTCCTATCTTTAGCTCACTTGGGGGGCATATTAGTGGGGTCATGAGGTATGTTCTCCAAATTTGGTACAATTTTTTAGATTCAATTAGGGCATGATTTGGAAGCATGTTTTCCACACTTATTTAGTATTTGGCACTTATATTAGTTTTTATATTTAGTGGACACATGTAATATAGGCATAGCTTCCACACATTTATAATTTTCAAATTCAGTGGGGGCATGCTTTGGAAGCATGTTATCTACACTTATTTATAATTTGTCACTTATATAATTCTACCACCACTATGAATATGAATAATATAATTGTGTCCTTTGGACAATTAAAAAACTATGTAAGTATGGAGAGTATGATTCCAAAGCATACCCCTAATATATATGGAGAAATATGAAAATTGATCTTGGTTTTTCCTCTCAAATTTGGATCTTTCCTTCTTTTACAAGTCTTACATATTCTCTATCTTGTGCCTCTTAACCTATCTCTTAGTCTAACCATTCTTTGTTAATGACATCATACTTATACCTTTCCCATAATATTTAAAATGTACTTATCTTACACCTCTACAAGTTTTGAGCCTGAACCTATTTTATTAATCCTTGGATACTAACATCCATGACAAACATTATCACTAGTGTCCTACCATGATGCAAGTATCTAGTGCCCTAAAGTCATCTATTTCACAAATGAAATGTATCCTAATGGCAAGCCTAAGTAATTTAATGTAAGTTACTTATCAAAAGGGATTGAAATTAAATGCAAGATAAACCCTCATTATTTTCTCACCTAACACATACCAAGCTAACCTATCAAAAACATTCAATTAAGCACCCAATAAATCAAAGATTTCTTATTATTATCCTATTCTCATATCAGTCATAGGAAAAAATTATAGGTCTGAAGTACTAAAATTGTAGCCTAAGATTTATATTTTCCAAGTTACAAGCTAGGTCATTGTTGTACTTAATTTCTATATATTTCATGATTCACATACAATCCAACATTTAGGGGAGAATTACATTGGTTTGAGTCCCTCTTAAGATTATTGGATATTTAGGTAGTGCTCATTAATAAAGGGGTATTTGGGGTCATCTCAACACCATCTGTACACTAAACCACTTTTCCTAAGGCATCATTCAAGGGAAAAAATAAGTTAACCTAGGGTTTTGATTAATAAATTGAGGGAGATAACCCATGCACAAGATATAAATATATCAAGTAACAGGTGATAAAAAACCTATAAAAACCCAATTGATAGATTTGAAAATAGATATATATTATGGTTTGAAGACTAATGTTAACATAAGGACATTATTGTTGATTCAGGTGTCCAACTTGGATACAAGTGTCTAGTGGTCAAACACAGTTAGAATTTAGAGTGAATGGAACCTTAATCTATGTTATAGTCTTATGATGATTCTTGATCATCATCATCTTCTAGAATAGAACACCAAACAAGATATGCTCTCTTTTATCTCTTAGATACTTTGTACTTACTATATTTATTGCACATGTTTAAATTAATTATATTGTCAAAGTACTGTATTACATTTTTAAAATTTAAATATTACAATATTGCATTAAAACAAATTTTATTACTTGTATGTTTCTCTTATGAAATACAAAAATCATAATAATTGATATAATTTTTGTAGACACATAAATTTGGTGTTAGACACTTGGAAAAATCAATTTTAACCTATATTTGATATTTATATTATTTGTGCATACAAATATAAATATTTATCACAATCTCTCCTAGACATTTATTTATTTATAGACTTGGCCTTTCCATATTTCCATCATTCATATATATGATCTACCTATTATATACCTTAATGCTCTATTATCTTAAGAAAATTATTTCCATACTCCAGATCATTGTTTATTCCTTATTAGATAGTGGTAATAATAGTCATACATTTACTATGGTAGTGTCTACCTTCACCAATAGTGTCCCAGGTTCCTTAAAGTGGATATTTTTAAAATTAAAATTCCTACATTGAATTGGCCTACATGTTTCACATGTCAGTTATAGAGGTAGATTACCTAAATATTCCTCTATATAAACATCAATCCTAAGGCCATTTATATTTAGAATTTTTTCATGCACTTTCACATTGATAAATACATTTACACATCCTTGATGCACTATTCAAAGGCATCTAAATATGAAAACCTCTTAAATGAATAATCCAAAAACTAAGTTTTAACACTAATTAAAAGGTCAAAGTTGAATGTTATCAAGTATATAAATCCAAATCTATGCATTGAACTCTCATGGAAAACTATTGAACACACATACACATATATGGGAGAACCACATGTAGTTTTAATCTTTTTTGGAGTATTAGAATGTAGGAAATGCTCAACCACTCATCAATGTGTGTTGGGACTGCCCAACCCATCTAACCCATTTTTATAGATCAAGAAAGTGTCAAAATTAGAGATGTGGTTTCAAGGCAAAGGAAGACAAAAATTTAAATATAAGCATAGGATTGAGGGAAAATAATTACAAAAAAATAATCTTAATAGGTATTCATAGTGATCTATGGTATAATAAACCAATAAAAACACAAGGACAATTTCAATAGACAGTGGAAACATATGGTTTTTAAAGGTGCCTAATATTTCACTCATAGAATCTTGGAATATTTTGATAGTTAGTATCATGAGCTAAGTGATCATAAAACCCTTTTAGATTTTTTGGGATGACTATGCATAGATAGTGAGAAAAATAAAAAATAAATAAGCTAAGTTCCTCATATTTATCTCATTTTTATATTCAGTAAGTGTAAATACTCATTTGATAAAATTAAAATTTGTGTAATGATTGATATATCATATGAAATCTTAATTTTAATAGTTTTATACTTATTTAGATCACTAAATCCATAATCAGTTAAAACATTCTACAAACCCTGATTTTTGTCTTGAGTGTGGAAAACTCTAGGTCTTTTTCCCTTAGGTTTTCATCTTTACTTAGAGTTCTAAATTTATTTTTTAGGGTTTCAGACTTGATTTTTCATTTATCATTATTTAAATAAATAAATAATATTTATAATGGATATGCATAGTTTATTTTTTCTAATTCAAGATATGATCTCATAGTTACATGTTACTTTCTTGAAATATGTAATATGTTTCAAAATCATGAAATTAAATGAGTAATTTATGTCAAATAAATAAGGATAAAACTATAGAATCCTTAAATATTTTTAGTATCTCATATTGTCTATATATTCAACCTAAAATGCTTTAGATTACCAATCAATGTCAAAGGGAACATATGACTCCTTTCATTTATCTTCCACTTCGACCTCAAGGTAGTGATATCTACCATCCTAACCTCATTATTCACCATAGGCTTATATTATAATATGTGGTACATTTTATCATAACAAAAATAGGTAGGGATACCCATCCTATGTGGTAGAATAGAGATATTAAAAATTACTTTCCTAATATCCCTCCACCTCATAGAGTGCTAACTAGTGTAAAATGCTAGTCTGATATCATTGATCAATTTAATAATACTCCAGATATGATATCCATAATAGAGTTTCTTAAGAGATCCACTATCTACAAGGATATTATATATATTATTTAATGACTTACTAAATTATACATATCCTACTTAATTTGCATTCATTGCCAATACATTGAAGAGAAGTGAAGACATGAATTATTTTAAGAAATACTAATTTCCTACTAAACATGCTATAAATCAAAATATCAATTTGTTCATTCTATTTTGAATATTAAATAAGGGAGTAAAAGATGTCTTGGTAGATCATGGATCATGATCCATTATATTTATAACATTACATTTCTAAAAAAATTGGGTATCTATGTATGAACTTTATTAATAAATCAAACAAGAATATCAAAGGCTCTGATAGTGTTCCTTACCTAGTTATAGGATCAAATAGTTTGGATTTGGAAATGGGCCCTAAAATGTTAACCATGGTGTTTCATGTGATACATACTCTTAGGTAAATCATGGATGCATGAAATGGAAGATATACCATCTACCCTACAATGATGCCTAAAGTTTATCCATGAGGGATGTTTTCATAACTATCGAACATATATTAAATGTTTCAAATATTAATAGAACCTAATAACAAATTTATTTCACAATTATATATTATACATTCCTTGATAATAATTACACCATAGGTCATACCAACATAAAGTATACATACATATGAATTTGTGGAGTCAAGCAAAAATAATCAAAAGGATCCAACTCTTAGTATATCACTAAATCAAGAGATAACAAAGGAATCACATAATGGATATAAAAAAGGATAAGATACTAAATATTCAATTATTAATGAATAAAAATGATCAATATCAAATATTTATATAATAATATAGTGATGATGATGAGAAAAAATTTCAAACAAACATAGATGAGTAGGTGTCCCATATAAATTTTACACCCAATGGTCCAAGAGAGTTTTCAAATGATGCAAGAAAAGTGAGAACTATTAAATTAGATAAATGTAAAAACCCCATTCCAATCACTCATGAGGATATAAACATACATGATTATTATAATAATGTTTACCCTATTTTTGGATTAACATGAATCACAATAGGCTAAACTTATGAAATTAATTCAAATTGTAATATATGGAATTGAATCATAAATATGGATGTATCTAATTGAGATAAATTTGATAATATAATTTTCTATTCACAAAAAATATTAATGAGTTCAAGATACTTAGCTTTACAATTTTTATGATTGAATATGACTATATTTTTATAGTGAGAATAGGCTTGAATTAGGATTTTTATTTTTATGAATCTTAAACTTTGTCTTTGTGTATGTAGGATCAATAACATTAGGCCTAGATAGAAACATTGATGGTAGTGGCTGGAGATACCATTATTATCCTAGGAATATTTATCTAGTTATAACCATAAATTATAGTGAACCTACCTGATATGTCTCTATATGTGTGATATGTGACCCTTAATTTCATGCACATCTCTAATAATTAGCTTCCTTCTCCTTAAAATCATAAGTTCACATGTGAAGGATGAAAACCTATAAAAAGTGAGGAAGTGTAACCGGGTTGAGATAACCATAATCACCCCTATTAATGAATAAAAAATACCTTCATATCCAGTAATCTATGGAAGTCAAGCCACATGTAGTTATTCCTACCAGTGTGAATGTATAATTATATTCTTTCTCTATATGATTACACTAAAAAATATAGCTTTGATCTTGACAATGTTGGCACTTAACCTAGCTTGGTGTATTTTAGACTTGGTTGATGAATGCATATATTACATAATTTTAAATTTAGGAAGAATAAGGTAGATTTTATTAGTGTGTAATGTTAGGGTGTGGAGCTAAAAGCTTCACCTTGTTGCAAACAGAAGGAGGAGGTTTTTCGTAGCTTGACAGTCACTGGCGTCGGTAGGCCACAACCGACGTCGATCAGGGGAAGCACAGAGGAAACTGGCATCGGCAGGAGATCGGCCGGTGTCGGTCACCTCTAGGAAGTTAGGGACTGACGTCGGTCACCTGTAGTGGTCAAAAATGCTGTTGACGAACAATCAGTTAAGTGAATGCAGAGTTTGCATGATGAAGACCAGTTCGAGTCTTTGAGCCGCCTGTCTAATTTAGTGTATGCATGAGATCTATATAATAGACTCATGGGCTGTATTGTTAAGTGTTGAACTTGTAGAACCCAAGTGTGGAGCTTGGAGAGTTCTTCCCATGGTGGAATCAAGTAGGATTCCCCATGTATATAAGATCAGGTTTGATAAGCAGGGTGTTGCAGGATCATGGAGGAGATCTACATGTGATAAGTAAGATCAGGTTGGTCTGCAAGGAGATGTCTGAATGTGAGGTTCAGAAAGGAGATCAGCAAGGGAGCTAGATCCAAGGTGACAATAATACATCAGGAGCATGATCATGGTGAGATCTACTTGGAGTACCAGTTCGTACTCGGTTATACTGGACATACAATAAGGTGAACAATAGCGTGTGTTGGCTGTGTGTTGTGACCTATGAGAGAAGATTACTCAGGTGGGAAGATTACTTAGAGCCCTTGAGGAGGAAGCCTCACAGAGGTGGAGAAGAGTGTGATCTCTTTATTGTAATTTCCTTTGTAATGAGTTGAATACAATTATATGTTGCCTCTCAGTTTCTGTGTTATTTCTCATTGATAGTTATTTGTTCTTCTAGTATTTACACATGTTTAAGTTGCTTATACATTGGTAATCATGTGTGCTCTTAAATCTGACAAGTTGTGTCAGAACTTTGGGAAACTTTGGTCCTATCAAATGGTATCATAGCGAGGTTGGACGTTCTCAGAGTGAGCTTGACTAACAGGGGTTCAGATCTATTAAGTGTTGTTGATTACAGGTTACTCATAGGGGTTGCTGTTTGAGTGGGAGTATAGCAAGGTAGAAGAATGGAGAAATTCAGGCACAGGTGTAACACCACAGGGAGTGTGGTGGGTTATCTTCAAGTGGGAGCTTGAAGAGGAATACAAGCCATGATGCAGATTAGACAGAGTACTGGTATGGGTACAGGTGTAGCTCTTTATCTCCAAGTGGGAGATTGTTAGGGTGTGGAGCTAAAAGCTTCACCTTGTTGCAAATAGAAGGAGGAGGTTTTTCATAGCTTGATAGTCACCAACATTGATAGGCCACAATCGACATCGGTCAGGGGAAGCATAGAGGAAACTGGCATCGACAGGAGATCGGCTGGCATCGGTCACCTCCAGGAAGTCAGGGACCGATGTCGGTCACCTATAGTGGTTAGAACTGCTGTTGACGAATAGTCAGTTAAGTGAACGTGGAGTTTGCATGATGAAGACCAGTTCGAGTCTTTGAGTCGCCGTCTAATTTAGTGTATGCATGAGATCTATATAATAGACTCATGGGCTGTATTGTTAAGTGTTGAACTTGTAGAACCCAAGTGTGGAGCTTGGAGAGTTCTTCCCATGGTGGAATCAAGTAGGATTCCCCATGTATATAAGATCAGGTTTGATAAGCAGGGTGTTGTAAGATCATGGAGGAGATCTACATGTGATAAGTAAGATCAGGTTGGTCTGCAAGGAGATGTGTGAATGCAAGGGTCAGAAAGGAGATCAGTGAGGGAGCTAGATCCAAGGTGACAGCAATACATTAGGAGTAGGATCATGGTGAGATCTACTTGGAGTACCGGTTCGTACTTAGTTGTACTAGACGTACAATAAGGTGAAAAATAGTGTGTGTTGGTTGTGTGTTGTGACCTATGAGAGAAGATTACTTAGGTGGGAAGATTACTTGGAGCCTTTGAGGAGGAAGCCTCACAGAGGTGGAGAAGAGTGTGATCTCTTTATTGTAATTTCCTTTGTAATGAGTTGAATACAATTATGTGTTGCCTCTTAGTTTCTGTGTTATTTCTCATTGATAGTTATTTGTTCTTTTGGTATTTCTGCATGTTTAAGTTGCTTATACATTGGTAATCATGTGTGCTCTTAAATCTGACAAGTTGTGTCAAAAATTTGGGAAACTTTGGTCCTATCATGTAATAGTATATTAAATTCTAGGTTGTGAATAAGTTTGACCTAAATTTATATTTATATGCAATTAATTAGGTAATTTCCTATGCCACAAACATGCTAGGTGAATGGGCCGACCTATGGGAAGGGTATGATTTTTGAAAAATAGTTATTTATAGGTGAAGGGAAATAATATAAGCCTCATAAAATAATGTTGATGTTATTTTTTGAGCCTAACATTACTATCTAGAATATAAAAATATGAATGTGGTATTTTTATAAACTAAAATTAAATCAATAAATTCTTAGCAATACTGGTCCTTAACATTTTTACCTTACTTGGTCAATTCACCATTCTAATAAAAAATTATATATATGAGATCCTTCCAAATATTTTAATTTATAGTAACATCTTATATAATTCCCTAATTTATTCATAAACATCCCTAATCAATAGACACTTCACTACCAATTTAGTTTTAGAACCCTCTGTCTAATCTGGACAAGAGCACATTGGTCAGATAGGGGTGTACTACACACTATCCAATAATGTGAACTTTTACTCTATGCTCTAATATATATATTTTTAATTTTGACACACTTCCTAATGGCTCTCTTGTGTGATCCATAAGGTGAGTTATTATAAATAATTTAAATGCCTTTATATAAGATCACAACAAGTGCCTCAATTCAAACCCACTGCAATTAATCTCTAACACTCTCTTGAAAATGCAATTTAAAAGGAACTTATCTATTAATAAAAGAACACTATTTAAATTTTGATGTATTAATACAATCATTGGCCGAGTTATGTTATTTTATTATCGGTTGAATGCCTTTATTTGTCAAGAATTCTAATAATTTTTTTAGTTACATTCATTACATCTATATGATATTTACCATATGGAAAACTAAATTATATTTAGGTCCACACAAATTATGTAGGAAATACTCAATCAACAAGGGATTTTCTATGGATAGATCAACCATATCCCACTTCCCCACTTTTTACCCCTTTGTATTTGATCTTGTTTATTTCTTATGCAAGATAGGGTTTCATATTTTATTGGTTATAAAAATGTCCTATAAAATATCACACATAAATATTTGAACTATAGACAAAGTTTAACAACCTAAAACTTTCATATTCAACACACAATCAACATAAACATAGTTTTAATAGAGGAAAATAATGCACTATGACCTTGTCCAGCTATTATACACTAGTCTTAACATAAAATGATTTAAATTTTTAATTAAAATAATGTTTTAATGTATTTTTCAATAGTTTTACATATTCATATTCAACATAATCATGTTAAAATTTGCATAAATCATTTTACAAGGACATCTCTCTAACCCTAACCATAGTTTCTATATTTAGCAAATTACAACTTCTATAAATTCTATATATCACTATGTGTTTATAGTAGGCTAATTTATTTATCTATTTTAGATCATATTTCAAGTTTAAAATAATTTAGAGTTAATTATAACACACTTAAATTTAAGGGTAAACATTTTGGTGAACCGAATTTTAGAATAAAACATTTCTTGCACTTCTTGTTGATTTTTGGCCTAAGATTTTAGTATTTATTCTATAAAGTCCTCAAAATGAAATAAATGAGTTATCAACCTTGGATATTATATGAATTCACTCGCTTTCAACATTTGAGTAAGTATGATAGTAAAATATATTGTCTCAAATAGATATCGACACAAATAATTTTATTTCAACCTCAGGTGGAATATATCTATGGTCTAAATCCAAAAACATTTCACCTTTATTTTTATTTTATTTTATTTATTTTTCTTTTTTTAGAGAGTGTATTCTAGTAGTGTATAAAATCCTATCTATTATCATTTTGGAATACATAGAGTCCTATTTACAATCCTACTCTATTGTTCACATACATTATGGCATGAAGACCTTGATACAATACTCATAGCCATTCTATAGATATAGATGTGTACTTTAAGATTACCTTGTTTACATCAACTAAGAAGCTATAACATCTGTTTGATTTTGTAGTACACTAAAAATTAGTTAGCTCTGGGAAGTTACTCTCATCTTACCCTCAAAATTGGGTTTAGTGGGATATGGCCATGATTCTACCTCCATATTTAGCGCTCTAAAATATTGGGCTAAAACTTTTCAATCAACGATCAAGTATCTCTAAGAGCCTACAAAAATTTCAAAACCCTTATAGATCACCTTTCTCAAACTTGATTTTTAATTTCACTATCTTCTTAGATAATGGATTTGATTAATTTATTGTACATTCTATTACTTTTCATTCTATTGTATGCTTCTAACACATAGTGAAAAAATAAACAATACTTCTTTTTCTCACATGGAGCTCCATTTGGTATCTTTTGTAATGACAAGCCATGAGGAAAATGAACTAGTGATTGAAAATGATAATGATAATACTAATCTTGAATATAATTACATATTGATTCAAATGAGATTAATGAAGTATTTCAAGAGAAAGTAAAAGAGTTGTCAAAATTTATTTAAGGTCTCAAAAAATATCCTCATGAGGTGAACAATATAATTAGCATAGTTATTGAATCTCAATCTAAGCAAAAATATAACTTAGATTCATCCACTCAAGCATTACATTTTATGTTATTGTAAACCATTACCATTTATGTTACTAATTCCACTATTGAGTCTATTCTAATTTGTGTACACTAAGTCACTTCTTCCCCTTCTACTTTGAGAACATCTCATGTTTTCCATCAATTACCCACACCTATGCCAACTCATAATACCTATGCTCCTCCCATTACCACATATAATAATTATCTTGAGCAATTCCTTCTTATTTTATAAGCCAAACTAGTTAACATTGAGATAACTGTTTCTCATGCTAGTCTTTCTTTAGATTCTAGTACTCTATTGCATAACCATTTAGATCCTAAAATCACATCCCACCCACTTGTAGTTAGATTCATGGCTCCTAGGATTCCTATTTATAAAGGTAAAGCTAATCCTAAACATAAATTACATGCCTTACATGCAACATGTTTATATTATGCAAATAATGATAGATTATTAACCAAACTCTCTCTAAGAATCCTCCAGGTTTATGATTTTAGGAGGTTTTATGACCTTCCTATATAATCAATTACAACTTTCAACTCATTGGAAAATTAGTTTTTGACATATTTTTATATCAATATTGGTGATAAATTTCCATATTCTCAAATAGAAAAGCTTAATCAAGGTCCAAATGATATTATTAGTGAATATGTTCTCAGTTAAAATACCATGCTAGATAAAATGTTAAATCTGATAGTAGATAATGAGCTTCAAGACATTTTATCTCAAAGATTGATTAATCCTCTTAAATATCATATAATATTTGATAAGTTTATATCACTTTATGGTATTACATACACTTAAATAATTTGAGATCAAATTAATTATATTGAACAAGCTCAACTATATCTCTATTTTCCTTCTATTATCATTCAGAAGTGCACCCTTAAAATAACATGTGCATGTTCTCACTCTTATTGATAAAATGGAAAATATCCAAGGTTTAGGTGATCTTATTTTAGATATAATATACATATGAAGTGATGGTTCCCTTTGGTACACTCATCCACTTCTCTCTAAACCCACTTCTCTCTAAACTCTCTTATTTTGTGCTTTCTTGACTATGAAAAGTGTAAAATGAGAAATGCTCAAGTTGAAAATAAATATGAAAACTAGAAATATGGGGTGATGCACCAATGTAAAATTAAATTATATAGATACTTGATACACTTTAAAATCTAAATAACTTTCACACATTCACTTCATCTTCATACAATGACTCTTGCATTAGAATTTCATACATAGGTCTTGACAAATACTCACACTAGTAGAAAGGGATGGACAATGGTTGAATTCAATTCTAGATTAGGTAGAAATATGACTTAGACACTTTATATGACCTGAAATAATTTATATTTTCTTCATAAATGTGAAAAATTTATACATAAACATAGGAAAAATAATCATTCACTAAGTAACATCAATAAACATGAGACACACACTTCATAAACAACCTCGAAATGGAGGAAAAATAAGCTCTTTATTGATTCAAAGGTGATGTAGTAAATTTTTTGGTAGAGTTAATATAATCCAAAATCATAATATCACAAACTTATAAAAAATGAATACACATAAATAAATTAATAAGAGAGAGAGAGATGAGACAAAGCAATTCCAAACTAAGAATGAGTCCCTGTCTAGTCAGAGTTCACTCTTCCTTTAACTCAACCTTCAAATCAAAATTTCATTCAAAATTTAATGTATAATATTATATTTTAAACCTTATATTATTGTATTATCACATATTATAATATATAATATTGTTTTAAGTCATTGAAAAAATTAAAGGTCATATGCATGCAGGGATGGTCTTCGCTTTTGAAGAAATCTTTGACTATCTGTAGATAACTCTTTTTGAAATTTTATTTAAATATTTATATTCAACTAAATAATTTTGATCTTACATGCATATTTAATTTTTACTTCAATTACCTTACTTTCATCTTTAAATTTGACTTGAATTATATTGACTTATAATGTGGAGTTTGACTTGAGCTTCTTGACTTGTATCTTGCATGCATGTTTGACTTATTGACTTTATAAAATTAGATCCAAGGGAAGAATATCAAGTGAGATATTTAATGATGATTTTATAATAATTATACTCCATTAAAATATTTCTTAAAATTAAAAATAATACTTTAACTCAACTTATCCACTATTGCATGTTTTGATCTCCACATTTTTAAGGCTCTTTGAAGACTTCTTCTTAATTGACTTGAATTTTATAAATTTAGCTCAAATGGGGAAAAATAGGATATATATATATATATATATATATATTACATTTTTTTATGGTTTTAAATTTTAATAAATATTCTTTTTTAAAGTGCATTTGATTATGACAATCACAACTCTCCATACAGGTTCTTCTTGGACATATTTATCTTCTATGGTTTTGGCAAGCTTCTTAAATGCACCATGATAACCTGAAACTTGATGGTTTTGAATTATTTAAAAAAATAAGAAGTGTAAATAGGATTTTAAAATAATAAATAACGTGGAAATAACTTCAAACAAATTTTTAGCTCCAAAATCCATGTACAACTTCATAAAATGCTCTTTTGTGCTCTCTAGGCCTCAAAAAATCTTGATTTAGATTTGGGGGTATAAAATGAGTTATAGGACTAAAAATACACTAATAATATTCTAATTGGATAGGTATAAATATTGAATACCTGTAAAATTTTTAAAATCTCCAAAACACTTCACCAAACTCTCAAATAAAAATTCACAAAAAAGTGTTTGCTTGTTGCCAGCAGGGTGACCTGTAGATGTTTGTCAATGACCTTCACCTATTTTAAATTGGTTTTCATTGAATTATAATTAATTAATAAATTTAAATTAATTATAAACACTTTTAAATCATTTTTTTCTATTTTAAGGATCTGAAACACTCATTTCCAACTTCATTTGTGAGCAAAATAGTGAAAAACCTTGATTTCCTTCATGAACAGACTTGTGGTTTTCCATTTTCTCTCTCCTAAAGTAAAATAAGGACATGAAAACAATTTTAAATATTAAATTACATAAAAATATACCTCCATATGAAATTTAGATAGATGTCATTTAATAAAACTCAAAATATGCACTTTTTAGTATTTCTTAGCTTACATAATTTCATTTCTAAATGCTTGTAGGTCTAATTTTTTATATTTTATTGAGTTTTATAAGGATTTAAAACCTAATTATATTTTAATTATTACATTTAATAACTCATATAATAATTAAAACCATTTGATTTATTCAACCAATCACTTAAACCTCTCAAAAAATATATTTTTTAATTATCTCTCTTGCTTGCTTAAAACCATGTAACCTATACCTTTACCTTTATCTATTATTTGAATTAAAATTTAGATTAAATAATTTTTATTAAGGTAATTTATTCCACATAATATCTCACAAAACTTTTATTTTTCATCAAATAACTCAAAAATGTAATCACATCTCCTAAGCTATTGGGGTTTAAGAAAGGTTTTAGAGTAACTTTCCTTCTTATATATTGTTCATAAAGTTAAGAATTGTAACATAAAACAAATGAATGTAAAATTTAGGTAACATTTTACCTTATATTCCCATAATTCCATTTTAATCAACTCTTTTTTTCTTCATTAAATAAACATTTGAAAATTACCCTCACTAGCTTGCAACTAATTAGTTAGAGGAATGGAAGAAACCTCTATCAAAATTTGGACCTGTGATTTATTGATTTTAATAGTTTAGGATTGATTGATTTTTTATGATTTTTTGGATAACCTCTTTATTCTTCCATTTATAAATGGATTCTTCTTGAAAACCTACACATAAACAACTTTGACCAATGGTGACAAAATTTGTCAACATTCTTAGTGACTTTATTGAGATGTTTATCTGATAAAAAATCAATACTAGTAGACTTATGTATTGGGATATGGAGTTTTGAAAATAAAATAAAATATAAAACTAAAAATTCCTTCAAGAAACTATAACACTTGTGCATAATCACTTATGAAATTGAAAACTAGAACAACTACCTATAGAAAATGTGCAAGATAACACTTAGAGGAAAATGAATACTAAAAATACTAACATAACATGTGCATAACAACACTTAGAAGAAATTTAAATATAAAAATAATATGTACAAAACTCAAAATTCACCTAAATCAAAGAAAAAACCTCTCAAGGCCTTTCCATGTGGTTGATAAGGATGAGGAATAGGTTGTTATTTGAGTGTCATTATGGTTGGATCAATTCTTTTCCTACTTTTTAACCTATTTATCTTATCATTAAGTGAATCAATTGAAGAAAACATATATCTAATATAAACACACTCATAATGTGTTTCAATACTTACCTCATTTTTCTCTTTAACACTAAGAAATCTCTCCAGTTTAACCACATTCTGATCCATAGGAACAAATACAACTTCAGACTTTAGTGGCTAATTAGAATAATGTTCTTAGATTTTTGTGACGTATTTAGATATGCCATATTGATTTTCAACTACTAAAAATTGTTCCAATTTTTTCAACGATCTCCAAATACTACTCTCTAGCTTCATAAGGATCTGTAAATATTCTTTGACTAACATCTTCTTGAACATGTCTTCTAACCTTCACAACCACTTTATCAATGTCTTCATAAGGAGATGTAAGCTTTCACTCTTCATCAAAACATTCTTTATCCTCACTTTTAGCTTCTTGAGGTTAACTATGAACCACTAAATATTCATTTCTATCTTTACTTAGCTCATGTATAGGGTTAGTACCTTACGAAACCACTATTATAATCTCACTAACTACTTCAATTTCATCTTGAACATCTTCATGATAGATTTTTTGAGTCTCACTTTTAGATTTAATTTGATTTTGATCCTAAAGGGATGAAACATGACAAATTAAATATCATTTGATCAACATATCTCTTGATCATCCTCTTTTGACAAATTCTCTTCACCTAGATGTTCTTTTTTTGTTTTCCATACAATAGGTTCTCCTTTAAAAAGGGAGATGGCGGGATGAAAATAGGTTCTATTTGGTGTCATAGGAATATATATCATTATGGAATGATATTGAATTGGATTTGGGATTGAAGAGGCATTAATAAGGATTTTATATTTGGATGTAATAGTTTATTTTAATATTTCTTTCAAATAAGGGAAAGAAACTTGTGTTAGGGATGGTTTATATTTCTCTTTCCACTTAACAATCAACCTCTCACATTATGATATACCTTGATATTTATAGACAAATTCAATTTTAGGGATGATTGGAGGGCTCAAAAAACTTTGAAATTTTATTTTTTTTGGCTTCAAAAAATTTATCCATCTCTTGATTTTGGATTGGCATGGGAAAAATCTCATTCTCAAGAGTAGGCATGACATAATAAGGGATCTTGGTCCAAAAAGGTTTCCAAGATGGAATGATATTAGGCTCTTGGGGAAGAGGAGGGGAAGTATACACAAGAATAGTCTCTTAATAGGATTAGGAATCCTAAAACTTGGAATTTTTAAGCAAGTTTACTCTCTTAAAATTTTAAGGGGTTTTAGTTTTTTTTCCAACATGGGGTTTTCGACTCAATTCTTTGTACTCTCATGAGCAGCTATTGTATTGGTTATATTGTAGCCTTATTATATCTATTAAATGGGTATATATCTTGATTATGTATATAATATTTATATAAATTATATTATTTATGCCTATTTTATTCCTCATCTCTATCAATCTCCATACATTTTCTCTCAAATTCAAATCTTATCTCTTGCACACTTTTTTAAGGCTGATTAGAAAGAACATGAATTTGCCAAAGATGATTGAAAATATTATTAAGGGTTGGAGGGGATATAAATATCATGAGAATATGGATATACTATTGGTTTAGTTACATTTTAGGTGAATCCATAAATATTCTCAGCTTGTTATGAAGGATATGAAGGTATAAAAGATGTATTTTCACAAAATGGAGGACTGAAATACATAACATTTGATGCTCTTTAGGAACATGGAATACTTAAAATAAATACATAAAACTTGGATTAAATATATGTTGAGTATTTGAGTAATGTATTTTATTTAAATTTTAAAACCAACATCAATCTTTAGTAATATTCTTAACTATTATCCCATAGGGTGTGACAAAAATTGTTATCACTCAAAAGAGCACCCTTTCAAGAACATGTGCCTGTTCCCACTCATGTTGATACAATGAAAAATATCCAAGGTATGGGTGAAATTATTTTGGATATAGTATCTATATTAAGGTTTTGTTCCTTTTGGTTCATTCACCCACTTCTCTCTAAACTCTCTAATTATGTGTTTTCATGACTAGGAAAAGGGTAAATGAGCAATGTTCAAGCTAAAAATAAATATGAAAACTAGAAATTTAGGATGATTCACCAATTTTAAATTCAATTATGAATATAATTTACACACTTTTTAAGATAATAACTTGAACACATACACTTCATATTCATACAATGACTCTTACATTAGTATTTCATACACAGGTCTTAACAAACACTCACACTAGCTAGGAAGGAATGAACAATGGTTGAATTCACTTTTATATTAGGTATAAATCATAATTAGAAACTTTATATGATATAAAATGATTATAATTTTATTCATAAAGGTAAAAATTTTAGACATAAACATAGGAACAATAATCATTCACTAAGTAACATCAATGAACATGAGACACACACTTCATGAATAATCTGAAAATGGAGGAAAAATCAGCTCTGTATTGATTCAAATGTGATGTAATTTTTTTTATAATTTATATAATATAAAATAATAATATAATAAAATTATAAAAAATTAATATACGTATAGAAAGGAAGAAAAGAGAGATGAGACAAAGCAGATCCAAACTAGGAATGAGTCATTGTCTAGTCATATTCCATTCTTCCTTCATCTCAACCTTCAACTCAAAATTCCATTCAAAATTTAACTTATAATATTATATTTTAAACCTTATATTATTTTATTATGGTTTATTATAATATATAATATTTTTTTAAGTTGTTTAAAAAGTCAAAGGTCACATACATGCATGTATGGTCTTTGATTTTGAAGAGATCTTTGACTATCTTCAGTTAACTCCTTTTGAAATTGCATTAAACTCTTTATCTTCAATTAAATAATTTTGATTTTGATTTTATTTTTAAGTTTTAATTAATTTACCTTTATTTCATATTGGAGTTTGACTTGAGCTTCTTGACTTACATCTTACATGCATCTTTGAATTCTTGACTTTCTAAAATTAGCTCTGACTAGGAAAAGGGTAAATGAGCAATGTTCAAACTAAAAATAAATATGAAAACTAGAAATTAGGGTGATTCACCAATTTTAAATTCAATTATTAATATAATTTACACACTTTTTAAGATAATAACTTGAACACATACACTTCATATTCATACCATTAATGACTCTTACATTAGTATCTCATACACAGGTCTTAACAAACACTCACACTAGATAAGAAGGAATGAACAATGGTTGAATTCACTTTTATATTAGGTATAAATCATAATTAGACACTTTATATGATATAAAATAATTATAATTTTATTCATAAAGTCAAAAAATTTAGAGATAAACATAGGAACAATAATCATTCACTAAGTAACATCAATGAACATGAGACACACACTTCATGAATAATATGAAAATAGAAGAAAAATCAGCTCTGTATTGATTAAAATGTGATGTAGTAAATTTTTTTGTATACTTTATATAATCTAAAATAATAATATCATAAACTTATAAAAAATTAATATACGTATAGAAAGGAAGAAGAGAGAGATGAGACAAAGCAGATCCAAACTAGGAATGAGTCATTGTCTAGTCATATTCCATTCTTTCTTCATCTCAACCTTCAACTCAAAATTCCATTCAAAATTTAACTTATAATATTATATTTTAAACCTTATATTATTTTATTATGGTTTATTATAATATATAATCTTTTTTTAAGTTGTTTAAAAAGTCAAAGGTCACATACATGCATGTATGGTCTTTGATTTTGAAGAGATCTTTGACTATCTTCAGTTAACTCCTTTTGAAATTGTATTAAACTCTTTATATTCAATTAAATAATTTTGATTTTGATTTTATTTTTAAGTTTTAATTAATTTACCTTTATTTCATATTGGAGTTTGACTTGAGCTTCTTGACTTACATCTTACATGCATGTTTGAATTCTTGACTTTCTAAAATTAGCTCTGAGGGGGCATATTAAGTGTGAGATTGCATTTTGATTTTATAAGGAGTGTAATAATTTAAAATAGGGTTTCAAATTTTAACCAATACTTCAACTCAAATTCTCCACTCTTGTATCTTTTGATCTCCACCTTTCTAGGGCTCTTTGAAGACTTTTCCTATTTGACTTGACTTTTCTAAATTTATCTCAAATGGGGAAAAATAAGAGATATTTATATTATTTGATGTTTTTATGGTCTTAAAATTTAATAAATATTCTTTTTTAAAGTGAATTTGATGATGACAATCATAGCTCTCCATACTTGTTCTTCTCGGACATATCTATCTTCTGTGGTGTTGGCAAGCTTCTTGAATGCATCATGAGAGCCTATAAATTGATGATTTTGAATTATATTAATATATAATGATATTAAATATTATTTTAACATAATATAAAGGTTGTAACATACTTTTAAAAAATAATTCAGCTCCAAAATCCATGTATAACTTCAAAAAATGCTCTTTTATGCTCTCTAAGTCTCAAGAAATCTTGATTTGGATTTGGGGGTATAAAATGAGATATACACCTCAAAATAAAATAATAATATTATAATTTTATATTTATAAATTTTTAATACATATAAAACTTTTAAAAAATTCAAAAATATTCAACAAACTCTCAAATAAAAATTCATAAAAAAGTGCCTACTTGCTACCCACAGGGTAACCTAGAGATATTTTTCAATGAGATGAGCCTATTTTGAATTGTTTTTAAATACATGAGTATTTATTTATACATTTATATTCATTATTAACACTCTAAAATCATTTTTTTTCCATTGTAATGATCCGAAACACTCATTTCCAATTCCATTGGCGAGTAAAATAGTGAAAAACCTTGATTTCCCTTATGAATAGATTTGAATTTTTCCATTTTATCCATCATATAGTAAATTAAATAAATTAAAAAAATTTAAACATTAAATTACATCAAAATATACCTAGATATAAAATTTCAAGATATTTCATTTAATAAAACTCAAAATATGCACTTTTTAGTGTTTTCTAGCTTGCACAATTTCATTTCTGAATGCTTGTAGGTCTAAGTTTTGTCATTATATTGAGTTTTATGAAGAATAAAAGCCATTTTTTATTTTTTATTTTTTTAAAATATAAATTATGACATATAATAAACCTTATAATCATTTAAACCATTTTATGTCTTCAACCAATCACTTAAACCTCTCAAACATGCCTTTTCTATCTGTCTATCTTGTTTGCTTAAACCCCTGTAACCTATACCTTTACATTTATCCTTTATTTTACTTAAAATTTTGATTTATAAAGGTATATTAAGGTAATTTAATCGCCATAATATCTCAAAAAAAAATTTATTTTTTAGCAAATAACTCAAAAATGTTCCCTAACATGATACTTAGACACATAGTCCAAACATGATACTTGAAAGGATATGAGATGTAGTTAATTCTCACCTTTACTATTATATAATGGAAACTTAGGTGGTACAAAAACCATGAGCAAATTATAGGCTGAAGTATATAAGGATAATGGGTTATGCAACAGATCATATGAATCCGTAAAATGACTAGATTTAGAGATACCTTTCTCTAATTACAACACTTTATATACATTAATACTTTTACTTTTATCACTTTAATGATGATTTATATTATAAGATCTTGTTAGTGAATTATTATACTAGAGTTCATACCTTAAAAGGTGCATTGAGAATGGGATGTGATTAGCTCATGGTTATTTACAATCGATGTATACATATTATTATATCATAACATCACTACTATCAGTTTGACCTTCTTTAAGTCTATGTATTTGTTTCTTATTCATATAATTTTCATCTAGATATGTTAGATTCTCTATATCCTACAATATTGGCTAGCTCATATATATTTTTTGTGTTTGAGTCCTTTTAATGTATCATCCAGCTCAATATAGTTATGATTCTATCTTCTGACATTTATATTATATCAACCTAGCCAATATCATACTTTTATTTATGACATTTTCAAACTATATTGACCTGGCCAATATCATCCACTTAGAGTTTAAAGTTAGATTTGTGAATTCGGATTATATATATCTGGGTCATATTTCATTCCAAATAAGATATATCACATTAATACACTTTGATTACACTCACATTTATTCTCTAAGGAAGCATTTGTGAGAGTTAGTGGTTTAGAACCTTATCTTAGAGTTCTTGTGTTGTGGTGTCATTGAATCTCAATACGAGACATATTTTGGAGTTCCTAACTAAATATCTAGCTATTCATCCAATTATTTGAGGTCTTCAACTTAAAACATTTCTTACAAATATTTGTTTGAGCCAAAAGGGGAGATTGAAGCATCAACGTGTTTACCACAAGGTGAGTATTTATATCCATATATTATTTCTTGTACTTATTAGATTAGATGCTTTCTTATTTTTTTATGGATGCATGTTTGTATCCTTACTTAGGATCTTCCTTATACCAAATAATGTGGTATATAGAGGGTTTTTTAGGCTTAAAATTTATCACCTTAGGTTGAATTATTATTCCCTTAACCTATGGCATGTATAGGGATATTTATGGTTGAGTTTTGGCTTACATTAATATTATTTTATCTTATCAAATTTATCTATTGGTATAAATTAGATTTTTCACAATAGAGAAAGAGTCAAACTGGACAAAATAATTGTTCACAATAACATTGTTTCACACTATGTATTATTTTTTCTATATCAAATCCATATGGGAATACATTTATATAGGAAAAGTCTTTCCTATAATTGGGGAGATCATATCTCCACCATAATCTCTCACATCCTTATAATAACTCAACCAAATAATCTCTTGACTAACCAAACACTATACATGAATATATTGTTACCAACAATATATTTGAGTAACTACCCCACACTTAAGAAAACTAAACTATAAGCTATTAATGTAATATATTTTTGATAATAATATTTATATTATTACATATTAATCATGTTAACACACCTCAACATTCACCTCTATGTGAACATTATTAATCGTAGTCTACACCCCCTTAATGTGAGCATGGGGAGAGTATATATCTTCAAGAACTAGCCTGAATAGAATCATATACTAATGCATACTTTTAGGTTTACATATTATTATTTGAATCTTGTTTCACATGACCAATACTATGCAAATAACACATCCCACATTTAGTCCATGTGACCCTAATGGATGTGTCACTGGTTAATCATATCCGTAAAGAAGTAAGGTAGTTAGAGGATCTCTACAATTAGAGGATTCTTGTAGTCAGTTTCCTTCCTATACAACTATTGCCACATTCCATTATATCTAGACTCTCCCTTTTCTCTAAATATCAAAGGATTTCCAAATCAATAGGGGAATAAAAACACACACAACATTAGAAAATTAAATATCATGATGAATAAATCCTTGTTATCATCTTATGTAACCTCTATTAATGTTTGTTTACACTCAAATAAAAATAGCATAGATAATTTCCATTGCCACTGAAAAACTATCCTTGGCATTAGCCAATTTAGCACAAAGCACACCACATTGAAAAAAGAAAAAAACACACCACACAAAAGTCACCAAATCATCTGGGACCTATCATTGGTGACTAATGATAGGATTTGAAACCTCTAGCCTTCATTTCCTCAATCCTCTAATTGAATAAGTTTCTTACTCAACTGATGAAGTTGTGAAGTTCATTTTATTGATGACAAGTCTCCCCATAATTCAAATGTCAAGTACAAGTGATAATGTGTTTTTAAGGTGATATATTTTTTAAAATTTTGACTTAGACACCAACTATTAATCTTTTGATGACACACTTTAAAAATGACTCTTTTGATATTTTTGATGAATTTTTGACAATAAAAGCTAAAAGACTCACCTAATATAAACAGACACTATCAACTCTATGACTAAATAAGGACTCTTTTTTATTTATTTTTGACAACTACAAAGTAATTTACTATTAATTTTTATCACAATTATATGATAAAAGTTTTTTTAAAAATTATAATATTCACTTATGACAATAGTGACTACTCAATGACACAAAAATAAACTAATGGTAATAACTTAATACCACTTGAATTATTAATTTCAAAAAAATTTAGATGTGACATGACATAAAGTGACATGATAATATAATATTAAACTCTTAAATACTAACTATATTAAAAATTATTAATCCCAGGAATGGCCTTCCAATGAGCTTTGACCTTGAATAGTTATATAGACAAGTTGAAAGGTGAGGGATGACTTACCAAAATGATGAGAATAAGTAAAGAATATGGGAAGCTCATCATCATGTACAATGTGGTTGAATCCAATTGAGAAACATTTGGTGGTGGAATGTATAATGTGGAGACATTTTGTTGTAGATAAAGTCCTTCAAGGGATAAAATGCACAACTGAGATTCATCTAGACTTTTCATGAATTTTTAGCAGAGAAGGGTTAATGTGCATGAAAATGATCCAATAAAAAACTTTAAAGTCAAAACTTGATATTAGATCTAATCATGATATATATTGAACATTCACACCAAATCTATACACAAATAACTACATAGTTATTTGGTTAATATGGGTTGTGATACAAAGCTTGATAAGCAGTTTATTAATGCCTTGAATGTTAAATCAAAAAACTTATGATACAAGTTGAATTCAAATTAATCATTTAATTCCTGACTCAACTTTTGATTCTGTATCAAATCACCTTATAATTCATAGGGAGGCAGACCAATGTTGAGACAATGCACTGGGGAATAGACTTGCAAATCTGAGTTCAATGAATCTAATGCAAAATTAAAAGCTACTTTGTTGAATCTTCACACAACCAAAATTACTCATACATAGGGGTGAATGAAAATGAATTCCCCTTAAAAATTAATTTATACTTCCATCTAGCAAGGAATCATAATCTTATTTTTACAAAAAACCTACTCTGATACCAAATATTGGTATAAATCAGAGTCTGCATAACCGAGAAAGAGTCAAAATAGATAAAATAATTCTTCATAATAATATTGTTTCACACTATATATTATTTATTCTATATCAAATCCATACGAGAATAAATTTACATAGGAAAAGTCTTTCCTATAAATGGGGAGATCATATCTCCACCATAATCTCTCACATCCCTATAATAAATCAACCAAATAATCTCCCGACTAATAAGACACTATATGCAAATATATTTTTACCAATAATATATTCAAGTAACTACCACACACTTATTAAAACTAACCCATAAGAGATTAATGTAATATTATTTTAACAATAATATTTAGGTTATTACATATCAATAATGTTAACACACCTCAACATTCTCTATGTTCTTAGTAAGGATAGATTATGGAATAAACATGCTAATTAGAGTATATATAGGAGATAGTTATTAGTATTTGATCATCCCATTGAAAATTCTTGTCTTATTAAATTATTGTGTAGGTTTCCACCTTGAATTGGATCAATTATATTTTATCAAGAATTCTTCTCTTCTATCAATTATTGTTATGGATATATTATCTCTGCTCTCATTTCTAAAATATATTATTCTACCATGCAAAATATAAGTAATTTCATTATAATTGGTATTAGAGATTTTCTTTAATAAAGTTTAGATGGTGTTGTTTTTTTAGATCTAGTGTTTCATGTCTCTTATTAGTTGAAGGATAGAAAAACATAACTTTTGGTCTAGGTACAATGTAATTTTCAATCACTACAATATTTTTTTAAGTGATTTTTTGAAAAAAATAGTTAAAAACGTCTAAAAATTATTGTAACCTTTTGAAAATTATCCATCATTGGATTCATTGCTACAAGAATATTTTAATGGTATATTCTTTCATTATAATTTTCAATCCAATTTATTTCACCCTTATGCACATTAGTAGTCACTGGATTCATCTTACTACAAAAATCATAATGGTCTCATTTGTTGATACACTTTTTTGGGGGGATAAAACCCACATAGGGTTTGTGCATGGCTAGTCTTAACACTCATAAACATTAGAAAGGAAAATAAACTTGTAAACATAATCACAAGGATGACATGGAATTTGAAACTTCTAATCCATGTATTTTGGATGTAGTTCAATAGCTTCAAACAAAGTTACATGTCATAGTGTATAAATATGATCTTGATGTAGTTAAAGGGGAAATAATGAGATGAGAGGGGAGATGAGTGTCTTGAAAGATCAGTTATAATTAATATATGGTAAATTATCTAATTTTGTATCTCATTTTTTATAAAATAACCATCCAACACTCTACTTTAGATCTTGTCCTCTGAACAAACACCATATCAGTCTTGTTCTAAAGTTGATGCTACCAAACGTAGACCTACAGAAGTTTGATGTTATTAATTCATTCACATAGATAACTCAAATTTAAAATTTATTTAATTTATAGTAGACTCCATATTCACAAAAGATGGTCATGGCCTCTCTATATCTGGAACCTAAAAAATTATTTGGTATCAATGGTTGTGTGCTCAAAATATAATTGTCTTCCAATTTCCTAGTATATTTTTTTGAGGAGATATAGCTCCACTATTACAATAATGTATCATAAAAATACTTTATCTAGATATCCAAACTATGTGAGAAAGGGGTTGTAAAGGATTATATTCATCAATTTTAGAATCTATCCTTACATGTGGTGGACATCACTGAGGAAACTAAGACTGACCTATTTTTGGGTGGCCTCAAGGATAACATCCAATTTGAGGTTAATATGTTTATTCCTAGTTTAGTATATGAAGCCATCCCAAGGGCACATATGGTAGAGTAGAAAGAGATGATCAAATAAATAACTTTCACTAATGTTCATAAATTTGATTTCCTACCACCATCATTTCCTCATCCAACTAGATTAAACCATCAAAAATTTGAGGAGAACTATGCAAAAGGTTTGAGTTTTGGTTATGATAGAAAATGGAGTAAATAACATCATTGTGTTGAAAAGAAGTTGTTTTACATGGAAGGAACCAATAGGGATGATGAAAAGTATGAGGCCTTAGGTGTAGGTTTGGATGAACTTAAGGATGAATCTTAATATTCTCAACCTACTATTTCTTGTCATTCAATTTCAAGTATTAGTAATCAAACTGTTAAGGTGGCATGTTTCCTCAAGAAATAAAAGATGACTATGTTTATTGACTTTGACAGCACACACAACTTCATCAACAATAATTTGGATAATCCTTTGAACTATTTCATTTACCCAAATCTAAAATTTTAATTCATGATTATAGATGGTGGTATTATCAACTATTATACAAAATTCCATGGTATTAATCTTTCTATCAGGATAACCTATTATATTCTTGTATGTTTTTTATTCCCATGAGAGGGGCTAACATTATTCTAGGAGTGAAATGGATCACCACTTTGGACACTATTGATATGGATTTATAAAAGCTATTCATGAAATTCCATTCAAAAGGCATGGCATTTGAACTACTTGGATTATGGTCTAAATATCCATAACTGGTTAGTTCCCACTAGATGATGAATATTCTTAGAAAAGGTACTGAAGGATTTGTGGCACGATTATTTTCCATAAAGATTCAACTAACCAATGAGTCTACCTATCTTTATTTACAAATGGTGTTTGATGACCATTATGTTTTTTTTGGTGACATTCTAAAATAATTTCCACCAATCTGAGCACATGATCATGAGGCTTTAGGTTGTTATTTGTTATGTCTTTTGTATTGGGTATTACATATGTGGCAAAGTTTATTTTTTAGTTTTTATTTTAGGTAATATATTATAAATTCCATATTTTTTTGGTTTTAAATCATGTTTTTAGAAAATTTTAGTCACATGGTTTTAGTTTTTCATGTTTAAATATGTTTTTTTGATGTTAAGACTTTTTACATTTTTCATTTTTATAGTTTTAGATGTATTTATATGCTTGTTAAAAGTTTTAGAAAACCATGGTTTCAAAAGATTCATGGTTTTTAAATAATATTAAGTGTTTTTCATTTTTTCATTTTTTCATTTTTAAGTATTTTAGTTTTTAGTGTTTAGTTTTTTTGTCTTATTACATGGTATTTATTTATATGATTAGTTTTTTATTTTTTAATTTTAAATTGTTTATTTATTTTTCAAGTTTTTTTAAGTTATTATATTTTTTATTTATAATGATTTAAGCCATATAATTAGTTTTTTAAAATCAATGTGTCAATTAAATTATTGTCTTCAAATAATATATTTTTTGTCTTGTGTTTATAGCAAGTCAATAATTTTTATGTCAAAGTCCAATGTCATTTAATAATCATTTGCGAGGGTCTTGTATTATCTTTGTGTTATTTTTATCAAAGTCTCTAGTTATTTGTCGTTACTATCTCTAGTTATTTGTCTTGTGTTTATAGCAAGTCGATAATTTTTATGTCAAAGTCCAATGTCATTTAATAATCATTTGCGAGGGTCTTGTATTTTTTTTGTGTTGTTTTATCAATGTCTCTAGTTATTTGTCTTGAGCCATTTTTTATTTGTTGAAAGTCACATGTATCATCATTTATGGGAGTCCTCTATTTATCATAAGCTGCAAATAAGCCTCAAAATGCATTTTTTAATAAATACCCCCTCAATGTGAAAGTTTCATATTCTATAATGGATGCATTTTTGGGTGAACCCGACATTCCTAAGTTCACACTAGGGGAGATAATGTTCAAAATATTTAGTGTTAAAATTATGTGATAAAATATATTTGAAATAAATATTTTTATTAAAGATTACATAGATATTGTGGGAGAGGAATAATAGTAAGAATAAAGGTTGTTAGGAAAAACAACCAATAGTAGCGATAGGGGAGATACTTATATTATAAATATGTAATGTCTTCCTTTGAATAATTGATTGAATTTGATTGATATAAAATGTGCTTGTGCACATCTAAACTTCATATTTTCACTACAAAATGAGGTAAAACCCATCAATATATTTATAATCATAGTTAAAATAATTCATATTTGTTTATACCTAATGAGAGCTGTATCCTTATGTCATAAGATTAGGATTTGAAACCCTTTCCTATTGAAATATAAGTTATAGGTTACCCTATATTATTTCTATAGATATATTAGGTTCTTACCCACTTGTACATGTATATACAGACTCCATTTAATTATGATTATTCGAGTCCTAGTCTATTTGGAGAAAGAGGATATTTGTATGTCATCCTAGCCCATGAATATAATTTGGTGAACTTGATGTAAACATTATCCCACACATGGTTGGATAATTTTCATGTTTTTACTTTCATATTATTAGAGACATCATCAAAACCATCATATATCTTTTAGTCTGATTGTATCTATATATAAGGGAAAGTGAAGCTAATCTATAAATCAATCCTAGCTCAGAGAAGATAAATCACACTTACCCTTTTGCTTGTTGGTAAATTTAGACATTCATGGTCATGATGAATATGGATCTATTATACCTAACAAAGGGGTCCCTTACCACAATAATATCACTAGAGAGGGTTCTAAAGCTTCTAGTTAAGAGACATCATACAATAACCCTATCTAGGTCCTATGTTTTCTATATTCAAAAAGTAAATACAAATTAAAGTAAAATCTAACATAGTACTAACCAAATATTGTGGTATAAAATGGGGGTGATAAAGATAAAAATAAACATGCATAGCAGATCTATACTTAATCTAATGTATTGGAAATCTTAATACATGGACAAAGAAGCATATAAGCTAACAAATGCAAATTTTATTTAATTTAAAAAAGGAAGAACAAAGTTAAAAATAATTAAATTTTAAGATGAACCCATCGAGTCTAAATCTCTCCCTTAGCCAAGGTGATTCATAAAGGGTTGTTATGGTATGTAAAAATAAGAAAGATATGTCAACTCTAGCTGCACTACTTCTTTATGCATCTAAAAGACTTATATATATATATATATATATATATATATATATTGTATTCAAACCTTAAGTAATATTCCTCAACTATAATGGTGGATAAGTATATTCACAAAAATGATGTTTTTCTTATTTTCTTTTTATAAATGGTGAAAAGAATGTGTACATATAGTTGAATCTAACCCTAAACTATTTCAAAAGTTTAGCCATCAATGTCAGCCTAATTGACCCTATATTATTAATTTATAAAATTAATTTAGGTCTCAAATTGGGTCATCCAAAGCCAACCTATACCTATAACATACTAATATAATTTAAGTACAGAGTCGGCCTAAGCCAACATTGTTTGGTAAATGCCACAAAGAGTTTTTGGCTTAGATAGGTGATGTTTGAGGTAGTGAATTACTTGGAGGATTATGTAAGGGAAGTTTTAAAGCTTAGGGAAGTGTATAGGATATGTTTATGTTAATTTAAAGTGGTGTTATAGGGGAAAAAATATTATAAATCACTAATGGCCTTTCCACCCCTTTCTTGATGCATGATTTAAGGCATAAACTAAGAGAGATTGAGACTCAATGGGTTCTTGTAAGAGAGAAAGCATCAATAATTGATAAATTTTGAAAATATTATGTGTATAACATATGCCCTAATCTAATCTCATTGTGTGTCAAATACGTGTAACATGAGATGGTGCTTTAGGAAAATAACATAGCAACACACAATGCTGAAGCTAGATAAATTGTAGTAAGAAGTGAATACAATAAATGAAATGACATAATTAAAAAAATACATACCTTTACTTGGCTTAGTGATATATAAGAGGAAGTAAGTGAGATAAATGTGAAGGTTTATAATGTAGGGAACATTAGGTGAAGCTATTAAAATTAGCAAAAACTCATTTAAAAAAAAATATACATGTAAGATGTGAAAATATTCTCTACAATGTCAGGATTATAGAACATCATATAGTTTAGAAAAAGAGATAGTAAAAATAAAGTTATGGTAAAAAAATGAAATTTGATTGTAAATAATCAACAATTAAATAATTTTAAATAGTAAATATAAATAGGGTGATAATCAATTCATTTGTTATTTTACTATTCCAAGAAAATATTGCTTTGAG
Source organism: Torreya grandis (assembly GCA_037957365.1). Taxonomy (NCBI): domain Eukaryota; kingdom Viridiplantae; phylum Streptophyta; class Pinopsida; order Cupressales; family Taxaceae; genus Torreya; species Torreya grandis. The sequence continues at coordinate 1,011,027 of JARHVA010002882.1, read as the reverse complement.
AGACCCAATTTGAGCCTAGAGAGTGACCATAGTGAGGAGATGGAAAATACAATGTGGAGGATGTGTAATGGCCATAATAGGTGTATCATATGTAAGGGAAACATTAATTTCAATTTTTTTGAGAAATTTTAATTTAAATTTAGCTAAATATATAAGATTAGATGTGAGATGAATTGTAGACATTGAAATTGACCTTAGAAAATGTTTAGGTAGACTAGGGTTAGAATGGGGTATTAGTTAAGAAAAGATCAAAATAATAAATGCTTAATCCATTTATGGTAAATCATCAAAAATTCATCGTAGACTAAGAATAAATTTGGCCCTATCGACTCAATTTGTAAGGTGAGAAAAATCTATGGAGTCGACTACATATAAGTAGGTTGATATAGTATCAATGGAGGTAGTTGACTGCATAATAGTGGGTTGATCCAATTGGAAAAAAGGAAATGGTTGACATGATACCTTTTGGCCAATGTAGTTTTTATTATGTGTCTAATAAATTTTTTTGAACGAGGTTGAATATGGAGTAAAAGGTCAATATAGTATGCTAAAACTAGAAAAAGGCTAATTTAGTATCAAACAAGATGATAACATCTATAGGAATGGGTCAATTGTGTAACATAAGGCTGATGGATTATGAAAATAATGTGATAAGGTTTATTTAGTATCAAATGGGTTGATAAAATCTAGAAGAATGGGATGACTATGTAATATAAGGTTGATGGAATATGGGAAGAATGTGATAGGGCTGATTTAGTATTAAATAGGTTGATTGTGTAGGAAAAGGGGAAAAATATAAAGATAGATCAAAAAATTTGATGGAATAGTTAATTTATAGTTTTTTTAGAATATTTAAGAATGTATTTTATTATTGTGACATTGAGATATAATAGGCTAATAACATCTATAAGAATGTGATGACTATGTTATGGAAGGTAAATGAAGTATGACAAGAATGTGACATGGCTAATTTAGTATCAAATAGGCTAATAACATCTATAAGAATGGGTCTAATATGTAATATAAGGGTGATGGAATATGACACTAATGTGATAGGGCTGATTTAGTATTAAATAGGCCAATTATGTAGGAAAAGGGAAAAAATAGAAACATATTCAAACAAGATGATAGAGTAGTTAATTTAGAGTTTTTTTAGAATATTTAAGAATGTATTTTATTATTGTGACATAGATATATAATAAATTATCTATTAATTTATATTTTATAGAGGAGATAGAGATTTTGGTACCTAGTGGATGCATCCTGGCTACTAAATTTATTGGAGTGTTTGTCAGACATGGATAGAGCTTGATTGGTTGCCTTAATTTTTGGAGGCATCATAGCTATGAGATGAACCCTACTAAATTTTGATCTCATTTTCATGTTCTTAGGAGCATGTGAATAATTGAACAACACTTTTTGATGGGAGGTGTAGGGGGATACTATAAAAGTGGTGATCACCTTGGAAGATGTCCATGCATTTCTTGGACTTCCTATTGATGAGACATTGGTGATATATGATACATTAGAGTTAGAGGATGAGAGATGAGCCTTAGCCTAGTAGGTGACATGTTTGGATAACATCTATCATGGGCTATGTGTTAGATTATTTGATGTTTATCTTATGGCCATTCTAGATATCTAGAAGGCCATGATAGGGCTTGTGACAACATGATTATTGTGTCACAAGTTAGATGGCAAGGTACCATTGTATGAGATCACCTTATATCAGTTTATCTTAGATCAGGGTGCCTTATATGATCTTGGTTCTATAATTTGGGTTTAGATCATGCATAAAATGTATGGGATGCTGACCTATGGGAAAAATATAATGGATTCCATCATTTTGTTGAGTGCATAGATCTATGAGATATTTCTAATGTACCAACTGACTACGTTTCCCTATGTAATTGATGATAGGTTACCTTGGGTTACTAGGTGGAGGTATGACCATGTAGTGGGTTGTGCCCCATGTTCTAGATTTTTAGACTATCACATGAGGGTGGATTTTATGGAAGCCTTACACTCACATTATTTCTATATGGTAAAGTTGGCCATTGTTGCTATTAGTTTGACACGTGTGGATTATGGGCCACTATACTTTGTAGGTAAATCCTCATCTAGTGGCTCATGCAATAAAATAGTTTAGGATACCAAATCTAAAGGCCCCTCTAGTAGTACCTACTTATTGGGCATGACATGTTAGATAGCCAAGAGGGAGAGAAGGTACAGGGGTACCTATCAAGATAGTTGTGATTAAGTTGTGGTGAGTGAGACCATGAGTTGGTCAATAATGATAGTAGGAAGCATCCATGCCTATAATATATGATGCCATGGATGTGGTTGTGTTAAATGTGGGAACATAGTAGGAATCATAACAGAGGCAACATTAACCTTGTGAGCTCATCAAAACTAGAGAAATTATTAATGAGAGGATACATAGGCTCTAACTATAACATAAGGGGATCCTAAAATAGCTATAGGATATATTTTGTCTATAGAAAATCCACTGAGGAGGGGGCCATGATGGGATATATTGGTGAGTATTTTTTTTATATTGGTGTAGAGGAAGATAATGGAGGAGGTGCTCAATAGGATAACAGACATTGAGATTGTGGTCAGTGATACCAACACTAGTGAGAAATATTGTGATTTAGTTTAAGTTTGACATAGATAACTAAATCCATCATTATTTATGATATATATATTATTTGAGATGTATATATGATATCTAATGTAATTTGATTTTTTGTTTTGTAGATACTGCTATTATAGAGGAGATTATATGGGGAACCCTAATTATGGCTGCACATCATGATATTTTAGATGGGGTGTTATCACCTTATGACCCCACCAATTTGGTTGATATTATGGTTCCATCTACAAAAAATCATGTGAGATAGTTTAGACTAGTGGGAGAGGCCATGTGATAGCTATATGAATGAATTTATGGTTTACATCCACCTACAAGGGTAAGAACTTGAGAGGCTTAGGCTTTGTGGGACTTAGTATAAGAGTGATCCATGCAAATGACAAATATAATACAACTTGGATAGGTATAAGCTTAATTGGCCATCCTACAGGGCCAAGTTTTTGGCTTGAGATCTTAGACTACCTATTTACAATTCACTATTTAGAGGGATCAGTCATAGTCATCGATGGGTATCATGACTAGGCCACATAATAGAAATGATGGAGCACAAACTTATATCTATAATTATTGTATGTTGTACTTGTATTGTATCAAAATTATGATATATATATATATATATATATATATATATATCTTAGACTACCTATTTACAATTCACTATTCAGAGGGATCAGTCATAGTCATCGATGGGTATCATGACTAGGCCACATAATAGAAATGATGGAGCACAAACTTATATCTATAATTATTGTATGTTGTACTTGTATTGTATCAAAATTATGATATATATATATATATATATATATATATATATATATATATATATATGGATATTTCATTGATCTATGATTTGTAATTGGATTTGTATGTGGGTGTATGGATATATTTCCTTTCTATCACTATGTATTCAAATTTTATTATATATGCTATGGAAAATATGTGATGTATGTTTTATTTTATAGCATTATGTGATACACATGCATGGTTAAAAATAAAAGGCAAAAATTGATTTAGAAAAGTATAATTAATTAAAATAAATGTAATACACACTATATCATGATGGTAAATGTGTGAAAACAAAATATGAATAAAATATAATAAACCAAAATGGTAAAAAGGGTAAAAAATGTTTTCAAACCATGTAAAACGATTTTCACCAAGTTAAAACAAATAAAATTCATACTATATCACATTGGGAAGTATGCTTTTTTTAATAATATGGAAGACACATGAAAACGAATGGTATAAAAACAAATAAACAATAAGTTGATCAATCATACTAAATCAAGCTAGGAAGTATGAAAAGATAAATAAAATGTAAGTGAAAATCAAATTAATCATAATAAATCAATATGGGAAGTATGAAAATCTTAATAAAATGGTTGTAAACATACATGCAATTAGAAAATAAGAAGATAAAAGTGAAGTGATTATGACTTAAGCATAAAACATACTAAATCAAGATGGGAAGTATGTCAATGACATGTAAATCATAATCTAACATAAATTATCTCAAATTTGAAGCATGAAATTTTATTGTGATTGGGTTACAATATGAAATGGGTATTGGAATATTTTGTTAAGAGGGCCTAGTCATATCCATGGTCTTACACTATAACTCACAAAGGTAACACCAATGAGGTAGAAATAACAATGATAATAATTTAAAAGATGTTTTTTTTAATGTTCTAATTTTTAAGCTATCCATGGTCTTACACCACAACTCAAAGGGTAATACCAACAAAGTGAATGTTAAGAAGGAAATGTTTTATTATGGTAATTTTTGAGGAGAGCCTAGTCTTATCCATGTTGTTACACAAAAACTCACAAAGGGAAACCCCTAGGGGGATTGATCAGTTAACAAAAAAAATTTCTCAAGGGGAAATATTAGGATTGTGGTAATGAAAGAGGGAATGTAAGAATCATGAAATAGGAATATTATTATAAGATCATAGGGAAAATGAGGCATACTAGGTACAAAGGAGAGATACTAAGAATCTAGTGACCATCAAAATACAAAAGATACCTACTCATAATAAGCACAAAGTTAAATAGGAAAATAGGTGAGTTACTAATATCAACTCATGGAGGCTATATGAAAAATAAAAATAAAATAAACATACCTTCCCACAACAAGTTCCCAATTCCTTAGGACCTCTTACAGAGACGTTAGTGTACTGTGAAGATTGGGTAATTATGTGAGAAGTAGGTAACACTTTTATATTTTATTCTCCTATCCAAATTTACTAGCCTAATACACCCAAATAGACCTTAGATCTATTATAAGGCCAACTATAGAGTTTGATATTCAATTAGAAATAAGATGTGTTATGAATCATGTATTTTAGTGTGATTAGAATTTTAAATTTGTATGTTGCCTTTTAAATCATTGCCTTTTGTTTCAATGATTTGGATTTTAAAAATTTTATGGCTTTTATGATTCCTCCTACATAAAGATTTAGAATAAATAATATGAGTGATAGAAGTGATACACATGAATGAGCTTTAGAATATGGTTTAAAGGAAGATAAGTAACCAAGGATATGATTTACTAAACATTTAGGCTTACTTATGAACTAGTATGTAATCTCAAGTTTCAACCGTATGTATGATTAGTGTGTGAAAGGAAAACAAAGGAAGAAAGGAGATACAAAATAGATCAGTATATGGTAGTAGTAAAATGAGAAGTATTGTTTTCTAACTATTCATATGGTAGAGATAGATTACTAAGGGAATAAAGGTTATATAACTAAGTCACAATAATAATTATTTTATCTTTGAGTGAGATAAGATAGCAAATAATCATTGTAAAATAAAAAAATGCATGAAATAATTGAAATAATAATCATAAGTGCAAATTCATGAAAATAAATTATAAGAATCCATATGAAAGGTGAAATTAAATGAAACCATATAAAATGCATAAAACATAACATAATTATCCATGCAAAATAGATAAGTGAAACCAAATTCAACATATAGTCAAGTGTATAAGAGATATAAAAATGGATCATAAAATCCAATCCAAATCATAACACAAAATAATATGAAATAACATCATGTTATGTTCAAAAATAATGATATATTTTACCACAAATATTATCCATAACATCTAAAACATCTCTATGAAGATGAATTATGATGGTAGCTAGAGTCTCATTAATCTTTATGGAAAGATGTGCAAAGTCTTCCTTTTATATCTCCTCAATTGAAAATGTATTTGTAGATAATGAATAGTAATGCTTATGAGGGATATTGTTCATATGATACTCTAGGGAAAGAATGTATATCTCAATGGTAATAGTATCTACATGGATAGAAGGAGGTGCAACCTATAGAGGAGGAGACTTTTTGCATGTACGACCTATAGAAAAAGGACTGACTGGTGAAAGTGTCGACTATGGGAAGTCACAAAGTTGATACTAGATAATGTAACAACAATGATTTGATTCATACCAAAATGGTACCAAAGATAATTTACTTCCCCATATTTAGGGATATACTCTAGTAATATCTTAGGATGAGGTATAGCCTTTTCTTTGGGATGGGAAATGGATAGGTACAATGTGTCAATATATTGTCCAAGTTTTTGGTAATGAGTGGTCATCTATCCTATGAAATAAACAAATATGTTTTTAGTAGACTTTGGAGGCCTACTAGATAAATAAGTGGAAGGATAAATTGGGGGTGGCTGATATAACTATAAATATTTGGTCTAATGACTAAAAACTTTGTGGATATCATAATAAGGTTGATCTTCCCATTGGGTGGGCATGTGATTAAGATACGGTAAAGTAAGAAGGCCATCACCAAGGAAAGGTGGGTATAGAATAGATTCATAACTAGGTTTATCTAAAGGTAAGGCTAGATCATAAACTAGATTAGGATCATCTAAAGGTGAGGCTAGCCATGCAACATGTTTAAGAATAGTAGCTAGCATCTATAGAGGAATTAAAATACAAGTGTCCTTGTATCTATAAAAATGATAAGTTCCTATCATGGTATGATCCATGAGCATACTCCTGAGGGGTTCTACTATGATTGGAGGTGTAACATATGAGCGCTCCATCTCTACCCTATGATAAATAGTAAGAAGACTAGTATTAGGTGATGTAATGGAAGTAATGCTAAAAAACAAATGAAAAGATTGAAATAAATAATCTTGATATAAAATAACTTATACATTTATAGTTTGGATGAATCTAGTTAAAAATGATTCATCTAAAGCATCGACATCTTCATGATCAAGTGTATATATGCCAATGGTACATGTAGGAATGACTTTGTCATAAGAGGATGGGTGATTGATATAATGTCTAATATTAGTTAAGATAATAGGTATATCATTGATAGGTGGTTGATGGTATCAAGGTTTTAAATAAGGAGGAAGTTGGGTGATGATGTGAGGGGATAAATCATAGGTTTTGATCTTGAGGCTTATCTCATGTAGATCATCATAATTAGAATCTAAGAGGTTAGGTGGAATGTTCTCAATTAATTTAGGGTGACCATTATAACCTTGACTAAAATTAAATATATAGTTGAAGAGTTGGGATTACCTAAATGGGATACTAGGCAAAGGTTCAAGGGTAAGAATTTTAAAGATGCCACATTATTAAAATTATTCAAAATTCCAAAGGTTTATGTCTCCTTGAATTTTGTAAATAGCTCCATTATGAGGGAATTTGAGGCACTGACATGTAGATGAGGTGAATTCTCTCATACATCAAGTCCAAGATCAACCAAGTAATATGTTATAAGAAAGTGGAAAGTTAAAGATAATAAATTTTGCACTAATGGTGATAGAAGGAATGGTAATGTGAAGCCAAACATAACCTAGAGGAGGCATTTAAATTCTATCATATTCTTGACATGTGAAACATGTATATTTAAGGTTGTATTAAAAATATCCAAGTGTTTTAATTAAGTCAAGGGAGGTAATATAAGTACCTAAACCTTCATCAGTTAAGGCATGCTTAACTTGGATATCACCAATTTTGATGCTATGAATAGAGGAGGATCATCTACATGAAGCGGTATCTCATAAGGAATCATGGAAGTGATAGGGAACTTAAGTGAAAGATAAGTTTCCACTATTTCATCAACATGGATGGACATATCTTCACATTATTAGATTATACTATCTTTAGATCTAGATAAGGTAGTTTTGCATCCTACCAAAGGAGGATGAAGGATATTAATTTCAAAAAAAAATTACATTAGATGGTTGTGATGAGGGGGAGAAGTTATAATTAGTTATAATAAGGGTATATGAGATGGGAGATGATAAATTTATGCAATGGGATCCCATTCATGATAACCCATGGGAGAATTATTAGATATAGGTGCATAGTGTTGTAAGAACTCCTAGGAGGCAGGGTTAGAGGTATAATTGAACTTGTGTTGATATGGTGTAGTTGGTTTAGGTTGATTAAAAATGAGTTGATTTAATTTAGGTGATGTGGTGGTTAGTTGAAGTATTTATTGTGTTTGGGTATAATAAATACTACTATAAGTTTGGGGTATGTTTTCTTGTTGTGTGGATGTTGGGGGAAGAGGAGAATTGGTATAAGAGGTATAATAAATTTGTGAGGTTAATATTGGTGCTTGAATGGGTATAAGTTATGCTTGCCTCAATTCCATTAGATGGGATGAGTAAGTGTCTTAAATTATGTGGAATGATTGAGAGGTGTAATGCATAGATGTTTGATTTGAGTCGATAAAAGTAACTACGCTTCTCATGTTAGTCATATTAACTAAATTTTATTCATTGGTAGTGAGGTATATAATAATTTCAACATTTTTTGTATAAGGAGTAGATTTTTTGATGTTATCTTCATGGTTAAGAAGAGTATATTTATAGATAACAAGATGAATATTAGGTTAGTATAAAGCTTGGTTTTTGTTTTGAATTTCATGGTATTTAAAATCTATGTAATATGCTTGTTGACACCTTCAAATAAGTGTTTCATGATCAAAATGTGGACCAAAAATAAAATCCATAGAAAGATTGCATAATTTTATACAAGTATTATGAGAATGGTGTTAAGCACAAAATATACTAAGAGTGGGGGGGTGAATCAATATATTATATATCTTTTACTTAATATAATTTTTTTCTTTAACAACTTAATCACACATTCAATATATGAAATAAAATTGAAACAATAATATGAACCACATAAGAGAGAGAGAGAGAGAGAGAGAGAGAGAGAGAGAGAGAGAGAGAGAGAGAGAGAGAGAGAGAGAGAGAGAGAGAGAGAGAGAGAGAGAGAGAGAGAGAGAGAGAGAGAGAGAGAGAGAGAGAGAGACACCAAATTTTTACGTGGAAACCCAAAGTGTGAAAAACCATGGAGAACAATCTTAAGTATATGAATGAGCACCAACTCAATTTACAAAGCTCAAAAGCATCAACTTGCAGGAGCACAAACCCCTTTTATATGCACCAACATAGTAACTATTTATGAGCACCAACCCATCTTATGTATAAAACACAACTATCTCTCAATGTTGCTTACTCAATAAATGATATAACTCTACAATATCTCTTGCTTTTCTCTCTTTGAAAACAAATACAAAACATGAACTCTCTTGCATATTAAAAATGACTTCTCAAGCCTTTATTTATAGCTTTCTAAATGACCTTTGGCATTCACTCTTTGTGACCCTTTAATCCTCATGGAAAATGGTGCCAACATTGCATGACCCTTCATATCCTTGCATTTGAAAATTCATATGGTGACCCTTCACAAGAAAATGCATCCTTTCCTCTTTTATCTTTATCTTGGTGACTTTTTGTATTCCTCAAAGTGTCCCTTCATGGAAAAATGTTCCATACCCTCTTTTGTCTTCACATGGTGACTCTTGGAATTCCTCAAGATGACTCTTCATGAGAAAATTCATCCCATTCCTCTTTTCTCTTTACCCCATGACTCTTTGACTTCTCTATGGGCCCTTTTTTGACTTATATGCAATTAAGTTTGTAATAGTTTTTGAGTGAAATAGTGAAGCCGTAGCCATTCGGCCCCTGCCTACTATCGCAGGTTTCTGCTTAAAAGATATTGAAAGATTGGACAAAGGAGCCGTCTACTGACGCGATAAAAAGATTGGTATCAGAGCCATCCAGATCCAGTATTTGTTTCAAGTGGATACTGTAAGTTGTTATTTATTTTCCTATTTCGTGGATCAGACCTTTTGAGTTCTTTGCTCTGTAAATTTCTTTGGGAAGTCATTGCATCGAGTCATAGGCCGTTCACCCATATTGTCATAGGCCACTTTTATCTCTACATATCCTTTTCCCTTACCAGAAATTTCTCACACTCCAGAACCCAAATCTCCCCACAATGGAATTTGGAAAAGCACCATCCACATCTACCGTTGAACCTGTCAATGAGTCTGAATTTGAAGGCATGTAGGAATTACCTCCATTTGTCCCAGATCATATGTCAGACTGTCCTGACATTGAAGTTACAGAAGCAGATCTTGAAAAAGAAACCAGTATGTTCAAGCCTTCAGCTATTAAAGCTTCTAGTGTGTATAAAAAGTCAGAATTAGTTAAGTCAAAATTTCTGTATACTTCTACTTATCTTTCTTTTGTCAAACCTAGAATCAAATCTGTAGAATTAACACTCTACTATAAACCCAAGAAAGATTACCAAACAAATTTACTATCTCTGTTGCCTGAGAAAGAGATTATTTATATCAGGTCACATGAAGATGTGAAATTTGTTCATTTTGGTTTAATCAGAGTACATATTAGACCGTTGATTCCTGGTAACATAAAACCAATATTGTATTTAGCTCTGTGTGATCGTCGCCAAGTCAGTTTCCAGCATTCTTTCCAATTGTCTAGCCTTGGTTGACTTAATGATGATGTTATCTGTTTTGAGTTTTGTCCAAACCTATCTGTTGCAGTCCGTGATAGAGGTTGTAAAGAAGTCAAGAATGGTCATTAACTATCGACCATTAAATGCTATTACTGAACCATATCCATATCCCATTCCCGATAAAAGCTATTTGTTAGAAAAGGTTGCAACTTGTAAATATTTCTCACAGTTCGACTGCAAGTCTGGCTTTTATCAAATAAGAGTCAAGAAAGAAGACAGAGTTAAGACAACTTTCAGTTGCCCGTTCGGCCACTTCCAATGGACTGTCATGCCTTTCAGCTTAATGAATGTGCCAGCATATTATCAGGCACATATGGATAAAATATTTGAAGGCACTTCTCAGTTTTTGTGTGTATATATAGATGATATTCTTATATTCAGCAATTCTTTAGATGAACATGCTGCTCATCTCTCTACATTCTTTTAGCTGGCTTCAAATGTAGGAATAGTTCTGTCAGAGACAAAGATTCAGTTGTGTACAACTGAATGCAATTTCCTCAGAATGGTGATCCGAGATTCTAAACTACAGATCCAGCCACACATCAAAGAAAAGGTTATTGGTTTTCCTGAGCAACTTGATAAACCAATGTTGCAAGCATTTTTGGGATTATTAAACTATTTAAATAGTTTTTATCCTAACGCTGGTGAAGACAGATTCCTGTTGCAAGAACTTCTCCAAAAGAAGAAAACATTCCATTGGGAAAAACAACATATAGATGCAGTCCAGAAGATCAAAGCCAAGGTTGCTGCCTTGCCAGAACTGCACATCCCAAAATCTCAAGATATGAAAGTTTATACCGATGCCTCAGACCTCTCATGGGGAGGAGTACTTGTTTGCCTTGTAAATAATATTGAATATGTGTGTGAATTTTCTAGTGGAGTTTTTAGCTCAGATGTACTGAAATGGATCTCCTCTGATAAGGAGATATATGCTATAAAAAAGTGCTTAGAGAAGTTTATGCTTAAACTTCTGCATCTGCCACATTTTATTGTTGTAACTGATTGTACCAAATTCCTAACCTTCCGAGAAAAGGATCATGGTAGGAAAGATGGTCAGGGAAAATATGTCTGGTGGCAAGCATTTTTCAATCAGTTTCATTTTTCAGTAGAGCATATAATAGGTAAAAATAATATAGTTGCAGATTGGCTTAGTCAGAATCCTCCAGCTACTCTAATGCATCAGCCTACACCTGGATTCAACTTAACCAGGATTCTAAACCAAGCATTCAAATCTCTGAGTGCTATGGTTCAAGAATAGATTCTGAGAGAAGGCATGCATCCCCATTTTATGAGGATTTCTCATGTAGCATCACAAGATCTACAGATGTCTGTAGCAGTGATGATTCAAGTAAACCACAGATAGAATAATGGAGTCATCACAATAGAACGACTCAACAGTGAATATCTCTACAACCAATTCACTGATTTGTTGAAACGACCACTATGGACGTGGCGTATTCGGATCAGATCGGCACATAATGAACATCTGTATCGGTGGATCGCAAAACATGGCCCGCATCGCATTCACGAAGAATAAAATCATAGCCAAGATATGGTAGTGCATACAATAATTCGCCGACAGCTTGAGTGGGAATCTCATTTCCACTGCACTCCACGTCATATGCCATGTGACACCGGCCGTTGCCGACATTGGTACCTCCAAAGCACATTCCAAATAAGGTGCCTTTTTCAGCCTATATCCGAAGATGACTTATTTGACGAAGCAGAAGACATATTGGGCCCACAACCCATGATACCTTCATCACCTTCACCGACATCATCATGTGGGTCTAATGCATCCAACAGCATCTCACTGTAGCTATGAGCTGTAAAGCATGACGAGATAGACACTGCCTTGCCAGCGAGCAGGCAGGGCCTCTCTAATGCTATAAATAAGCCTCTCCGCCTTAGTTAGATCATCAAAAAATTTTCATTGTGAAAATCTAGTAGCCTTGTAAAAGAGTATGCTCTTCACTTGCCCTTTTCGAAGGATCCTGTGAATCAGAAATTGAAACAAGGATAAGAGTATTGTAATAAGTTTGTAATAGTTTTTGAGTGAAATAGTGAAGCCGTAGCCATTCGGCCCCTGCCTACTATCGCAGGTTTCTGCTTAAAAGATATTGAAAGATTGGACAAAGGAGCCGTCTACTAACGTGATAAAAAGGTGAAGACAGATTCCTATTGCAAGAACTTCTCCAGAAGAAGAAAACATTCCATTGGGAAAAACAACATACAGATGCAATCCAAAAGATCAAAGCCAAGGTTGCTACCTTGCCAAAACTGCACATCCCAAAATCTCAAGATATGAAAGTTTATATCGATGCCTCGGACCTCTCATGGGGAGGAGTACTTGTTTGACTTGTAAATAATATTGAATATGTGTGTGAATTTGCTGGTGGTTAGCTCAGATGTACTAAAATGGATCTCCTCTGATAAGGAGATATATGCTGTAAAAAAGTGCTTAAAGAAGTTTATGCTTAAACTTCTGCATCTGCCACATTTTATTGTTGTAACCGATTGTACCAGATTCCTAACCTTTCGAGAAAAGGATCATGGTAGGAAAGATGGTCGGGGAAAATATGTCCAGTGGCAAGCATTTTTCAATCAGTTTCAGTTTTCAGTAGAGCATATAATAGGTAAAAATAATATAGTTGTAGATTGGCTTAGTCGGAATCCTCCAGCTACTCTAATGCATCAGCCTGCACCTGGATTCAACTTAACCAGGATTCTAAACCAAGCATTCGAATCTCTGAGTGCAGAGGTTCAAGAATAGATTTTGAGAGAAGGCATGCATCCCCATTTTATGAGGATTTCTCATGTAGCATCACAAGATCTATAGATGTCTGTAGCAGTGACGATTCAAGCAAACCGCAGACAGAATAATGGAGTCATCACAATAGAACGACTCAACAGTGAATATCTCTACAACCAATTCACTGATTTGTTGAAATGACCACTATGGACGTGGCGTATTTGGATCAGATCGGCACATAATGAACATTTATATCGATGGATCACAAAACATGGCTCGCATCGCATTCACGAAGAACAAAATCATAGCCAAGATACGGTAGTGCATACAATAATTCACCGACAGCTTGAGTGGGAATCTCATTTCCACTGCACTCTGTGTCATATGCCATGTGACACCGGCCATTGCTGACATTGGTACCTCCAAAGCACATTCCAGATAAGGTGCCTTTTTTAGCCTATATCCGAAGATGACTTATTTGATGAAGTGGAAGACATATTGGGCCCACAACCCATGATACCTTCATCACCTTCACCGACACCATCATGTGGGTCTAATGCGTCTAACAGCATCTCACTGTAGCTATGAGCTATAAAGCATGACGAGACAGACACCGCCTTGCCAGCGAGCAGGCAGGACCTCTCTAATGCTATAAATAAGCCTCTCCACCTTAGTTAGATCATCGAAAAATTTTCATTGTGAAAATCTAGTAGCCTTGTAAAAGAGTATGCTCTTCACTTGCCCTTTTCGAAGGATCCTGTGAATCAGAAATTGAAACAAGGATAAGAGTATTGTAATAAGTTTGTAATAGTTTTTGAGTGAAATAGTGAAGCCATAGCCATTCGGCCTCTACCTACTATCGCAAGTTTCTGCTTAAAAGATATTGAAAGATTGGACAAAGGAGCCGTCTACTGACGCGATAAAAAGATTGGTATCAGAGCCATCTAGATCCAGTATTTGTTTCAAGTGGATACTGTAAGTTGTGATTTATTTTCCTATTTCATGGATCAGACCTTTTGAGTTCTTTGCTCTGTAAATTTCTTTGGGAAGTCATTGCATCGAGTCATAGGCCGTTCACCCATATTGTCATAGGCCGCTTTTATCTCTGCATATCCTTTTCCCTTACCAGAAATTTCTCGCACTCCAGAACCCAAATTTCCCCACAATGGAATTTGGAAAAGCACCATCCACATCTACCGTTGAACTTGTCAATGAGTCTAAATTTGAAGGCATGTATGAATTACCTCCATTTGTCCCAGATCATATGTCAGACTGTCCTGACATTGAAGTTACAGAAGCAGATCTTGAAAAAGAAACCAGTATGTTCAAGCCTCCAGCTATTAAAGCTTCTAGTGTGCATAAAAAGTCAGAATTAGTTAAGTCAAAATTTCTGTATACTTCTACTTATCTTTCTTTTGTCAAACCCAGAATCAAGTCTGTAGAATTAACATTCTGCTATAAACCCAAGAAAGATTACCAAACAAATTTACTATCTCTGTTGCCTGAGAAAGAGATTATTTATATCAGGTCACATGAAGATGTGAAATTTGTTCATTTTGGTTTAATCAGAGTACATATTAGACTGTTGATTCCTAGTAACAAAAAACCAGTATTGTATTTAGCTCTGTGTGATCGTCGCCAAGTCAGTTTCCAGCATTCTTGTCAATTGTCTAGCCTTGGTCGACTTAATGATGATGTTATCTGTTTTGAGTTTTGTCCAAACCTATCTGTTGCAGTCTGTGACAGAGGTTATAAAGAAGTCAAGAATGGTTCTTTGGATTGTTGGGGTCTATTTACTTCTTTATTTGGTCTAAATATGTTTGGAGAATTCCAGTATGCATCCATAAACATTTCTGTGTTGTATAGTATGACCAATACAAATCACCCCAAGATTTTAGAAAATCTGCCTTATGTAAGAAGATTAAGTGGTACAGTCCAGTTGTAGAAAGGACATATAGAGATAGTCGAAGTTCCATCCGAATGGAAACTTGATTGGCTTAAACATGTCTCTCCCAAAATGAAGAGTCAAGCCACTGTCCATAAAAGTGACGGCAGATCTGTCAATATCTTACCTAGATCTTTGTCTATGCAATCTTCTCGTCTTTCTCCTTCCAGACCATCTACGTCCTCATCTCATAGATCTGTAAAGACTGGTCATATTCTTATAGAAGATGAAGAGGTAAATCCTGGCAACGATTTACCATCAACACTAATGAGTCTTCCCAGAGAAGACAACCTCGAGTTCTACACAGAAGACACGGTTACTCTATACAGAGGTGGAAGATGGCCACCACCAAAAGGTGTCCATAGATAGCCAGCAGGAATTTTGAATTATTTTTCAGCTGCATATGATACTCCCTCAAATGAGTTCTGACAGAGAAACTATATATCCAGGTTCAATTCTCATTTCTCTGAAAATTTTGATGATTTGTGTAGAGATGTACTATCCATCAAGGATACTATAAATAACATTCAAAAGAAAATAGATTCTTTAGATTCAAAGCTTGATAGCTTAGATGATAGTCTTAGTTAGCTATCTAAAGAAGACCAAAAGGCCGAATCCTCGTCCAAACCTCTTTGTTCAGTATCTTTTGGCCCTTCTTTCAAAACCATCAAAAAGTCACCCAGTCATTCCCTTATGCAACACACTCATGTCCATTTGCAGCCCTGGTATCTCAATATAGATGACCTGTTAAATCCTTTAGATGAAATTGCCGCCTGGTGTAATACCATGCGAGTCCTAACAATACAGGCCCATCTAGATCAGGTAGGCACTACTTGCTTTGCAGTAAAGTTTTTATGGGGAATCACTAATCTCTGGTGGGATGCTATCCCAGAAGCTCAACAATATGCTTGTGTACATAATCAAATAGATTCTTTGAACGCTTTGTATAGATTGTTAATTGATGAGTTTGCTCCGCCTGTCGGCAATCGCCAACTAGAATCCAAAAAGTGGCTAATGAAAATGGAACTTTGTGATCTCAAGCAATTTGAAGCTTTTGCTAAGCAATTTAGAAAGCTTGCATATGAAAGCCGTTGCTCTACTTCTACAGAAGTCAAGCTTAAATTTCTGCATGCTATGCCCTATAATCTGATTGATAGAGTTATTTCCTACATAGATCTCAAAGGTATTGCGATTGAAGAACTTGATTTATCAGATATCATTGATTTCACACAGTAGAATATTATGACTTTAGTCTCTGAGACAAAGTCTATGCAAAAGTTAAGAAAGCATCAAGCTGCCCACATTGCTCTAGTTTTCCCTGAAACAGCCCCTTTTGGCTGTAGACCTTATGTGCAACCACGCCGACACCAGAAGCAGTGTCACCGGCATCTCTCCTATAAGCGTCGCTCCTTCCCTAAAAAGCACTCTTATGCACCTCCTCATCGTTTCCTCAAGAAATGACATACTACTTGACCTCCTTCCAACAAACCCATTTGCTATATTTGTCGTAAGCCTGGTCACATTGCTCCTAACTGCTCCTGAAAAAATCCGGCAGTTAAAGCTATATTTTCCTCCAATGCATCAGCGTGGTGGGATATAGTTGATCCAGATGAAGATCTTTATCTCCAAGAAGATATCTAAGAACCAACTCTTGAAGATCTTCCAGAAGAAGCATCAGATGATGAACAAGATGCTGCCGAGCTAGAATCACTTGCTGATGATCTTGAGCAACCCATGACGAACATGCAGAGAGGATCATGCCCATACAGACCAAGCAGGCATAATTTTTCATATGAAGCATATGGACCCTGGTCACGTGATCATCACAAAATTCCAGAAAGACCAGAGAAGCCCAGAGGAAGAGGATTTCAAAGAGGAGAATCATCTAGAGGAAGACAGCCCTCACAGCCGCGCCAACCACCGACGATGCACAGACCACAGCATCCTCCTGTGCATTATTCAAGTCAATTCAAGCCTAGTGACTCCTGGTTAAAGAATAAGTTCACCAACAGAGAGCCGCCAAAAGAAATCAGAGAGCCCATTTGGGAACAGATTATGCCCGTAGAAGAACCTGTTTTAGCAGCAGACCCAAGATGGGATGATGGCTATGAAGAGGATGAGATCAGTAGTATCTTTTACTCCGACCAAGATTACTACCCTAGTGAATGCAGTAATCAAGAAGAAGAAGAAGAAGAAGTAGTACCAGACCCTGAAGAAGATATCTACACAGAACCTATCATTGTGCAAGATCCAGGAAGACAAAAGTTGGTATGTACCAGTATCCCTTCTCTGGAATTGCCACAGCCTGCCTATCTTAACCATCTACTCAATAGTAGATTTGCTCAGTTTTTTACTTTAGAAATAAATGGCAGACTAGTTGATGCACAAGTAGATACAGGCGCTTCTTTATCTTTTGCCAAGCCACAACTCATTAGTGATTGGAAGACACTAGATGAGAATCTTGCTTATAAGAGCATAGATATACAAGGGAACAATTTTACCTGTAATAAGTATAAACATCAACAGCCCTTGTGAATCCAGAACAAAATATTCCATTGTGATTTCTTTGCTTTAGAGAAGATGCCTATTGATATCCTTTTAGGAGGATCTTTCATAGATAGATATACTCCCTATGGTGCCACTGTAAAAAGTATAATGTTCACCATAGAGAATGAAAGGCTAAGAATTCCTAGACTCATTTATGCCACAGAACAGTTCCCAAGCACAATGACTCAGAGCCCAAAAATAATCCCTGCTAAACTATTAGAAATAGGTGAAAGGATCAAGTCCTCTATCTGTTCGGAGAACCCCCAACAGTTTTGGTCCAAAACTATGCCTGAGATGGAGATTAAAATCATAGAAGGCAAGCACATGAAGATTGGGAAATGGATTCCCATTCTAGCAATGGATTATAATGATATGGAAGCACAGATCAAAGATCTGGAAGCTAATGGTTTCATAGAAAAATCTGGCTCTCCTTATTGTTGTTATGCCTTTATGGTTAACAGGCATTCAGAACAAAAGAGGGGAAAGAAAAGAATGGTCATTAACTATCGACCATTAAATGCTATTACTGAACCATATCCATATCCCATTCCCGATAAAAGCTATTTGTTAGAAAAGGTTGCAGCCTGTAAATATTTCTCACAGTTCAACTGCAAGTCTGGCTTTTATCAAATAAGAGTCAAGAAAGAAGACAGAGTTAAGACAGCTTTCAGTTGCCCGTTCGGCCACTTCCAATAGACTGTCATGCCTTTTGGCTTAATGAATGCGCCAGCATATTATCAGGCGCATATGGATAAAATATTTGAAGGCACTTCTCAGTTTTTGTGTGTATATATAGATGATATTCTTATATTCAGCAATTCTTTAGATGAACATGCTGCTCATCTCTCTACATTCTTTCAGCTGGCTTCAAATGCAGGAATAGTTCTGTCAGAGAAAAAGATTCAGTTGTGTACAACTGAATGCAATTTCCTTGGAATGGTGATCTGAGATTCTAAACTGCAGATCCAGCCACACATCAAGGAAAAGGTTATTGGTTTTCCTGAGCAACTTGATAAACCAATGTTGTAAGCATTTTTGGGATTATTAAACTATTTAAATAGCCAAAAATATATTAATTAATATTAAATAGATATTAACACACATTATCCAAGATATGAATATTAAAAATATAATTAAATGCAATGGGGCCTTTATCACTAATGCTAGACCTTTGACATCAATGAAAATATTTCCAACAATCTCCCCCTTTGTCATTGATGGTAACCTCAAACTAAAACTACCACATCCTAAAACCTACACATACTACCATCTAAAAAATATACAGTAACTCCCCCTTATTGTAACAACTTGTACCTATTCCTTATACTTATTCTACACTTGTACCTATTTCTTTTCTTCTCACCCTTTGACATCAATGGCAAAGGGCCTAACCTAGAGCTAACACTTATCTCCCCCTCAATTGATGCTGATCCTTAATGGAAAGAAGTAAAATAAATTACTCCCAACTTCTCCCACAAATACTCAAATGTGTCTTTTGGTAGTGCCTTTGTGAAAATATCTGCAATCTACTCTATAGTGATAATATATTCCATGTTAACCTATTGATCTACAACCTACTCTCTCAAGAATTAATATATGATGGGAATATGTTTTTTTATTGAATGCATCACTAGATTCTTCAAAATATTAATATCACTTGTGTTTTCACAAAAAATATAAATAGGTTCATCATATTTTACCTTGATATCTTCCAAAGTTTTCTTCATCCAAAGCACTTGAGTACAACACAATACCGTTGAAATATATTTTGCTTCAGCTATAAAAAGTGATACTAAATTTTTCTTTTTAATTAGCCATGATACTAAGCTATCACTAAGGAAGAAAGCTCTTCCACTTGTACTCTTTCTATCATCTAAGCAACTTACCCAATCTGAATCTGTATAAGCAACTAAAGTGAAATCTTTACTTGTAAGATACCACAATCTATAATCCAATGTCCCCTTGATATATCTAAATATTCTCTTCACTAACTAAACATGACTATCTTTTGGAGATGACTAATATTTTGAAACCATACCTACTGCATGCATGATGTCTAGCCTCAATGCTATCAAATGTAAAAGACTAAAAATCATAGATCTATACAAAGATTGATCTGCAAAGGTGAATCTTCATCCTTGCTCACTTTATTTCTTGTACTTATTGGTGTACAATCCTCAAAACAAATTTTTTTCAACATTTCCTTGGCATATTTAATTTGAGATATGAAAATTCCTTTATCTAACTGGAGTATTTGTAACTCTAAAAAAATGACAATTCTCCAAGCATAGACATCTCAAATTATTTTTGCCTATTATCAAAAAATTCTTCTGTCATCTTTTCAATGTTTCCTCCAAAAATTATGTCATCAACATATACCATAACAATGAATTTATGCTCACCTTCTATTTTGATGTAGAGATTACCTACAACAAATCCTCTCTTGAAACCTTGATCTTGTAGGTACTTATCAAGTCTTGCATACCAAGCTCTAAGAGCTTATTTCAATCCATACAGTGCTTTCTTCAATATGTATACTTGATTACTAATATTTGAGAGAATAAATCCCTTAGGCTGCTCAATGTAGACCTCTTTTTCTAGATTCCTATTTAAGAAGGTAGATTTGACATCCATCTCAAACACTTTGAAATTTTTAAACACTGCATATGTAAGAAACATTCTAATAGCCTCTAGCCTTGCCACTGGTGTGAAATTTTCTTCAGAATCTATTCCATCAATCTGAGCATATCCTTTACATACTAATCTTGCTTTATTCCTGGCCACTTCTCCATTTTTATTCAACTTATTTTTGTAAACCCATTTTGTTCCTATCACATTGTGATCTTTTGGTCTAAGCACTAATTCCCAAGTATCATTCTTTTCTATCCAATTTAATTCTTCATCCATTTCCTTAACCCAATGCTTATCATGTCTAGCTTTTGAAAATGTTTTAGGCTAAATTCTAGATAACAAAGAAAAATTAACTTGCTCAGATTCACTTACCATCATTCTTTTGGTGTGAATTCCTTCATCTATGTCCCTGATGATGTCACTTTCATTATGATTTCTCTAAACATATTTGGATGGAGTTTTGGTGTCATTTTTATTCTTCTCATCTTCATCTGATTTCTCAAAATCTTCCTCTTCAATGATTTTAGGAATGTCTACTGGATCACTAATTCTTTGTGTTCCATCTTCTTCTATCCTAACACTTGCACTTTCAATAATTTTCTTAGTTCTTTTGTTATAACATTTATAATCTTTAATTTTTAAAGAATAACCAAGAAATATACCTTCATCTTCTCTGGATTAAAAATTACCATGTTTTTCATTGGTTCTCTTTATGAAGTATCTATTATTGAAAACTCTAAAAAATTAAATATTGCTAGTTTGTCTTTTCATAGCTCATAAAGAGTCTTGCCACTATTGAATTTAAATAATTCTCTATTCTTAATATGCACTATTGTATAAACTACCTCTCTCCAATATTTATCTAGTATCTTAGATTCATTTAGCATTGTCCTCACCATCTCTTGAACTATTGTATTTCTCCATTCAACTACTCCAGTTTGCTATGGAATTTTGGCTATTGAATAATGTCTCTTTATTCCATGGTCTTCAAAAAAATTAATAAACTGATCTAACATGAATTCTCCTCCTCGATCTAATCTTAGACACTTAATCTTCAAACTAGTTTCATTCTCAACTAATGCTTTGAATGCTTTGAAATGTCTAAAAGCTTTTGATTTTTTCTTTAAAAACATTACCCAAGTCATACATGAAAAATCATCAATAAGCAACATGAAATATGTCTCACCTTGATTACTTTGAGTTATTATAAGCCCACATAGATCATTTTAAACAAGCTCTAATATCTGAGTGGTCGAGTACTCTTTTGTTTTGAACCACCTTCTAGCTTGATTCTTATGCTGACAAGGTTCACAAAGTGTGTCAGATGGCTTTGTAATCTTTGGAAGATTTTTGACCACTTGCTTCTTGCTGATGTTGAAAATATTATCAAAATTTATGTGTCCTAGTATCATATGCCATAGCCAACTTTCTTCAATATGACTCAAATAACATCTTTGACCTTTGATGCCTGATAACATATACACATTATTTCCTATTCTTTGAGCATCTACAACCAAAACATCTAAATCTTTTCTCTTAATTTCACAACCTTCTGCATAAAAATTTAGTGTGTGCCCTTGATCACACATTTGACTTACACTAAAAATATTATGCTTAAGACCTTTTACATACAAAACATTTTTAGTTTTAGTTCTACCATTATACAAACTTAGTTTATCTTTTTTGACTATTCTAACAGTGGTATTATCTTCAAATTTCACTGTGCCACCATTGATCTTCTTCAAGGTTATGAACTTGATTTTGTCTCCTATCATGTGCCTCAAACATCCAATGTCAATGAACCATGGATTTTATTCCTTCTTTTCATGCAAAGATGTCTATACCAACATAGATTTTTCAAGTTGTTTCTTCTACCATGAACCTGTTTGAACTTTCTTCTTGATGAATAGAGCCTTAAAACTCTGATCATTCTTGACTAACTTGAACACGCTTCTGTAGTACTAAGATATGTGTCCAAAGTTGTTTTAATTGTAACATATTATGGCTTCTTCATTAAACTTAATAGAGAAGCAAAAAAGTTGTGGCTTCTACTTGACTCTGCATGACTTTCTTTCTCCTTATTTCTAAAATGGTTAGCCCTTTTTCAACATCCTATTTTCTTATGACCATATCCATTACAATGAAAATAGTAACCATAAAAATAGGACCTATTTGTGTATCTTTGACCTGATTGCATTTTGTAGCTCTATTCTTTCTAGCCTTCTTTGTTTGATATGTCCTCTATATTCTTAACTTTTTCCCTTTTTATTTCCTCTTTTGTAAGAACTTCAACTTAGCTCTTTCCTTTTTTATTATCTATGAAAGTAGTGGCCTCCACTTTATCTTTTTCAAATCTAATACCTATCTTATCTGACATTGATTTTTGAATTTCTAATATCTTATTCAATATATTAGTGATATTCTCAAATTTTTAATCATTGGCTACTCTATCATTGATTGCTTTATTTGTTTTCTCAAGATCTAATTTTAAAGAAGCAATTTCAATAACATACCTTTTACATTCTTTACTTACTTTTTGAAATTGTGATGTTAGATATTCTTCATTCTTCTTGGCTTCTTCAAAGTGTGCTTGTAGATCTTTAATTATTTTCTTTGACTCCTTTTAATTTTTCTTGATCTGGTGCTTTAATCTTTGATTCTTATTCTCAAGAGATTTTAACTCTTCTAAGGCACAAATTAGTTCTCCTTCCAGATTCACTTCAACTTCATCTTGTTCTTCTTCTTGATCATCTATACTTTTTCTTGTAGAGGCATGTTCATGTGTGGCCATGAATATAATCTCTTCTTATTTTGAATCAATGACTCCACTATTGATTGGATCAATAATTTAGGTGACAATTTGGGTGACGATTCTACCCTAATTGATGATGGAACTTTTGAGAGCCATAACTTTTTCACTATAGCTCCAATTGACTCCCCATTTGAATTGTTGGAAATTTAAGAATGAGGAGAACATGGTGAGATGGAACTGAGATCCACTTGATGGTTTTTAACCCCTAAACACCTAATGGAAGTGCCCCAAATTTTAATTTTAGTAGTGCAGTCTAAAAATAGTAAGTTTCTAAAATTAGTAATTTCTTAAATTCTATATTGTTTTAAATCATGGAAGTTGAAACACTTAATCTCCCTTAAGATTGGTGACCTTCCTCTTTCTACTTTCAAAATGTGTATAAATGAAGAGGTAACCTGAAATAGAAATTAGACATCTTTTCCTAGAGATAAGCATATAGTTGTATTGCGATCATGAGTAATAAAACATCTCTTCTTAGAAAATTAATTATTATTATTATTATTATTTTATTTTTAATGTTCTTGAAATATCAATCAATAAAAACTTATAAGTTTTGGATTAGTGGTATCAAAGTGGTTTATCTTGAGAGTGTATGATTTTGAGGATGAGGTTAGGCTAAAAGATGCTTGGGTGGAAAATTCTTGTGCTTCCAAACTATCCACCTATTCACTCCAAATGAATTTAAATGGAAGATGACACTGAACCATATGATACCTTAAAGGAAATGGTGAATGAGTCCCTCTAATTATAATAAGCACAAATTCTACAATAATTCACCCAAATTCTCTAACAACTCCCAATGGGAAATTCTGGCTCCTCATCCATAGAATGTCCTTTCAGTGCCCCAACACCCTTAAGTGTTTAGGTGAATTTTGATATACCTCCATTTAAAGACAAAATCAATGCTGATGTGGTATAAAATTGGTTGGATCAATTATCTTCCTACTTCTTTGTAAATAAATTTATTGATGGAGAAAAGATCACTTTTTTTCTTTTGAAAGCATCATTGCCTATAAAAAATTTATGGGAAGTATACAAAAAGAGGTTCATTATAGATTACATTGGCCTTGAGGTATAACCTACCTGGGATGATTTTATGGAAGTGGTAAAGGAAGAATACTATCCAATTGGAGCATATGATGATCTGTACATATAGTGGCAACAACTTCACCAAGATAAGGACCAATCTATTCAAGATTACACTGACATTTTTCACTCTCTATCTGAAAAATTAGACATCTAAGAAAATGAGAAACATAAGACTCTCAAATATCATGGTGGTCTACAATGGTACATATAGGGGAAATAAAAATCTTCAACTTAGAAACCCTCGGTGAGGCATACAAGTTCACAGTGAAGATTGAGCAGAAGCATGGAAGAAAGAATAAGAAGAGTCAACCTTAGAAATAGAAAAGTGACAAGGAAGGTTAAACAAGAGGCCAAAATTGGAAGCAAAAGGAGTTTCAAGATAAGAAACCTTATAAGGAGAAGATTGGAAAATGGTGTGATTACCACAAAACCAGAACTCACTCCAAAGAATAATGTCAAGCCATCAAGTCATTGCTTTTTAAGTCATAATACTTGACATCTACTACTTTGTCTCATATACAACCTACAGTTGAAGAGGATGAAGAAGAGATTGGAGATGTTGAACATGATACCATCGATTATTTATCACAAAACCATGAAGAAAGTCCAGATGACAAGGAGAGATTATTTCACTTCAAATTATGGGTAAAAGGTAAGCCTCTACATTTCATTCTTGATAGTAGGAGTCAAAATAATTTAATCTCTGCTAAATTTGTGAAAATTCTAAATCTATCCATGAAGTCACCTAAATCAATACAATATTGGATGGTTCAACCTAGGGAGAGACCTCTATGTCACCCATTAGTGTCTTCTTTCATATGAAATAAAACCTTTCAAAGATGAAGTCTTGTGTGATGTGGTCAATCTAGATGTTTGTGATATACTCATTGGTCAATTGTTCATGTATGATCAACATGGAATCTATGAATCATGAACCCAAAGAATTTCCCTCACTCTTGAACATGGTGCTATAGGGTACTAGAGGTACTACCTCCCACATCTGTCTCCCTAATTAGTGCCAATAAATGTAAGAGATTGGTAGAGAAGACAAAGCAATTCATTCTCATCATTGTCAAACTACAAAAATCTAATAAGGCTGATGTTGTAGGCCTAAATACACAATAAAAACAATAATATAAGTAGATGGGACAAATCATAGGAGAATATGATGACTTATTCAAGTCACCCATGGGAGTTCCACTACATTTCTAGGTAAAACACTCTATCAATTTGATCCTAGAATCACCTTTGCCTAACAGTCTTGTGTATTTCAGATTAGTTTTGGAGAATGATGAGATAAAAAATAGATTCAATAATTGATCCAAAAGGGTCACATCAAGCCAAGATCTTCACCTTATTGTAGCCTAATTATCCTAGCACCAAAAAAATATGGAACATGGAAGCTTTGCATTAACTATCGAGCCCTGAGTAAAATCGTTGTGAAGAATCGCTACCCCCTCCCCAAGATTTATGACCTACTAGATCAACTTTTTGGTGTAAATTTCTTCACCAAAATTGATCTCAAATCTAGCTATCACCAAATTCCTATCAATCCCACCGATGTCTAGAAGATTGTATTCAAATCTAATAAGGGGCTCTTCAAATGGTTGGTTATGCCTTTTAACTTAACTAACACACTTATAACCTTCATAAGGATGATGGATGACATCGTATGACCCTTCAATAACTAATTCATGGTTGTCTACCTAGATGGCATACTCATCTACAACAGAACATGGGAGGAACATTTACAACATGTTCAAAGGTGCTTCAAACTCTTCAGGGAGCACAAGTTATATGTAAATCTTGATAAATGCACAATTTAGGATGAAAACAATTCACTACCTAGGGTACATTATGAATGAGGAAGGGGGTTCATGTCAATCTAGAGAATATTTTAGGTTATTCAAGAATGACCTACACCAAGGACCCTCATCAAACTTTGTATCTTCTTGGGTTTTATAAATTTCTATCATAAGTTTGTTCTTGGATTCTCACATGTTACTTGGCCACCTAACCCAAGTGACTAAAGGAGGAGATAAATATAAATTTTAGTGGGGTGAAATATAATAAAGGGAATTTGAGAATTTGATTAATAGACTTTGCTCATCCCCTGATCTTATCTTGCTAGATTTGCGATCAACCTTTCAAGTTGATGACAAATGCATCTAAATATACCATGGGAGCTATCATCATGAAACATGGCCATCCTATTACATATCACAGTGAAAATTTCACTGATATAGTCAAGAAATACCTAACATATGACAAAGAGCTCTATGCCATTGTGTAAGCATACAAATAATGGAAACACTACACCTTAGGGAAAGAAATGGTCATCCACACTGACCACAGACCATTGGAATTCATCCTAATGTAGAGCAAACTATGAAATTGAAAGGAACCAAAAGTGGGCCACATATCTATATCAATTCCATCTAATAATAAAACACAAAAAGGAGATCTCAAATATGGTTGTAGATTGTCTGAGCTGCCCACCAATTACTACACTCATAATCATTCTTGATCTGTGTAGACATGAGACTACCACTTGGGGTGCTCTGTATGAAGTAGATCCTACCTTTATTAATACATATTAGGTGCTTCAAGAAGGTAAACATGTTTTTTATTTCTATTTGTAAGATAATGTCCTTTGTCATATGGGGCACATCTATGTTCCAGCTGTAGAGTAATAAAAGATGATATGGGAAGCACATTTTAGTAGGATAGCTGGATACTTTGGTGTAGAAAAGACATTGGTATTTCTTCAAAAACACTTCTACTATCCCCATATGTGAAAAGATGTGGAAAGGGTACCTCAAATATTTCACCCCATGTGTGATATCCAAGATAACAAATAAGAAGCAAGGATTGTACACACCATTGCCAAAACTAACCAGGCCTTGGGAATCTATCTCAATGGATTTTTCTCTTAGGTTTTTCCAACTTTAAATCATGGTAAGAACTATATTCTTGTTGTAGTTGATCATTTTTAAAAAATAGCTTATCATGATTTCTTGTTAAAAAAATATATCTATTGAATAAATTGCTCAACTATATTTTAGTGATGTATGGCTCCATTTTGGTCTCCCCAGGGTCCATTGTCTCAGATCAAGATAGCAAGTTCTTGAGCATATTTTGGTCCACTCTATAGAAGATGATGGATACCAAGCTAATGAATTCCATAGCCTTCCATCCATATAGACTGATGGTCAGATAGAAGTGGTGAACCACTTGATTGTTCACATGATTCAGATGTATCATTCAAAATATCCCATGCACATCGGATGAGGGGCTTCTTTTCATACATGGATACAATCAGGCCCTGCATAACTTGATCAAGCATAATCCATTCCAAGTATACTTTAGGTTCTAACCCATGACACTAATTGATATAACCATTTCATTCTCCACCATGGAATACACACCACATGGGAGATCTGAGGCAACAAAAGCAATGAAGTTCATTGAACAAATGCAACTAATCTAGTAGCAAGTTCATGACATCTTGGAGAAGATGAATCAAAAGTATAAGCAATGCCATGACAAACATAGGATTGCAGACCATTTTTATGTGGGTTATAAGGTTTGGTTGTGGATTCAAAAGGATTAACTTGTAAGCCCACATAGAAAAATTTGGCCTCTATGATATGGTCCCTACACTATCACCAAAAAATTTGGAGAAAATGCTTTTGAGTTGAACCTACTAGCTACCTTAGTCTGCATCCAATATTCAATGTGGAGCTCCTCAAACCATATCATCCACTTCTATTAGATACTTCAGTCATAGTAGAATAACTAGACATTGATGAGCTTGATCCATCGAGTTTTGCTCCAGCAGAGGAGGATCAAATTGTGGACACCTGGATGAAGACAACAAGATGATGCTCTATTACGCTTTATCAGGTGGTTTAAAAGGGGCTAGCTTAGCCACCAAGGCGAGTGGCTCATAGAGAATCAAATTAAGAAATAATTGCCACTTTTGATGAGGAATATTGATGATATGGGGACCATTGCTTCTCAAGGAGGGAGGAATGATCTGGGCAATAATTTAGGCGACGGTTCTACCCTAATTGATGATGGAACTTTTAGGATCCATAAATTTTTTACCATAGCTCCAATTGGACTCCCCATTTAAACTATTGGAAAGCTAAAAATGAGGAGTTTTAACCCCTAAAAACCCAATGGAAATGCCCCAAATTTCAATTCTAGTAGTGCAATCTAAAAATAGTAATTCCTTGAATTTTGTATTATTTTAAATCATGGAAGTCAAACCATTTAATCTCCCTTAAGATTGGTGACCTTCCAAACCTCCTCCTTCTTTCAAAATGTGTATAAATGAAGATGTAACCCAAAATGGAAATTATACATCTCTTCCCATAGATAAGAATATAGTTATATTGCGATCATGAGTAATAATAAAACATCTCTTTTTTAGAGAATTCATTGTTACTATGTTATTTTTGTGTTCTTTAAATATCTATCAATTAAAACTATTGAATTTTGCATCAATTATCTTTAGCTAAGCTAAGATCTTTAGAATACAAAATTTTCTTCTCAAATCCCTTCTTAGATTTTCCTTTAAATTCTTCTTATATGTAGACTTTCCTTCTTCATTATCACCATTACCCTTATCTAGGCACTTACCTAGAAAATGTCCAATATTTTCATAATTAAAATATATAAAAGGTAATTTTCATTGATATTTACCTATTCCCTATTTTGGCTTGCAAAATGAATAGAGTTCCATTGTCATCTTTATCATTGCTATAATTATCACTTGATTCTTGATTCTTGAATCTTAGCCTTCTCTTTCTTTGATGTCTTGAAAGCAACTTCTCTCTTCAAGGGTTTCTCTTGTTTGGTCCACATCTCATATGCCATAAGAATACCATGTAGCTCATCCATCTTTAGCTTAGATAAATTCTTCATCTCTTTAATTGCTAAAACTTTTGCATCATATCTCAATGGTTAGATGATCTCAAATTGTTTTGAACCACAATTAATTTTTTTAGATTTTCTCTAAGATCTTAAATCTAATTAACTATTTGATCAACCCACAAAAGATAACTTGATATAATTTCTCTCCTTTTCCATATTCAAACTCTCAAAATATCTTCTGAGAGTCTGAATCTTAGCTTGCTAAACCTTTCCCTCACCTTTGTAAATATTCTCAAGTTTTACCCAAGTTTCTTGTAAAAGATTTACATTTCATAACTTTAACAAATTCTAATTCACATAATCCACATAGAATATAATTTTAAAGCTTTAGAATTATTTTTACTTGCCTTATTTTTTGTTGGAGTAGTTACAAGTGTCTGTGGCTCTTCATATTCATCCACCACTGCTTGTCAAATGTCGAATCTAGGGGCCATAAAATAATTATTAATCTTTATGCTCCAAAAATTATAATTTGTCTCATCAAAAAAAGGTGCCTTATTTGTATAAAAAGATTCATGTGATCTAGCTATCATTATTGCCAGATCTACCTTCAAGCTATAAAACTTTTTCAAAGGAACCTACTCTGATACCAATTATTAAACATAAAATATACTGAGAGGGGGGTAAATTAGTATATTATATATCTTTTACTTGATTTGATTTCTTTTTTTAAACACTTAATCACACATTCAAGATATGCAATAAAATTGAAATAATAATATGCACCACATGAGAGAGAGAGAGAGAGAGAGAGAGGAGAGAGAGAGAGAGAGAGAGATGAGAGAGAGGAGAGAGAGAGAGAGAGAGAGAGATGAGAGAGATGAGAGAGAGAGAGAGAGAGAGAGAGAGAGAGAGAGAGAGAGAGAGAGAGAGGAGAGAGAGCATATTTTTATGTGGAAACTAAAAGTGGAAAAAACCATGGAATCTCAAGTATATGAATGAGCACCAACTCAAATTACAAAATTCACAAGTACCAACATATAGGAACACCAACCCCCTTTTCTGTGTACCAACATAGAAAACTATTTGTGAGCACCAACCCCTTTCAAAGATTTATGAGTAATAACCCATAGGAGCACCGAACCCTTATATGTATACAACACAATTATCTCTCAGTATTACTCACTACAACAAATGATATAACTCTACAATATCTCCTAATTTTCTCTCTATCAAAAACAAATACAAACCATGCACTCTCTTACATATTAAAAATGTCTTATCAATCCTTTATTTATAGCTTTCCAAATGACCCTTAGCATTCACTCTTTTTGATGCTTAAATCCTCATGGAAAATGGTGCCAAAATTGCATGACCCTTCATATCCTTACATTTGAAAAGTCATATGGTGACCCTTCATAAGCAAATGCATCCTTTCCTCTTTTTTCTTTATCTTGGTGACTTTTCATATTCCTCAAAGTGTCCCTTTATGGAAAAATGTGCCATACCCTATTTTTTATTCACATGGTGAATCTTGTAATTCCTTAAGATGACTCTTCTTGAGAAAATGCATCCCATCCTCTTTTATCTTTACCCCATGACTCTTTTGACTTCTCCATGGGCCCTCTTTTGACTTATATGCAACCAAAAATATATTAATTAATATTAAATAGATATTAACACACAATAGCTAAGATATGAATATTAAAAAACATCATTAAATACAATGGGGCTTTTATCACCAATGCTAGACCTTTGACATCAATGACAATATTTCTAACAAATGGACCCAACTTGCATGAAACTAATAATTTTTTTTGGATTGTACCATGATTTCATAGGATGAATGGGTTAAATATCTTGTGGTAAAGGTCTTGGAAGACATTTTTTAATGTCTTCTAGGGATAATTATTTGTGCACATTAGTGTGGTTGGGTTGAGAAAATGTAGGAATAAGAGTGTTGTGTTTAGGAGGATCATGCTCCATAGAATTGTTTGGAGTAGTTACTTGAATGGTATGAATAGTGTCATAGGTGTCATCAATACCATCATTAATTACTTGACTAATTTTGTTTTTAATGAGTGTATAAGTGCCCATTATAGGTTTAGATGGTTCAAATTGACACATGAGGAAGTTTTGTCATTTATCTTAGTCAAAAGCTTCTTCTAAGGTTCTTGGAGAGAGAGAGTCCTAACCTGATATTATAATTTGGGGTATAGAGCATTAGTGAATAGGTGGAAGAGGTTGTCATCCAACATATTATGATCACATTTTTTAGACAAGTTTTTCCATTATTTTATGAAGGCTTGTGTCATTTCAATTTTAAGTTGTTTGTAATTTATAAAGTGGGATAAGTTATTCTCAAGAAAATCACTAGTTTGAAATTATTGGACTACTGAGTTAACTAAGCCTTCAAATCTAGTCATAAAATGGGTTTTTAATTTATTGTACCAATTTAAAACAACTCTTAAGACTATTTTGGCTAATAATTTGTTTGTTGGAAATATTGTCATTGATGTCAAAAGTCTAGAAACATAGCATTTAATGTCTAAAAGTGTTTTTAATGTTCATATCTTGGATAATGTGTGTTAATATTAATTAAATATTAATGAATATGTTTTTAGTTTCATAAAGACAATAAAAGGCCCGTGAGTAATTCAAAGAGTCATCGCTAAAGACAAAAGAGGGAAAGGATGCATTTTCCCATGAAGAGTCACCTTGAGGAATTCAAAGAGTCACTAGATAAAGACAAAAGAGGGAAAGGATTCATTTTCCCATCTAAGGTCACCATGTGACTTTTCATATGGAATAATTCAAAGGGTCATACAAGTTTGGTTCCATTTTCTATGAGGATTGAAGGGTCACAAAGGGTGAATGATAAAGGTCATTTGGAAAGCTATAAAAGGAGGCTTGGGAAGCCATTTGTAATATGTATGGAAGTGAATGGTTTTATCTAGCTGAGAAGATTATAGGAGAGAAGAGAAAAGAGAAGAGATATAGTAGTGTGATATCATTTTTTTAAAAAGCAACATTGAGAGATAGTTTGTGTTTTATACACAAAGGGGTTGGTGCTCCTATGGGTTGGTGCTCATAAATCATTACTATGTTGGTGCTCAGCAAAAGGGTTGGTGCTTGAAAACTTTGTAAACTTGAGTTGGTGCTCATTTATATACTTGAGATTTTTCTCCATGGTTTTTCCCACTTTGGATTTCCATGTAAAATCTAGTGTCTCTCTCTCTTGTGTGGTGCATGTTATTTCTTTCATTTTTATTGCATATCTTGAATGTATGATTAAATGGTTAAATAAAAATGAATTTGATTAAGTAAAATATATATCTCATGCTTAACAATTGGTACAAAAGTATGTTCCCTTGTAAAGAGTTTAATAGCTTAAAGGTAGATCAGGGAAAGCACAAGATGGCCAAGAAGCTAAGGAGAATCAAGAGTTGAAATCTATGGTCAAGGCTCTTAAGGAGTAGGTATGTATCTTAGAATCTAAGTTGGTTTTAGAATCAAAAGAAGATAAGATGTCTATTTAGAATTTTAAGAATCAACTAGAGGTTGCATTTTCAAGTTCGAGATCAAGAGAAGAAGAGTGTGATCAGTTGAAGGCTGAGTTAGGTTCTTTGAAGGATAAACATGAGATGATCATAGTAAAGGTTGAGAAATATCATGAGATATCATTCCAAGGTAAGAAGGATGCAAGTTTGAAGGGAAAATTAAAGAAGCTAATCAGAAAACCTATTGATTTTAGGTTTTCAAATTATTTTCATGACCATTATTTTATTTGTCATCATTTTGATCATAGGGTAAGAGAATTTTGAGGAGAAGCAATTAGTCAAATGGAGATCTCAGTCACCTTCAAGTGAAAGGTATGAAAAAATTTGTTTACTTTTGTTGTCATAAGTTTGTCCATATTGCTAAATTATGTCCAAATGGAGTAAAGAGATCCTTAAACGATGTCAAAGGATATGGAGCCCCTAAAAGGTATGAAAATAGCCAAACTTAGGTTTGGAGACCTAAGATAGTGAAAATTTACTAGGTTGAGTCTAAGAGTGAGAATAGATTACTTGCTACAATGGAGAAATAATCAGATAGGAAGGACTGTGTGGAACTCTTGTTATTAGCAAAGATAGTGAATACTAATCCTAAATAGCTTATAAATCAAAGAGAATATCTTGTTACATTTGATCATGATCCATTTCAAGATAAGATAGTTAAAAGAGTTGAGAAGATGAACAACATCATAGATGTTGAGGATAGTGAGTCAAAGAAGTTAGACATGCTTAAATGGATTCTAAGAGAAAGATGCAAGAAGATCAAGGAAGTAACAAAGGAGATGTGGGCATCTCCTAAGATTTTTTTCTAGGAATTTTTATGAGGGGTGTCTCTTCTAGGCTTTAAGGAGACATTTTTTAGAAAAAAATGAAGCATGGTGGATGCTGGCTATGTTGCATAACAAGAAAGTCATGAAGGTGAGTTGATAGATTAATTTATATATCAGTTAAGGGGGATCTAAGTGTTAGCTCTAGGATAGACTCTTTTTCCATTGATGTTAAAGGGGGAGAAGTATAGGAATAGGTTTAGAATATAGGATGATATATTAAGGGGGAGTTAATATATGTTTTTATTTGGTTTAGTTTGTAGTTTGTGTAGGTCTCAATTTTAGGTTGGCATGTGTAGTATAGGTTTACAGAATGTTATAGTTTCAATTTGAGGTTGCCATCAATAACAAAGGGGGAGATTGTTAGAAATATTTTCATTAATGTCAAAAGTATTGCAACATAGCATTTAATGTCTAAAGGTGTTTTTAATGTTCATATCTTGGATAATGTGTGTTAATATTAATTAAATATTAACAAATATATTTTTGTTTGCATAAAGACAAAAAAGGGCTCATGAGGAATTTGAAGAGTCATCACTAAAGATAAAATAGGAAAAGGATGCATTTTCCCATGAAGAGTCACCTTGAGGAATTTGAAGAGTCATAGAATAAAGACAAAAGAGGGAAATGATACATTTTCCCATGAAGGGTCACCATGGGACTTTTCATAAGGAAGAATTTGAAGGGTCATGCAAGTTTGATGCCATTTTACATGAGGATTGAAGGGCCATAAAGGGTAAATTACAAAGGTCATTTGGAAATCTATAAAAGGAGGCTTGGAAAGCCATTTATAATATGTATGGAAGTGAATGATTTTATCTAGCTGAGAAGAGTAGAGGAGGGTAGAGAAAAGAGAAGAGATATAGTAGTGTGCTATCATTTGTTGAGAAAGCAACATTAAGAGATAGTTTGTGTTTTATACACAAAAGGGTTAGTACTCTCATGGTTTGGTGCTCACAAATCATTATTGTGTTGGTGCTCAATAAAGGGGTTGGTTCTCCTGTAAGTTAGTGCTTGTGAACTTTGTAGACTTGAGTTGGTACTCATTTATATACTTTAGATTATCTTGTGTGGTTTTTCCCACTTTGAGTTTCCATGTAAAATATGGTTTCTCTCTCTCTCTCTCTCTCTCTCTCTCTCTCTCTCTCTCTCTCTCTCTCTCTCTCTCTCTCTCTCTCTCTCTCTCTCTCTCTCTCTCTCTCGTGGTGCATGTTATTGATTTCAGTTTTATTGCATATCTTGAATGTATGATTAAGTGGTTAAAGAAAAAGGAATTTGATTAAGTAAAAGATATATCTTGTGCTTAAAATTGGTAGCATCAAAGTTGTTAAGATAAACCCAATCTTTATAAAATTTATCAAATGTTTTTAAATGCAAGGTAAGATTAGTGGATCCATTATAGGTGATAGTGGGTGTGATACCTCCTGTGTCGATGTTAAAAATTTGAGTTACTAAAGGTTTTTTTGGTATATGTTTAATGGTTTTATTAATGAGTGGTGGTTATGGGATAAAATTTCCGTGGGAATCCCTAAGCAGGGTGGGGGGCATTCATATTTTATGCTCCTCATGAAACTTGTTGAGGTTGGTTTTGAAGATGAATGAGATGGATTTATATCTACATCATCTGATTAGAATTATTAATTTTAAAGTTATGAAATTGATTAAGTGTTTTTAATAGAATTTGGTTAGTTTGATAATCATATTTACTAGTGGATGTGGCATGTGATGCATTGGTGTTAGTATTTATATATTGACTTGCACTATGAGTGTGGGATAGAGTAGTAGCATGTGCTTTACTAATGGCATGAGTAACACTAGTAGTTAAATAATAACTAGTGGCATGAGAAGATTGGTAGCAAAAGATTCACTAGTAGCAGGGGGAGTTGGTCATGACTCAGGGGGAGTTGGTCATATGGTTGTGAAAATATTTATTCCTAGTTACCTTGTGATAAATTATAGGTCATTAAATAAATCACAACATAATATATGCAAGTGTAAAGTTGGGATCTTAGGTAGTTTGATAATGTTTTCCCATACTTAACCAAATTTGTAATATGGCAAGAAGAGCTGAGTAAACATATTGATATAGTCATATCTTACATCTGTGAAGGTGTTAGGAGAATTTGATCATATAGTTTTATATAATTTTATGCCTATTTAATTTTCACTAATTTTTAGTTCAGTCGATGAAGCATGACAAAAGATATGCATGTTCAAATTTGGCTTCCTAGATAAGGTTTTCGACATAGTTGTATCTGTGAAAGATTTTTTTTGAGTCAATAGCTTAATGGAGTTATATCTCACACATGTGAAGGTTTAAATATTTTATTAATAAATGTTTGGATTCATCTTTAAAATAAGAACATATGTTCTAAATTTTATAACATATGATTGAGCAAGGTAAAAGATACGACTATGCAAAGTTAGCCTTCCAGGCAGATAACAATGGTCCCTATACTTAATCTATTTTTCATGATGTTAAGGACCAGGACTAAATGGAGATATAATGGCTCATAGGAAATAATACAATGAATATCTATGGTGCATAAAAATTCAAATAAG
The DNA here is from genome assembly GCA_037957365.1 of Torreya grandis. Lineage (NCBI taxonomy): Eukaryota > Viridiplantae > Streptophyta > Pinopsida > Cupressales > Taxaceae > Torreya > Torreya grandis. Next base: position 974,885 of record JARHVA010002882.1, on the reverse strand, counting down.
TCAAAGTTCATGTTGGTTAACAATGTTAAAGATCAGGACCAAATGAAGATCCAACAGCTTGTGGGTGTTCATACATATCAAGATCAATGGTGCATGTTGATTAGAATGAGGAAAAGTGATAGATGTTTAATAGTATAAGTGATAAGAAGGAATGTGAGGGTGAAAAGAATCATGATCATGGGGGTTTTAAGCAAGATTTAATAGTGAGATCTATAATATAAAAACCTGACTGATCCATAAAGATTGATGATGCATGTTGAGTCAATATTGCAAGAGTGCATGAGATGAGGTCAACAGGTTCAAGGTTTAACATTTGGTAGTGGTGTACTAAGAGTTAATGGTATATATTCATATAATAATATATATGGTGTGTGATTTATCTAAAGTAGTGAGGACATGAGATGTGAGCATAGCGTTCGATGTTTAATTATGACCATTTGAATTCAAATATTTGAATTTAATAAAGGAAAGACCAATGTCTAGTTTTTGATCCATATATTTCAATCTATGTATAATTTTACCATAGTTTTAAAAGATAATTTGTAGACGACTAAAAGTACATTTATAAATATGAATTTTAAGGTTTAATTATTAGTATAGTCAAATTTATTGAGGTTCAAAGTTGACTATGTGTTCATGCATGTTCTGTAAGAAACCCAAGAAGGCTATTTGAGCAGTGCTTATTGGTATCTTGATGTTTAAAAGTGAACTAGATATTAGAGTATGTTTTATAATTCATGAGTTGATCTATGTGAATTATTAAGGTTTGATCAATTATATGTAGTATGAACAAAGGTTTAGAAGTCAACTATGTGTTTGTTCATGGTGACTGTGTGCATAGAATGTTATTCGAGAAAATTGTGCTTAAATAGAAGTGTATTGTAATGGTTGTTGGAACTTAAGGAGGATATATAAATCATGTGGGATGGGTCCATGAGTTATAAAGTTTTCCTATTTTCTTAATTTTATTATAGAAATGTCAAAGATTTGAATGGGTCTCTATAGGACCTAAAAGTGACTTAGGCCTATTTGAGTGAGAGTTGTGCTTAAGTGTGACCCATGTTAGATGCCTTAAGGGAGACAACATGTATTTTGGATAAAAAGGTATTATTTTGGAAATTATATTAATGTTATGTTTATAAATGGTGAAACCAAATGTGTTGGTTTCTAGACTTGTGATAGACTTGTGCAAGGCTTATGTGAAAGAGTATGCATTAAAACAAAGTAGAGAAGATATGTAATATGCCTATTTATGAATTGATCATCATAGTATATTTTTGAATATGTGTATGACATATAGGTCATATTTTTGATGTTAGAATAGTTCTCTTATAGTTTAAGGATATGTGAAGAGGTTTGAGTGTCAATATGAGAATAGTTTGAGTGAAGGAGAGATATTGTGGCATGTCTATGTGAGAGGCCTATATGAGATTGAAAGGGAGTTTGTGTAAGGGTTAAATAATCATAGATACATCATCAGGTGTTAAATATAGTATTACAAATATGGAGGTGTTCAAAGGAGGTTATAAAGGATGTAATATTCCTTAGGGTAATTTCTCCTTGTGAAACAAGTGTTTCACTAAAGGCCTTTGGTCAGGAGGATTTGATCAAGGTTTTCTAGTCTAAAGGAGTTGACCAGTCTCTTGTTTGTAATTTATTATAGGATAAGTGTTCCATGTGTTACAATATTGAGAGTGGGTTTTATTCCCCATGAGGCTTTCTCATAATAACTATGTGTTATGTGTTTGATCTTGTGTATGCATTAAATAAATGAGTTCTCTTGTTAATGTTACTTGATCAAGTTGATATATGTTGATTTTTTAATAGTTTGTAAGGATTATTATTGAAATATCTGGGCTCAATGATTCATGCCCCTCCTCTTAGTGATTATAATTCTAACAATTGGTATCAGAACAAGTCCTTTGGTAAAGGCTTAATAGCTTGAAGGTGATCCAAGGTAAAATGTGGGTAGTCATCAAGGAGGCTTCTCTATGAATAAATCACTAATGTTCAATGGATCTAATTATCCTTTTTAAAGTGCAAGGATGAGGACATATAATATGTCCCTAGGGTTTGATATTTGACAATATATTATGGATGGTTATTCTTCACTTACTATTTCTCCATCCAGTGTTGTGGATAATAAGTTATTTGAGAACAATTCTAAGGTAATGAATGATATCACTTGTAGTCTTTCAGAGATTGAATACACCAAGGTAATCCATTAAAAATATGATAAAGAGATATGGGATAAAATTCAAATCATTTATGGAGATTAAAATGTCAAGCTTGCTAAGTTACAGACTCACAAAAGATAATTTGAAATTCTCAAGATGAAGGAAGAATATTTTTGGCATCCTTTTTACAGAGAGTTGATGAGATTGTGAACATCATCATAGGTCTTAGAGAGAACCTTGAAGAAGATATTATAGTTCAAAAGGTATCAAGGTCACTATCCCTCAAGTTTTATCCTAAAATATCTATTGTAGAAAAAATTAATGATCTTACTTAGTTGAATTTTGATGAACTACATGGCATCCTTACTACCTATGAGATGAAAAATAATGATGATATACCACCAAATAAGGAAGAAAAATTTAAGATATATATAAAGCCAAAGAAGAAATTCCAATGTAATAAACCCAAAGAGGATGACATTTATGATGTAGATGAGGATGAACTAATTTCTTTCATTTCAAAGAAATCAAAATATGTTCAGACAAGTATAAGGGTAAACTACCCCTCAAATGCTTCAATTGTGGATGATGATGAAGAGCATGATCAAGGTCATGATGATGGAAAGATGTCATTCAGGTATGATAAAATCAAAAAGGGCTTTAGAAGGTTTGACAACAAGAAGTAATTTAAGGACAAGAAGAGTCTCTACACCAAAGAAGCCTGTAGCTCATGAGATGAGAGTGAGGATAGTGACTCAGAGTATGATCATGAAGATGATGGTCCTATTAAAGATAAAGCCCTTTTCATGGATGAGGAAAGAAGTTGATCACATCAAAAGGAGTCTAATTGGAGTTATTTAGATTATGATGAAGGTGAGGCAGACTATGAGACTAAATTGTTGAATGATCTTGAAGAACTAAACATTAAGAAGAAGATGATATCTAAACTTAAGGACTATGAGGAGAAATTCAATGTGTATGAAGCAAGAATGAATGAAGACACAAATTAACATGAAGATATGGTCAAGCATCTCATTTATCAATTAGAAATCCTATCTACAAGCCTGAAAGCTAAAGAAGATGAATGTTCAAGGTATGTAATTTAAAATGAGTCATTAAAATCCATGTTAGAAAAGACATCTAGTAAGGTGAAGTCATTTTTGAGATTTGAAAAGAGCTCAAGTGATCTAGATAATATTATGAATGATCAAAATCATGAAAGTGATAGAACTAGTCTTAGATAAAAAGAAGAACAAGAGAATGCACCTCAAGACAAGGTGAAGACTATTATGAATAGGGATAATCATACTTTTAAGAGAAATCATCAGACAATAAATGAAGGTGATGGGAAAATGAAGACAAATCAGATCAGACAACCAAATTCCATGAGGTATGTAAATTTCAATGGTTATTGCTATACTTGTAATTAGTTTGGGCATAGAGATAGAAAATGTAGAAGACCTGTTAGAAATGAGTTTGCATGAAACTATGATGGGAATCATCAGTTAAGAAGTGTGATCAAGGTTGAGTGTTTTAACTTTAATGTTGTGGGACACTTTACAAAACATTTTACATCTAAATTAAGGCAAGTTTAGTTCACTTTAAGAAGAATACTTTACTACAATTGTGAATAAAGAGGTCACATTGCTAGATTCTGAAAGCAAAGGTCTACAAATTAGAATAGGTTTAATCAAGCTCCTAGAGTCTAATAAAAAGGGAAGTCAACTCATAGAATCCAAAGGTGGTAATTATGAGTCATGATGAGACTACAAGTTCAAGTAATCTATTTTCTAAGGTGGAGAATGATACATAAGGTGAAGAGTGCCAAGGGATCTCAATATCTGCTCATGTTGTGAATAAAGAGACCAAGTTCAAAGAGAAGACCAAGGTACTGGTTGAGGCTAGTTATGAGGTAAGTATGGATCCAAGTGAACATCCTACTATTGCTGAGAAAGTTTCATTCAAAGAACATCAATTATCAGTACCTAGTGATGAGGTTTCAAGTTGTAAGAAATATTCTATAGATAAAAAGGTATGTCATGAATCTATGTCATCTCCATATATTGTCAATCCAATCTTAGAAGATAAGAAGGGTGATTTATAAAAATAACCAATTGTCATAGTTTAGACTAATAAGAATAAGAACAAGAGCAAGAAGTATAATAGCTATAATAGGATTCCAATGGTTACTGAGGAGATGTGGGCCACTCCTAGCTTCACTTTATTTTAGATCATTGTGGTACAAAGGATGTGATTGTCTATAGTTCTTAAGAGACTCCTTTTAGTGGAGAAGAAAGTGTTTCTATGGTGTTTTTTATATGGTCCTAGAAGGCTAGATATGAGTGTTTTAGTTGGAGTATGTCCAAGTAGAAGATATGCTATAGTGATGTCAGAGTGATGCCATAATTATATATGGTTAGTCTACAAGGTTAGATTAAACATTTTCAAGTAGTAAAAGAGGATTTGTGATTTATCAATATTATTTTTTTACATAGAAAGGTCTATTGACCTTATTATATCATGCTTCAAGTGGTTTTGTGGTTTGAAGATATGTTGAAGTCAATTTAGAGATTTTTGTTTGCTCTTGGGTTTCCCAGTTTGTGCTTAAAAATATGCAAGTCCTAAAGTGGATTATAGGATGTATGGGTTCATAAAGATGTATAAGATAAATTTTTGGTTTATAAGTGTGTGATGGGTGTCTCTAGGTGTGAAATAAGTTTTAGAGGTGTGCATTGACTAGAAGGAGGTTTGTTGACTCTATTTATTTCAAGATTCTAGGGTTTTGGGATATGCTATAAAAGTGGTTTGCATTATGAGTTTAGGTATAGGATTATTAATAGGTTTAATGGGACAAATTTTTTTTCAAATAAATATTCGCATAGATTTGAATGTTTGTGGTTTTAAAATTATTCATGTTTTTATCAAGATAGAGGCCTAATTGGCAATTTGGTTTGTGAAGGAAGTATGCCAAAGAAGTTGATATAGGTGTTGAAAATTGGTTTGATTGAGGGAGAGTATGAGAGTGATATAGATATGAATTTTTATGTCTTGGTGGTGTGTCTAATAAAATTTGTGGGCTTTGCAAGTTCTAGGTAGGTTTATAATGAGACTAGATAGGTATAGTAAGAAGAAAAGTGTTTTTTGTTTAGTTTCTCAAAAATATCAAGGTATGTATGATTCAAGGTGAGTTATTAGGTTTATTTAGATAATGTTTCCTATTTTTTAAGTGGCATAAATTTTTGTTGGTGGTCCCTAAGGTGGCTTGAGAGAAGAGGCTAGTAAGTCTGTATGGTGGTTATTCATGATGTATGGAGATTTGAAGATGCTCAGAAGGTGAAATTACTCATAAATATTAGGGGGATTCCATATTAGATGTTTCTTGTTTATTTAAATCAGTTTTTTATTTTTTTTGTGTGTTCTTTCTTTATTGGTTGTAGTACTTTGTTGAATAGAGTGTTGGCATGGAGCAAGGGGAAGTTGTCAAGATAAGAAAAGGTAGGTTCAAGGTAAGGGGGAGTTTGTATCATATTTATAAGGTGGTCATATCATAATGGTAGTATTTTTAGGTCTTAAATATTATTTCATTCCCACTTTATCATTGTGTCAAAGGGGGATAAAGTTCCTGTTGTGAGAGTTCTTAAAGAGAGAGAAGGAAGGTGAGCTAAATGATGTGTGTTGACATCAATGACAAAGGGGGAGATTATTGAAAAGATTTCAATTATGTCATGGAAGTATCATGGTGAGTGGATTAAGTGTCTTGATAGTCTATGTGATAATGACAAAGTGTGCAATGTGGTTGTTCTAACTTAAAGGAGGCTTAGTTGATCTTCAATTTTGGCATGAGTAAAAATGTTCAGGGATGACTGGTGATTTGAGCATGTGAAAGGGGTATTATAATAATTTTTATATGTTTTGAGTGCTTGTGTGTATGAGTGGATTTCATCTAGTTGATCATTTTTTTCATCTAGACATTTTTGGTTTAGTGGTAGGAAATCTAAGTAGGTAGTTTGTTGACATCACCATTGCCACGTGTGGATGAGTTAGGGGGAGTTGGTCATATGGTTTTGATAAAATGTATGCCTAGTTTGTATGTGTTAAATTTTATATTATGCAAAAAAGTGAAATATCAGATATGAAAGTGCAAATTTGGGCCCCTAGGTAGTTTAAAAGTGTTTTTCCATAGCCAAATTTACAATATGGCAAGAAGATCAGAGTAAGTGTATTGATATAGTCATATCTTTCACATGTGGAGGTGTCAAGAGAAGTTGATCATATGGGTTTGTTCAGTTTTTTACTTAATTGATTTGTGATAAATTTCAAGTTAGGTGATGAAGTGAAAAAAAATATATGCATGTTCAAATTTGGCCTCCTAGATAAGGTTTTTGACATAGTTGGATCTATGACAAAAAAATTTGAGTGAGCAGATTAATGGAGTTATATCTCACACACGTGAAGGTTTTAGGAGCTGATTAATACATGGTTGGATTTATATTTGAAAAAAATACCATATATTCCAAATTTTAGAACATATTATTGATCAAGGTAAAAGATATGACTATGCAAAGTTAGACTTCTAGGCATATAGTAATGGTCCCTATACTTAGTCTATTTTGGACGATGTTAAAGACTGGGACCAAATGGAGATCTAATGGACCATGGGTAATAATAAAATGAATATATATGGTGAAAATAAATTCAAAGAGGTCAAATTGTGATTTGGTTAATAGATTTAAAGATCAAGACCAAATGAAGATCCAATGGCTTGTGGGCATTCATATAGATCAAGATCAATGGTATGTGTTGATTTGAATGAGGATAAGTGATCGATGTTTAAAAATATAAGTGATAAAAAGGCATGAAAGGGTGATAAGTTTCATGATCATGGGGGTTTTAAGCAATATTTAATGGTGAGTGCTATAAGATAAATATTTAACTAGTCCATAAAGATCGACAGTGTGCATTGAGTCAATATTGTAAGAATGCATGAGATGAGGTGAACATGTTCAAAGTTTAATGTTTGGTAGTGGCACACTATGAGTTAAATGTTGAGATTAATAAAATAATATAAATGGTGTGTGATTGATCTAAATTAGTGAGGACACAAGATGAAAACATGGTGTCCGATGTTTAACTGTGACCATTTGAATTCAAATATTTGAGTTTAACAAAGGAAAGACAAGTGTTTAGTTTATAATCCATATATTTCTATCTATGTATAATTTAACCATGACATAAAAATAGAATTTGTAGAGGATTACAAGGTTAATATATAAATATGAATTTAAAGGTCTAATTATTATTACAATCAAATTTATTGAGGTTCAAATTTGACTATGTGTTCAGACATGTTCTACAAGTAAACTGAGAAGGGTATATGAGTTGTACTTATTGGTATCTCAATGTTTAAAGGTGAAATATATATTTGAGTATTTTTTAGACTACATGAGTATGATATATGTGAATTATTAATGTTTAATAAATTTTATGTAGTATGAACAAAGGTTTAGAAGTCAACTCTGTGTTCATTCATGGTGATTGTGTGCACAAAATGTTATTTGAGCAAATTTTGCTAAATTAAAAGGGTACTATGATAGTTGTTGGAATTTAAGGAGGATATATAGAACATGTGGCATGGGTAAATGAGTTTTAAAGTGTTCTTGTGTTCCTAATTTTCTTGGAGAATTGTCAAATATTTGATTGGGTCTCCATAGGACCTAAAAGTGACTTAGGCCTATTTGAGTGAGAGTTGTACTTAAGTGTGACCCATGTTAGATGACTTAAGGGAGAAGGAATGTATTATGGCTGAAAAATAAATATTTTTTACATTATATTCATGTTATATTTATAAAATTTTAAACCAAATGTGTTGGTTTATAGACTTGTGATAGACTTGTGCAAGGCTTGTGTGAAAGAGTATGCATTGAAGTCAAGTAGAGAGGATATGTAGTGTGATTATTTATGATTTGATAAGAAGAGTAGAATATTCACCATTTTATGACATGTAGGTCATATTTATTATGCTATAATATTGATCTTGTAGTTTGAGGATATGTGAAGAGATCTGAGTGTGCATATGAGGATAATTTTAGTGAATAAGGAGAGAGATTGTGGCATTCATATGTGAGAGGCCTATATGAGATAGAAAGGGAGTTTGTGTAGAGGTTAAATAATCAGAGATCCATCATCAAGTGTTGAAGACATTAGTACTAAGGTGGAGGTGTTCAAAAGAGGGTTTAAAGGACTTGATATTCCTTAGGGGTAATTTCTCCTTGTGAAGTATGTGTTTCACTAAAGGCCTTTGGTCAAGAGGATTTGATCATGGTTTTATAATCTAAAGGTGTTTCTAGTATCTTGTTTGTAAGTTATTATAGGAAAATTATTCCATGTGTTTAAGGCTTGAGAATGGGTATTATTCCCCATGAGGGTTTCTCATAGGAACTATGTGTTATGTGTTTGATCTTGTGTATGCATTGAATGAATGAGCTCACTTGTTAATGTTGCTTGATCAAGTTGATATATGATGATTGTTTAATAGTTTTTAAGGATTGGAATTGAAATTTAAATATCTAGGCTCATTTATTCACCCCTCTCTTAGTGATTGTACCTCTAACAAGTGGTTCCCCTAAATCCATGATAAAAGGTAGTAGAGGGTGAATGGGGTTAATATATATGAGGAAATATCATGAGATTATAAATGGTTAAATGGTATTTTTCTCTATTTTGAGGGTAATAATTGATGAAAAAGATCATTTAATTTATGTACTCTAAGTCATGCTCATATTGTAGTGGAAATAAAGGGTTGAAAATTTATGATGAATTGGGAAGAGTACCATAGTTGTTATTGTGAGTGGCAACATGGACATTGCATTCATCCATGGTGGGTGAAAAAAGATGTGTCTTGGGAAAAATATTAGGGTTTGTAAAACTCATCATGTTTGTTTGATTTAATTCTATATTATCATCAAACAAGAAATTCATGATGAAGGAAAGAGTCTAAACAATTTATGGAAAGAAGGATCAACTAGTAAGATAAAAATTCAAACCAATTGATAGTGTTTTTTAAGATATAAAACAAAACATGGTATAAAGGACATAATCATATAGGTTGACTATGTACTGTAGATGGATAAATCAAATACTATAGAAGATAGATGATCGAACATGGTGACTATGTATTAAAGATAAGATAAAACCAACATACTGTAAGAGACTCTATTGATAAGGATGACTATGTTATAAAAAAAAAGATTTTTTTGTAAGATAATAACTAAGAAAATATAATTGAGCACAAGCAATTAGATAAATGTGTTTGACCTAATTTTACAACATAGAAAAAAACCTTGTACTAACACTAGATAGTATAATTTTTTCAATACAAAATACAATGATCAATGGTCAAGAAACAAAAATTAAATGTAAATGATAAGGTAAGTGGTCATTCCTAAATGTTATTAGATTATAATAAATTTTGAAATTAATGTGATAGGGTGTTGGTTATAAGAGAGAACTAGAAAAGCAATATGTGGATGGTTTTATGTAGTTTAGGATAAAATTGATATTTATTGGTGATAGTACTAGCTTGGTATTAGGGCCCACTCCCTCACTTCATAATTCAATAGTGATAAGGGTGTCAGGTGATTTTCTAATATATACCATCAACCACATGTTTATACTTGGCCAAAAAAGCAAGTCAGCTTCTCCCATAGTGATAAAATCCAAGTAGGTAGACCCTGGGAATAAAATGTTTAATTATTTTTAGCGTTAAGTGATTTGGAAGTTTGTGTAAAGAGAAAAATAGTGTGACTAAATTGGTAAATTAAAAATTTCTTATTTAGTCTATGTTTTTACTCTAAGCAATTAAACAACTGAAATGAAAAGTGAATAAATTACTAGAAAGATAAGTTAATTCTATTGATTTTTAAGAGTACATACTCAATTTAGGTGACACTATATGCAAAAATTACATAATAGAGTTGATAGTATCACTATTATTTTTATAATAAATATCTAGAAGAACATAGTTGATTTGGTCAATTGAGTCTTCTAGAAAGATAACAGGATATAAAATTATGTTGAGCTAGTCAACCCAATTTATTATAGGGTTGTAATTTTATAGACTACAAACTATGAAAAATAGGACTATAAATAAAAAATAGAAATGAAAAGGTAAAAATAAAGCTTGGTAATTTTTAAATATACTTAGTTTTGATAAATTTTCTTGTATTACTCAAAATGATGATTTTTATATTCTGCTAATAGAGTTGACTAGGTTGATGAAGTTTACAAAACCTGTATGTTTAAAATAACTTTCCAATAGAGTTAATTAGTTTGAATAAGTCTACAAATGTATATATTAAAAAAGAGAAATAAGAATAGAGTCAACTAGGTTGATGAAGTTTACAATCCTATGGTTAAAAAATATAACTCTGTAGAGTTGATCAATCTAGTTACTTGTTGTTGGACAATACCTGCACATATAAAACATAGTCAATTTGAAGTGATTATGTGTTAAAATTTCACATAAAATGTTAGACTATATCAACAAGTTTGATACATTAATAAAGATATCAATATATATATGATGATAATAATGAATTCATGAAAGAAAACCTACAAGGGTTAGATTCATGTTAGGTTCACTAGAATGTATAAAAATAAAAATAAAGTTGATCTACAAATCAATCCTAGCTTGGAAAAGATAAATCACATTTACCCTTCTGCTTGTTGGTACATTTATAAAATTGAGGTCATGATCAAGATGGATCCACTAGACCTAACAAAGGGGTCCCTTACCACAATAATATCACTAGAGAGGGTTCCAAAGCCTCTATTCAAGAGACACCATGTAGTAACCCTATCTAGGTCCTATGTTTTCTATATTCACAAGGTAAATACAAATTAAAATAAAATATAACCTAGTGATCACCAAAGCTTGTGGCATAAAATGAGGGTAATAAACATAAAATTAAACATGCATAAAATATCTATAATTAAACTAATGTATAGTAAATCCCAATTCATGGAGAGTGAATAATATAAGCTAAAAATGAAAATCTATCTACTTGAACAAAGGAGGAACAAATTTTGGAATACTTACCTTTGAAGGTGAACCCACTAAACCTCAATCTCTCCCTTAGACAAGGTGCTTCACAATAGGTTTTTATGGTATGTAAAGATAAAAAGGATAGGTTAGATCCAGGCTACATGAATTTTCTATGCATCTAAAAGACTTCTCCACAAGACAAGATCTGCATCTCCAAGTGTAGTATTGAAACCCTAATCAATGTTGCTCAAGTAGAATGGTAGATAAATAGATACGTAATATATGATGTTTTTCTTGTTATCTCTCTATAAATGGCATAAAGTATGTGTATATATCATTGAATATAACCCTAAAATCTTTTTAAAGTTTATCTATCAGTGTCATCCCAATTGAACCTATATTATTAATTGATAAAGCAAGGTAGGTCCTAGGCTAGGTCAACCAAGGTTGACCTATACCCATAATATGCTAATTTAATTTAAGTATAGAGTCATCCTAGGCTATAATTATTTGGCAAGGTTGACCTATACCCATAATATGCTAATTTAATTTAAGTATAGAGTCATCCTAGGCTATAATTATTTGGTAAATGTCAATTTTTTTTTCTTAGATAGAGGATTGTATACACCTTAATTGGTCAAGCAACCAAACATATCATGTCTTTTCATAGTCCTTTCATAGAAGACTCCGACTGGAGAATATGAGTCTTATTCACATCTAGCCATGTCCTTTTATCTGATTTGCCTTGGTATTATTTTGTAGCCTTCCAAAATTAACCCTTACTAACCTAGGTTACTCTTTTCATGCTTATTCCATCCTTTGAGGTCCTAGACCCTCCATAAAATAACACCTAAATAGGACTACAATAGTAAAACCTACGGTGTCTAGTTTCAAGTGTTGATGTCTAAGTGTAAATTTGGTTCCAATGGTTAGTTTCTCCTACTTCATAAGTCTTAACCCTTTTCTTATCTTCATGCTTAAGTCTTATAATATTGGCAAATGTGAATAAAAGATCCAAAATTGAAAAAAAAGAGTCTCTTATATAAATGCATTCACAAGGCATTTTATATCTATCACTTACTTTTTTAGCACAATAAGTAATTAAAAATTAGTTAATAGTATAGTTAAACATTCTACATCACACATAGACTTGCATGATTGATCAAATAGGGTCCTAGGTGAAATTAAATATTACATCTATCATGCACATTGATTATGCATGTTCCCTAAGGGACAACTACATTGGATCCTGAGACCCTAGCTTGAGGGTTAATATAGGTAGTAATAAAAATAGTAGGAGTTCTTGATTATGTGATCATTCTTCCCATAACCCAAATTTTCCCCTTTTGCCTTTAATGAAATTTTTATTTGTATGTACATAGGTGAATATAGGATTTTGAATATTAAAAAAGACCTATAGAAAGCTCTACACATTTTTAAGCCTCGATATTTCATAGACAGGGTCACACAGACTTGGTAAACAAAACCTAAAAAGCTTAGATCTTCAAGACAACATCACTGGGGTAGGACTACATCACTAGAAACTAGGGTGTCCTATTTTTGGTGATCCCATCCTTTCAAAAAATTAAAAATAGATCTAGGTTCCAGATAGTACCCTAGTCCCATGTTCAAGTTTTCAGACTCAGAATCATTTGAATCATCCATTTTTCTAGGTAAATACTTTTCTCCTTTGTGTAAACTAATTTGATGAAATTGATATAAACCTATTTTTACTACATTTGATTGTAATTTTCTCCATACTCGAGACCTCTTTATTATTTAGGAACTAGACCTTAGCTTCCGAAAAAATAATAAAACATTTGGTGAACTTGACTTACTGGCAACAAATTTAAAACCCTAGGTACCCTTAGGGTTTTTCCTTTATATTTTGTGTAAAAATTACTTTACAATTTTTTGATTTTTGTATAATTTTTTGTGCAATTATTCTATTCAAACATATATTTAGAATTTAAATTGTAGACATAATTTTCAATAATTCTAAAACCCTAGCTCAAAACCCTAGATTTCCAAAATAGGTCCTCAAACCCCAAGTTTCCCTCACAAATTTTAGAAATTAATTTCAAAATTTTAAAAAATTGTTTAGTGTGCCTAAAATATTTTCAAAAATTCTAAATTAGTAGTTATTTTGTGAAAAAATTCAATTTCAATTTTTTGATTTTTGTATCAGTTTTTTTGCAATTATCTTGTTCAAATTAATTTTAGAATTTAAATTATAGCCTTAATTTCAAAAATCCTAGCCCAAAACCCTAGATTCCTAAACTAGGTCCTCCACCTTCAAACCATTCATCCTTGTAATCATTAGAAATTAATTTTGAAATTTTTGTAAATTATTTAGATAATCACAAGTATTTTCAAAATTTATATGTTAATATTTATTATTGCATTTATTTTTTTAATATTACTTATCATATTATTTGTGGTGAAATAAATAAAATTGCCACTAAGGCACTTCTTCCCTCTCATCCCATAAATAAATTTATTAATTTTTTGCATAATTATGATAATGAGTGGATAAATTTTCAAAATTACACATTAGCTAAAAATGTGGAAATTGATTTTATTTACAATGAAGATAATTACTATTCTTGTAACGAGGAATATTATCATGCATATGAAAGGATAGTGAAGAAAAATTAGATGCATCTTCTCCTCTCAAACCTATCTCTTTCATCCCTTCTTATAAAGAAAATACTTTTGATAAATGGTAAAAAATACTTCTCACCTCATTATCTTATGTGCAATGCACAAAATGAACAAATTATTCATGCACTTCAAAGTGAACCTCTAATAGGTGATAAAATGCTTCTATGTGAACCTAATCTCTCTCTCTCTCTCTCTCTCTCTCTCTCTCTCTCTCTCTCTCTCTCTCTCTCTCTCTCTCTCTCTCTCTCTCTCTCTCTCTCTCTCTCTCTCTCTCTCGCTACTGCTATGTTCAAAATAAAATAATATAAATGCAATAGAATCAAATTACCAAAGCATAATTCAAATGATGTATCTCATGCTCTCAACTCTACTTTATCCAAATAATGTTTAAATTATAACTCTCTTACTCTTACTTCTCATACTACAAGTGAATAAAATACATACACTCCAACATGGATAGAATAGATACACATGATATTCTAAATTCTAATGATAACTTATTGCAAATTAGAAAGGAATTAAATTCTTATCTTACACCTCTCCCTAGCAATGATGGAAGTGATAATGAGTATGATAGTGAATATGCAAATGAATATGAGAATGAAAGTGAATACAAAAATGATACTTCAAATTCTATAATTTCAAATGAACAAAATTTATATTATGATAATGCATAGAATAATGATGACTATTATACATATAGTGAAGAAGAAAATTCATCTCATGCTTATACCTCTTCTCTCACTCCTTCTCTCAAATATATTGCATGTCAAAATGTTTCTCCTACTTTTATTCATAATTCTATTTCAAATAATGCACATGATAATACTAATATCACATCCTCTACTCAATTAGCATGTGACTCGCTAAAACATAAAGATACCAATGAATCTCCCAAGCCACCCACTACTAAAGTAGAACCAAATTCTCACTCTTCACCTAAAGAGAATGGTAGCTCACATCCCTCTAGTAAGATCTAAGTTACCATTCCTCCAAAGGTTCTAGTGAGCACACCCACTCTTTATGATCCAATTGCTAAATGTAGCATTCCCATGGATAAAATAAATTATAAAATTAAAAGATTAAATGAACCACTTCAAGACACTAATATCCCTTCCTAGGATATTATTCCATTGATTCATGCAATGGGTGAATTACAACACCAAGTACATCTCCTTACCCTTGAAAACAAAGCTTATAAGTCTTGGATGGATGCCAATGATCTACATGGTAACCCACTTCTAAATACATTCATAAAAGATTCATTGCTTAAGCATTTATAGATACCATCATTAACTCACTTTGATGGAATTAGAGATCTATTCATACACCTTCAAGCCTTTCAAAAGGCTTTTCTATCTCATGTGAGTCCTTTGATTCTACTCAAGTTATTCCAACAGACATTAGTGGAAGAAGCACATAATTAGTTCTTTCAACTACTCCCTGTTGGCTCCTTGCACACATATGATGACTTAGAGGAGGCTTTTTTTATAAATTACATAGAAAACATGGGTCCTCATGTTACATATGAGAAACTTAAAACTTTGCATCATAATACTTTAGATCTAGTTAGCGATTATATCTTATGATTCAAGAATAACATGCTAATATTGATATACAAACTAGTATATCTAGAGATTCAACATATATTTATTAAGGGGATTCATCAACCTCTCCTTGAGCATATACTATATTAGATAGAGTCTTTTTTAAGGCACATATACTATATAGTTTTAGCTTTGGAAAAGAAATTGGGATTGATTGAGGCAGATTTAGTTGAGAAGATTACTCTAGATTTCATAGTAGTGTTTACAACTCCTAGCATACAACATACATCATGTCCTAAATAAGATAGGAGACCACAACCAAGAAATCAATCGGTTAAGAATAGAGAGCCAGTCTTTAGAGTAAAGCCTACACTATGCACTATAGAGAAAAACATCAAGGCACCACTATAGTTTTATTCAAAGCAAGATAGCCCATCTGTCATATTATCAACACTCTTAGATAGGAGGTTAATCACATTACCTTTTACTCATTGATGAGATCCACATCTCCTATAAAAATAGCCACATCAGCTCTTTTATAACTATCATCGTATCCATGGACACAAAAATAATGATTGTTATGGACTCAGAGATTGCATTAATAGATGTGTTGATAATGGCATCATAATATTTATATAGCAGACATTGAGATATCCTCCATCATGGAACCATAAACCTCATTCCTCCATGACTGGGTCATCCTAGGACATTCCTTTTTAGGAATCATTAGTCACTCATCATGAGAGTAATGTAATTTATGGGATAGGGCCTCTGAGGAAATCTCTTATTCCACCTATTTATAAGGTTTGGAATTAGTACAATGTGAAAAACCCACATATAGTAGTGTAGTCCATGGAATACATAGTGCAGTTCCATATATATATCTAGCACAATCATAGGCACCACAATAGAGTACTGCTCTAGAGAGATATTCACTATAGCTAATTTTTTAAATTCCTATCTCATGTAGCAATCCACTATAGTGAAGATTAGCTGAACCTAAATCATAGAAGAATACTCTAGAGAGATATTCAATACAACCAAGTTTTTATGGCCCTATCTCACATAGAAACTTACTATACTTAAGATTAGATGAATCCCCATCACATGTTCTACTTCCATCTCAATCTATTGCTTAGTCATATGCATCATAGCAGAGGCCACAGGGTGTTATTTCACCTAGAAATGTACTATGATTATGAATAGATGTGTCTCCTCCACAACATATAATTTTAGTTCCACATCTAGTAAGGTTGCATTTTTTAAAATTTTAATGTATAACTAAAATTAGTACATAATAGGTAGTACCAGATATAATTTATGTTCCTACACAACACAATCACTATGGGTATTTGTTTAGGTAGCCATCAAGGTTCATATAGAGATAAAATACACATATAGTTTAACTTGGTAGGTAACGATGGGGACGTAGGTTTAGCTAACCTTTCTATTCTTGAGCCACTCTTGGTGATGTAATATGTATATAGTGCTATCTTACATCCCCCTACTAATAACTAACATTCTTGATTCCAAATATCCATCCCTAGCTAAACTAACTTATCCAAATTTAGACCTTACAAATATCCTACTTTTTCCAATTTCAAACCAATTCACTTTACCAAATCAATTTTACAAATTACAAAACCAACAAATTTTTGCTTACATATGATTAAAAATTAAACATCACATCCAAACATATCATGAAAAATCAAATCACATCCCAAATACTATCTTACTATATCAAAAAAATCAAACCATATATCCCAAGTACTATTTTATCAAGCATATACAAATTCAAAATCAATACTAGATCAACTATTTCTAAATCAACCACTTACAATCACTATACCAATATATTCTAGAATCCATAACATGAATACACATAAACCCACAATCAAACCAATATCCATATATATATATATAACATAATTTTCAAAACATATACATCATATTAAAATACAGTCATTCATGAATTGGCATCATGCCCTGACTCTCAGTCTCACTCTCTCCTCTAGTGTTTATCCCATAATCCAACCTAACACTCGATGACCCCACACCTCCTTAATGTGCTTCATTCCTCTTGCACCAACTATCTCACTCCAATATCTAACCATGCTCCTCATACAAGTCTGCATAATGCCATTGAAGATCCATATAATTATCCACAAACTTTGTGCTCACCATGACATAATCAGGTGGAGGCATCTTATGCCTATCCAACTTAGCTCTCAGCTCATCTTTCTCTCCTGTAACCCTGACACATGAAACTATATCTATAGTAGCCTTATCAAGAAAATGAGCATAAATGCTAGCTATAACCATCACTCACTCTATCAAACCCTCCTCTATCACATCATTAGGAACATGCCATATGATCTCTCAAAGTGTCGACTCAATGATGGTTTCCTAGAAATCATCATCTCCCCTCCCCACCCAAGTAGGTGCCTCATCCTATGTACCTCCCACCCCACCTACACACATAAAAATTACAAAACTACATTAGATATATAATTTCAAATCAAACTAAAGCACAAACATAGGCACAATTCAAATACAATCACCACTTACCACCCATAATCTAGATCAGACCAAGATCCTCATACATAGGAACATCCACTCCATCAACAGGATATAGTGGAGCCCATCAATGCCTAGCTCACCATGTAATATATGCTTCAGTACATCCCACATCATCTACATTAGGAAGATCTATAGTTGCATCTCATGCATCCAAAGGTAATGGTGCCAACTCAACCTTAGTGGGTTTCACATGCACTCATACTCTCATTGGTGCCTGTGCACTCCTCAACCATACCCATGCTATAGGAGGAACATACTATCAAAATCCAAACTACCTAGTCATGTACTCATAATAAAAATTCTCATACACTCCAACCCAGTGGTCATGTATCCAATAACTGACCCTCATATATCTCAATTGTACTCTATCCTCCACCCACCCAAGATATCCTCTATAGGGCCTCCATATGATATCATGGGCCTCTAGTATATCTAAAACTCATCTATAGTGATCTATACTAGGATATTAGATAGCCAAATCACTCATCCACCACTCGCTAAATGGCTATAGAGGTGCCCAATTCTCCCTTGGCAATCCAACTAGTTGTACAACTGCTATGTGTTCATAATCCCAATAATTCAATAGAGTAGCCATACCCACACCACCACTAAATTTATCTTGCATAAATCTATATAAATATATTTATAAATTGGAAAGCATAGTCATACCCTATGAGAACATAGTACCATACATCTCAACACAAAAAACCACCCTATGCATCTTATAGGCAATAAAAACTCCACTACCATCCATTATAATAAATGAAGTCAACAACAGGGCTAACCACTTCCATAAGTACATAACACTCAACTACACAATAAATAATAATAATAAATCACTATTATTACCTCTTTAATGTGTACCTAAAGGTACACTATCAAAATATAAGGATGCATGATCAATGGCATCAACACCTATATCATCCTACAATGTCACCTATTACCCACTAACTAGCACATGCAAAATCTAATACACATCCTCTAAGGTCATATTGATATCCCCTATAGGAATCCATAATGTACAAGTGTCTACATTCCACCTCTCACATAAGGTGATGATGAATACCTATCCCACTGCAAAATACCCATGTAACATACATGACCCAATCCTGCTCCATCTATCATGGTTCTCTCATCAACTGATAAGGGAAACATACTCAATGTCTCCATCGCATGGCCTCTATGAAACTCTCTCATCTATACCTCACCCTAAAAACATGAAAAAATAACATATATATCAGTCAATCATACCAAGAAAATAGCTAAGCCACATAACAACATGAAACAACTTAGAAACTAAAAAACTATCCTTAGTGGAAAATAATGCTACAGAAGGACACTAGCACTAGACAACAATGCCTGAACTTGGACAACAACACTACATCCTATACATGAGCACTACCTCTATAAAAATAATGATAGAACTAGCCAAAAATTTCCTATAATACTTAAAATAGCCTAAAAATTCTAAATACAAGATTTTAAATAGGCAAAAACTAGGTACTCTCATTACTCACCAAGGTAATATCTCTGTCAGCCTAAATCTAGGCTACCAACTGCTTCAAAATGGGTCATAGAAGGTGATCATCTCCTAGGCATTTTCTCACTCTAGAGGTCTAATATCTCAAATTAGTCAATGCACAAATGAACCCAAAGTCAATCAAAATTCCTATATCAACCAAATTTTTCATTCAAAAGCAAAACACCAATTTACCCATTACTAGAACCCTGTAGCTCTATTTTACAAACTATTTTATTCCAAAAAATCATGACAATGATACCTTTGACATCATTCAAACCTTGCTCTCTCACTATTTCATTTGCCTACTATGGCATACACACATTCCTATGCCTCTTTTTGTACCCCAACATACAAAATGGTACCTATCAACTAAAAACTCATTCAAAACATTCAAACAACCCAGCTTAATTCATCAATCAAATTTTCAATCCATTTAATCTATTTACTACCTCATTTACCTACCACAACATGAACATTTCTATATCTCTACTATACCAAAACATAAGCTTTTGTCCCAACCAATCAAGAACACATTCCAGTAATTCAAATCTCACTAATCAAATAAAAGACTTTCGATCTATTCACTACATACCAACCTGGTTACTATTCACACACCATTAGTCTTCACTTTTAGCTCAACCTCCTCTATCATGGATGTCATCCCTCTCCCCAAAAGGGGGCATCATTCTTACTATATCTAAAAACTACATAGCATGCCTATCCACTCCTATAGGTGGATACACCATGGTTATTTCACATTTATAATCTAGATTATCAACATTACTCAGTATAAATTGGTCAAGATTATACAATAGCTTAGACTATATGGGTCACTTAACATCACTAAGATTAGATTGGTCAATATTATATAGGAATTTAATTTATGTGGGTCACTTAGCATCACTCAAACATTTAGAAGGATATACCATCAGTTTACAGATATATAGATTATTCAGATACAGTGGTTTAGATTATATGGACTCATAGTGACTTTGATACAGACTCAGACTCAAATACCAAATTTGGGGGCATGTGCATTACTACACATCTCATACATAAAACATCATACAACATGATAGTTATAAGACTAGATAGAAAATTATAGGCATAGTACAAAGCATATTGTTTTGATTTCCAATTTTACACATGGGACATGGCATGATAGATCATGACACATGTGGTTATATAGATTTACAAATTATCAAAATGCATCACTTAGATACCAAATTTGGGGGCATGACATAGATGATCATATTATTTAGCATCCAAGATTATATAGATTGAATGACATGATATACCATTCTCTTCTCATACATTTGTCAGAGTTTTAGATTACACCCAGCTATACCCAGGTTGTCACTAGGTTGGACCATATAACCATCTACAATAGTTGGTCCATACCATTATCTATACCTCGATTATAAAATTTTGTATAGGATAGAGGTTAGACATTGGTTTTAGACCTTTGAGTATTTCTTAGTTCTAGTTTGGATAATTTAGAGTGGGTGCATGATAGATTTGTTCTTCAAAACATATCAATTTTATACACACATTTCAGATTACATGAGTTTATTGGGATAGAGGATAGACTTTGGATTTAGGCCTCTAAGTATTTTTCATTTCTAGTTCATATATTGAGTATAAGGGGCAAGCATTATCCTCTTTCTCCACATTATAAAAAATTCACTTCCAAGTATAGTATAGGGGCACCCATTACATTAATTTTTTCCTTTTCCAGGCACTATTCTAGCTCTCTATCCACTTCCCTAGCTATAACGTGAGTTAGACTTTTTTCATCATATTCATCTCCATGTAGGTAAGTTCAAGTACTCATTTTTATTTTATTTATTTTACTCTATTACTTCATTTCATTGCATAACTATAATAAAAAGGGGGGAAATGTATATACCCTAAATTGGCAAATAAACCACACATATCATGGCTTTTCACAGTCTTTTCATAGGAGACTTTGACTAGAGAATATGAGTCTTATTCATATCTAGCCATGTATTTTTTGTCTAATTTGACTTGGCCTTGTTTCATACCCTAGACACCTTTTTAACCATTCCCAATCATTCATAGCATTTCATACTTAAACCTTACTAACCCAGGTTACTCTTTCCATGCTTATTCCATCCCTCTAGGTCCTAAACCCTTTGAATAATAACACCCAAATAGGAATAGAATGCTAAAACCTAGGGTGTCTAATTTTTGGCATTATTGTCTAAGTGTAGATTTGGTTCCAATGGTCAATTTTTCCCACTTCATAAGTCTTAACCCTTTTCTTAGATTCATCCTTAAGTCTTATAATGTTGTAAAAATGTGAAAAAAAGATCCAAAATTCAAAACAAATAGTCTCCTATATAAAGGACTTCACAAGGCATTTTATATATAGCACTAACTACTTTGGTATAATAGGTAATTAAAAATTAGTCAATAGTATAGTTCAACATTCTACATCACACATAGACTTGCATGCTTGATCAAGAAGGTGCCTAGGCAAAATTCATTCTTTTATCAATTGTGCATGTTGGGAAAACTACATCGGATCTGAGACCCTAGCTTGAGGGTTAATGTAGGCAACAATCAGAATAATATGGGTTCTTGATTGTGAAATCATTCTTACCCTAACCCAATTTTTCCTCCTTTTATCTTTAATTCAATTTTTGTTTGTATTTGTGTAGGTGAATATAGGGTTTTGAATATTAAAAAGGACCTATAATAATCTCCACACACTTTTAGGCCTTGATATTTCATAAACAAGCTCACACAAACTTAGAAAACAAAACCCAAAAAGCTTAGATCTTTAGGACAATAACATCAGGGTAGGACTATATCACCAAAAACTAGGGTTTCTTATTTCTAGCACTCCTATCTTTTCATATAATGAAAGATAGATCCAGGTTATAGACAATGCCCTAGTCTTATGTATAATTTTTTAGACTTTGAATCATCTGAATCATCCTATTTTTATAGATAAGTACTTTTCTCCTATGTAAAAACTAATTTGATCAAATTGATGTAAACCTATATTTTAATACATTCGATTGTAATTTTCCCCATACTCCAAACCTCTTTATTTTTTAGGAATTAGACCCTAGCTTCCTAAAAAATAATAAAAAAGGGATCTATGAGGCAATAAATTACTTGGAGGAGTGTGTAATAGAGGTATCAAATCTTAGGGAAGTGTATAGAAGAGGTTTGTGCTGATTAAAAGTGGTGATATATGGGAAAAAAATCTTATAAAGAACCAATAGTCTACCCATCCATTTATTAGTGCACCCTTTAAGTCATGCACTCAAAGAGATTGAGACTCGATGGATTCCTACAAGAGAGAAAACATCACCAATTGATAAAATTTGAAAATATTATATATACAGTATCAACAAAATAGACACAGTCTATTAGTCTTAGTAACTATATCAACTAACACAATACAATGTACTATTTTTATGAAACCATATCAACCAACTTGATATAGTAATGTTTATTATACCAACTATATCAGCCAACCCAATATAACTTTGTGTCCATTCCCAACTTTATCAACTAACAAGATATAATTCTATGTTTTTTTCTAATTGTATAGGCTAACTGATATAATTATAAGTGTTTTTTTTAAAAAAAATTTCATTGCATGTTGTATATTTTTATTTCAATTTAAATAATCTTTATTTTTATTTTTGTTTTTTGTATTCTTATAACCATGTTTTGGTAACTTTAAAACTTGCAATAAAATCAATAATCTAGAAATGCAGATGAGAGATATTCCTATAAAACTTAAAGATTTTGAGAATAATCTCAGAAGGCTCATCAAGGAAAGTAGAATGAAGATGGAGGAGGTTACTTCTAGCATATGTGCTGCTACAACCAACCTTGGAAATGAGCTAGTGAGGAAATAAAATCCTTGGAGGGGCCAAGTAAGAGGACCAGACAAAGCTCTAGGAAGAAAGCTATGCAAGATGTTGCCACTTCGGCTGCAATATCCATATAGGATACTGCAAGGATTGGAAAGGAGGTGGAGAAGATGATCCTGGAATTAGAAGACTAGGGTCTTTTGTTCATATTGTTCTGGTCCCTTTTGTTGGATGTTATAACTAGTTCCGATATCTAGTTCTTAGATTTTAAAACTTATTTGAGTTTCCAGGTCTCTGTAAAACTTGGGGTCTTTCTTATTATGGTCTAGATTGGTGGTTTTAGGTCCCTGTAAAACCTGATTTTGATATTGTTCTACAGTAGGCTTTAGGTTTGTTTTTCCTGTTGGGCATTTTTGATGTATCTTTCTAACTTTGTTTCAGGGTTTCGGGGCCCCTTCAAGACCTACTTTTACCTTAATCTATAACTTTAAAACTCGCAAGAGCTATCATTTTAGGCCAAGTGGTAATTATTTTTACCTAAGTTGTGGTTTGAGGGATACTACCCCAATACTCAAACCATTAGATAACATTATATATGGATTTAGTTTCCATGTACCTTATGTTATATTAGAAATGCATAGGGTTATGTTCTTTAGCCTAAAGGAAGCCTTCTATATACACATAATATTTTCAACTATTATTAAATACTGAAACTTTACATCTTGAAGGAACCCATCAAGACTCAATCTCTCTAAGTGCACACCCTAAGGGGTGAACTAGGAAAAGGGTGGGTAGACTTTTAGTGCTTCATAGTATTGATGTCCCTTATTGCCACATTACTACAATCTAACTAGATCGTAAAACCATTATCTAAGTATTACTCCTCCCTTGCACAATCCTCTAGTATTTTTCCTCTTTCCATCATCATTTTTTTACCTTAATTCCATTTTGGATAGTCAACTTTACTAGGTCAACTGTGTTGACCCTACATAGTCTAGGGGTATTTTTCACTTTTTAGGTTTATTAGCCTTTCAGCTGACCTAGCTTAGACCTAATGAATTTTCCCTAAAAACATATAGGGTCAACTAGGTCGACCTTGTATAGATGATGTTTCTAGAAGGATATATGGAAATATCTACCTATAAATACAAGATCATTTCATCATTATTTCAATATGCAACCAAGAGTTATTATTTGCTCATGCTTATTTACAATCTTCTCTTCCACTATTATACTTGAGGAGTCTTTGCTTAGGGTTTCTACTTGGAGAATATAGTCTTATATATAAGTCTTGGATGCATTGGCCTTTCATAGTTAGCCTTACAAACCACAACAACCTCTTATGAATCCCCTTTGGCCAAGGGAGAGATTGAGTCTCAATGGGTTTACATTCAGGTAACTATATTCTAACTTTATTCTCCTCTCTTTTAGTAGATAAAAGTAGCATAAATATTAGATCAAATAATATTACTCTTCATGTTCCATGTATTAGGGTCTTACTCATACTTATATTAATTGAGATTCTCTTATACATGTTTTAATTGCTTTACTAACCCCTCACTTTGTGCCACAAGTTTTGGTGTGCACTAGATTATATTTACTTTTTTTTTATAAGAATAAAGTGAACATTAAACCTATGACTCTTTTATGGTTGTTACATGATTGTGTTAGACTTTAGGCTTTGGAACCCTTCCTAACATGGTGTATTATGATAAGTGATCCCTTAATTGGGTCTAGCGGATCCCCATATTGGTTATGCTCCCACTTAACAAATGCATCCTTAATTAGAAGTGTAGGTATGCTCTATCTTCTCTAATCTAGGATTGATTTATAGAAATGATGCATTTTTGATTACATACATTTTGGTGAACTTGATGTGAATCCTATCCTACTACTGGTTGGATTATCTTCACATTTCCATTTTTTTCCCCTTTATTATTAATATTAGCTTCACTTTGGATTCACTTTCATATTAAATTCTAGTGAACCCAATGTGAGCTAACCCTTATAGGATTTTTTTACCTTATTTCATCTTATTATAGGCTACTAGATCGATCCTATCAACCCATTTTTTTTTTATATTTTTAGACATCTAGTCTAGACTACTAGGTTGACCCAGTCAACCCTATAACACTTTTAGGCATCCAATTTAGCATACTAGGTCAACCTAATTAAACCTGTACATTTCAAGCACTCATCAATAAGTTTCTATAAAGCTTGATTGACCCAGTCGACCTATTTAGTATAATTTACAAGTATAAATCAAGGTTCTTAAATAGAAATATTCATTCTTTACATCTCTAATCCACTAAGGTTGATTTATATCTCTCTATCTCTTTCTTTATAATCTTTCCTTTCATAGTTTGTAGTCCTCAAAACTACCCTTACATAGTCAACTAGATTGACACTACCAACTCAATTCTATGTTTTATGTGATATCTAGATAACTAGGTTGAATCTACTTACCCTGTTCATTTTTAAATCTTGATTTTGTGGTATAAGTTTGACCTTATCATCCCTATTTTATATTATGTGCATACATTATTGACCGTATCAATGTTATACCTTATTTCAAAGTTAGAATTAACTTTATATGCTAGTAATTAGTTCACACTTTCTTTTCTTGTTACTTGAATGATTTGAATAAATCACATAGCTTAATTAGATGGTTCTCAATTAATCATTTATTTCAATATTTTATGTTTTATGCACACATGGCCAAATCAAATATTTTAAACATACATTTTTACATTTTTCTACCCAAGGGAAACCTACTTGGATTTCATCACCAAGGGAGAAGCTGATTTGATACTCTGGTAAAGTATAAAGCATGGTTAATGGTATATTCTAGCTAAGCACCCAACACCCTTATCATTGTGGTATGTGAATTGAGGGGGTAGGCCCCAATACCAAGCCTATATCATTTTCACTATAGTCCCTCTTAGCCCAAACTACCTAAAACCATCCTTAGATTTCCATTTTACTTCCTTACTTACAACCAACTTCCCATCACATTTAAAATAATATCTTAATAATATAATAAACATTTAGGTTAACTAATTAGTTATCTCTTTACTTTCCAATTTTATTACTTACTCTTTACTCAATTGTATTTTATATTGCAAAAAATTGCATTATCTAGTGTTGGTGCAAGGTTTTGTACTATGTGCCTCAATTGGACTATCCAAACTTAATCCAATTAACTATTTGTTTCATTTCTATCATTTATTTTCAAATTGCTTACAAAAATTTATCTTGTTTCAGTTCATAACATGTTTTAGGTTTCTTAATTTTCCCTATCTACTATACTGGGTCAACCTAGTCAACCTTGTACCTTTTTATAACCTCTATTCACCATACTAGATTGACCTAGTCGATCCTATATAGTTTTCAAACCATACTTTTTCCTTTTCTAGCCTCTGTTCATTGTATTGGATTAACCTAGTTGACCCTGTACATTTTACAGACCTTATTTTTGTGCTAGGTTGACCTAGTTGACCCTGTACTACTTTTTACCTTCTTTGTTTATCACTCTAGTTCTTTATCTTTCCTTCTTTGCATTTTGTTCATCTCTCTTCAGTCAAAATGAAGTCTCTTATTAGAATCTTCTTGGATAAATTTAATCCATTTAGATACTATATGGGATATTCATTTCTTCCTCTCTTTTCCTCCTAAGATCACCGTTACTCTTGGGTAACCTCTTCTCTTTCTTCATCTATGACCTATAATATGGTGCAAATAACACCTCAAGATGAATTTGATGGATCTAACCCTTTCTATACCTATCAATAAACATCTCATATTCAAAATCTTCAAAGTAATGTGGGAGAAATTGATACAATTATACTTAATAATCCCACTAATAGTCCTTCCTCTAGTAACCCTCCCTCTAATACCAATTTGGGGAGTGCTCCTACCAACACCAACCCACCTCTTGATATAACTCAAATTTTAGCACAAGTTATCTAATAAATGAACACAATGCAAAATTCTAACACCAACTAAATGATACATCTTCAACAACATTTAATCAATGTGGTTAATCAACCTCCAACTATGCATCCTCAAGCTAATCCCATATTCATTCCTCCACCTATTTAGGATGCCTCAGATAATGTTATTCCTCAACCCCTTATGAATCACAAGATGCTTCAAACCATTCAAAATGAGCCTTTGGATTCCTTCATTATATCCATTGATATTGGTAATATATCTCCAACTATCAAATATGAGGGGTCTAAAGACCCTGCCTCATTTCTCAAAGCCTTTAACAACCTTTACAAGGAGTGGATCCAAACTAATATCTTTGCCACTACTTAGCTTTTAGTGAAAACCTTCATTGGTGATGTAATATAATGGTATAATCAAGTTCTCCAACATTATATTTGATAAAATTGAAGATTTGGTTAATCCTTAGGTTAAAGAGTTTCAACACAATGATCTTCTCAAAAATTATCTTAGCCACATCAATGCTAATAAATCTCCCATTTAATCAAATCATGAATTTATAAAATTATGGAAATCATTGGACCATAAATCAAACCATAACATGATTGATGATAACTTATTCAAACTATTTATCACTTCTTTGACTCTCACTTTCCAATATAAGGTTCAAACCTTTGCTCCTCAAACACTTAATGAAGATCTTGATCAAGCTAAATGTCAAGACTTTATCATGAAGAAATTCAATCCTAATCATAAAATTCTTAAAGAATATTTCTAAACATATAATTCTATCACTAGTAATAGTCCAAAACCAACCAATAATTGCCAAAATTAATGTTCCTTTACCTTCTTATACACCTCTTTTGGTCTAACAAATGAAATAATTTTTACCACCCTCAAAACCTTTCATCTATCCCAATGCTCCTCTCCTAAGTGGTATGATCCCAATATATTTTGTTGGTTCCATGCTAACATTGGGAATTATCATTAATCTTGTAGAGGGCTCACCAAATTTGTTGTCTCCTATATGCTAGGTGATTCATTCAATCGCAAAGTTATGATCAATCTTCATCATCAAGAATACACTACTGCTTTTCAAAAATGACAAACTTTAAAAACTTCTACTTTAAATAAGAAAAAATCTTCTTCCAATAATCAATCAAATGCCAAGGATATTTATTCCATTGATGATGATTATGACCAATATTTTAATAATTCTCAATATGTCAATACTACTAAGGCCAATTATCATCATAAACTGGCTCACAAATATCTTGTTACCAAACCTAAGAATCCATCTTTTGAGGAACAAATTCTTAAATATACTACCAATACTAATGTTGCTTCATAATTTCAAGAGGAACAATCTCCTCCTTTTGATCCTCGAATCACATCTCTTCCTCCAAAGTCTAATTTACCTTCTAATCCTTGTGCTGCTTCTTCTAAGTATCATTATAATTTTCTTAAAGAACTAAACTCTATGCCTTGTAAGATTCCACTTATGGAGTTGGTTTGAACTTCACCCTATCATCATAAATTCCTTATGCAACAACTTCAAGAAATTGAAGATCCATCATCCATAGATGAAGAACCACCTTTTATTGAATCTTAACCTACCAACGTAAATACCATTGAAACTATGTGTCCCTCTTCTAAACCTTCTATTGAATTATTTGAAGAGGATATGATCAATGATGAAATTATTTTTTGTATTGATGATCCACCACTCTTTATCAAAGTAGCCATTTATACTACTCTTATCCAAAAGGTTCTAGTTAATGAAGGTTCTAGTATTAATGTGACATCTTTATGGCTTATATAATAACTTGGTTATAACAAGGATCATCTCAAGTAAACCCATCTTACTTGTCATGGTTTTGATAAGACTAATAAAAAACCAATTGGTTGTATTTTGATTTAACTAACCATTGGACCTAAGACTATTAGAACCAATTTTATGGTCCTTGATATTCCTTTATCTTATAACATACTCCTTGATCATCCATATACTCATCAAATGAGGGCCATTACTTCTTCTGGTAGTCAATGTATTAAATTATTACATAATGGAAAATGGTATAAGCATGAAGTTGATCCTAAACCATGGAGTATTCAGCCTCCCAATCCTAAATCACAATATCGCATTCCTACCACTCCTAAAATCAATAGTTCTCTTTTCCTTGAGTTAATCAACATGAATCTAGATTTACAAGTTACTCTTGTGGATTTCAATGATGATGAGACCAATGACTTGCAACATACTTGTAATAATACCAAGTTACCTCCCTACATTTTTTAATGGCTTCTTCCTTCTCTATTACGTAGGATCGTACTATCTCTCTTATTGATGAGATTAATGATTTTCCCCCTCCATGCAATGCTCAAGATCCTTATTTACCATAAGATGCCTTTACTTACAATGATTTTGGAGTGGAAAAATTATTTCAATACCCTCTCATCATGTATCCTCATACATTTAGTAATATCTATATTTCACCCTTTAAAACTCCTCTTGATTCTCAAGCATGTACAATTTATCCAACGTATGATGATAACTATATCATGTCCCAAGCTTAATCTCAAGAATTGGATGTCTAGTATTATAAAAAAACTTTAGCCCAAATTCATGATTTTAATCAAGATGTTCATACCATTTTTGTGTATCATATCTTAGATCCCAAGGATCATGTACCTCCTACCAATCCTCCTCTTATCAATACTTTTTGGGTGGTAGATCAAATTTTACCTTCTAAACCTCTACAAATCTCTACATCACCTTTACCACCTATCTATCTAATGATTATATTTAATCCTTATTTTTTCATTGAACCCACTAATATTCCAACCCTTTTTACTCCATCTACTTCTTCTACTCCAAAAATTACACTAGATGCTAAAGCAATCGATGTTTGTAAGATACATTCTAAGTATAATCACCATAGAAATCAAATTTTGGATCTTGAAGTAGATGTCAAGTATTATAGTCCTCTTCCTATCTTGCCTAGTGATGAAGCTATCCTTGAGTTACTTTATGCCAAAGAACCTCAACTTCATCGATAGCATCATAAACATGGAAATTTTAAAACTAAAACTCCTTGCTTCAACAACTTCATTACTAGCATTGATCTTAAAACAAATCCCATTTTTGCCTTACCTAATGCACCATACCACTTTCAAGATGATAATTCCCTGATTATTGAAGAAACCACTCATATTTAATATGGTACTCCATCTTTTCCTTGACCAATTACTATCTCTCATGAGCTCTCACCTACTGAACATTATAATTTTAGCCTCTTCTTTGATAAATATTGTGAGGCTCTCACTTGGTACTATGAGGACATGCTTGGAATTAACACTAGAATTGTGGTGTATAACATCATTACTTATCCTGATGCCAAGCCTATGCATAAAAAACAACAAAAAATCCTACCTAAATTTTCCACTTTAAGTCATAAGGAAATCATCAAATTACTTGATACTAAATTTATCAAACCAGTATATTATTCTAAATGGTTTCCAACAATGTTCCCATTTGAAAGAAGTTTACTATGGTCATTCACATTTTCATTGATTTCCATAATATTAATCTTGATTTTCCCAAGGATAACTTACCTTTACATTTAATAGATGCCATTATTGATTTCATGGCTGGTTACAAAATGTTATCTCTTATAGACTTCTTCTCGGGATACAAGTAGATTCATATTGCCCTTGAGGACCAACATAAGACAACTTTCACCATAAAATGGGGCACTTATTGCTATGTCAAAATACCCATCAGTATCAATAATATTAGAGCCACTTTCTAATGAGTGATGACTTACATCTTTCACATTCTCATTCACAAAATTATTGAAACCTATGTGGATAATCTCATTACTAAATCTAAACATCGTAAGAATCATATTTATGATCTTGCTATCATCTTTGAAAATCTCCTTAAATATAAAGTTAGACTTAATCCTTAAAAATGTGTATTTGGAGTCACATCTAGAAAATTTGTAGGGTTCTTAGCCTCTATCTATAGTATTAAGGTTGATCTTACCAAAATTAGTGCTATCATCAACATGCATATTCCTCATTCTATTCTCAACATTCATACTTATCTAGGAAAACTTGGGGAAATTAGATGATTTATCCCCTAAATGGCATATTGAATGCACTCTATCAATTACCTTCTCAAGAAAGGTACTACTTTAGAATGTATGGATCCATGTCAAAAAGCCTTTGATAACATGAAAGAGTTATTACTTCACCCACATATACTTTTTCCTCCTTCTAATGATAAACCTTTGATTCTATATACTTATTCCACACCTATTTCAATTAGGGAAATGCTTTCCTAAGAAGATGATATGGGAAGAGAGTATGCCATCCATGACATTAGTCAAGGATTCATTGACTATAAGACATGTTATACCAAAATTGAGCATGATTGTGTCACCATCTATTTCTTAGTTGAAAAGCTTCACCACTATATGACTTACCAAAATACTTATGTCATTGTTCATTTTGACCCCCTTCATCATTTCTTCTCCAAAACCTTTCCTCCTAGAGATATAATTGGTAAATACATGGTCCTCCTTATGGAATTTTATCTCTATATCATCACTCAAAAATCTATCAAAGGGTAAATCATAGTTGATCAACTTGCTACATCTCTTATACCAGCCACTTGTTCTCTTCAAGATGATCTTCTAGATGATAATATCCTTTACATCAAAGGTCTTAATCAAGCTATTTTTCTCAAAGATTATTTTCATATCTTTATTTCCAATCTTGAAGCCAATAATCTTGTTGAATCCACTACTCCCTTTGTTACTACTAAACCAAAGGTAGTTATTGAGGAGCTTCCTAAAATTAATGTTGAATTATATGTGGATAATTGGAACCTTCACTTTAGTAGTACTAAATGCATTCAAAGAGCTGGGACAAGTTGTATTCTCACAAGTCCTCTTAGCAAGATCATTCTTTTAGCTTTTTGCTTCACCTTTGATGTCACCACCAATATGTCCAAATATGAAGCTCTCATTTTAGGCATGAAAGCTGATCTTGACATAAACATTCAATAAATTCATGCTTTAGGCGACTCTCAGCTTATTTGCTGCAAAGTCAGTGGTGATTATCAATGTAAAAGTTAGAACCTCATCACATATCATCAAATTTCAACCACTCTTGTTAAGGATTTCATTTATTTCACTATTGAGCCTAATCATAGAGTTCAAAATTCCATAACTAATTCTCTTGCCTCTTCAACCTCTCTCTTTCATCTGTATCAAGTCCTTTATGATCCTACTTTTCTTATATAAATAATAAAATCTCCATATTCAACTCAACCACTAGATTCACTTATCTATAGTATCATGGTTGTTAACATTTGATAAAGCCTATGGTACCAAGACATCATTCAATTCCTAGAACATCAAACTTATCCTCCTAATTTAAACTCTCATAAAAAGAAACGTATTTGTAAATAATCTTTCAAGTATGTATTTCAACGTAACATCATTTATCATCATAATGCTAAAGGTACTTTTCTCTGTTGTGTTAAGTAAGATGAGTTCCTTCCTCTTCTTGAACAAACACATGGGGGAATTTATGGTGGCCACTATATTATATATGCTACGACACCTAATTTCCTATATATGGGTTAATTATGGCCCACTCTTGAAAAGGATGCAATCAAATATGCTAAAAAGTGTAATACTTTTTAGGTTCATGATGATCTAATCCATTCACCTCTAGTTTAAATTTAAACTATCAAATCTCCTTGGCCATTTTTCACATGGGGATTTGATTTCATTGGTAAAATGCCTTGTTCCCAAGATGAGCATGTATTTATCATCATCACTATCAAATATTTTACCAAATGGGTAGAAGCTATGCCTATTTTTAACATTACCGATCTTACCATTTCAAAATTTATTCTTAATCAAATCATTTTTTGCTTTGGTGTTCCCCAAACCATCATTTCAGATAATGGTGGTAATTTCAAAAATAAACATGTTAAATAACTTTACAACAAATTCAAGATTAATCATAAATTTTCCATACCTTATCATCCACAATGCAATGGAAAATCTAAGGTCACTAATAAAATTATCAAAAAAATTATCTAGAAGATAATTTGTGAAATCTACATAGATTGGCATATTCATCTTTACCTTGCACTTTGGGCCTATCAAAATATCATACACACTACCACTGGGGCAACTCCATTCTATCTAGTTTATGGTTGTGAGTCATTTCTTACTTTAGAAGTTTAGATTCCCTCTCTTCATATATATCTTCATGATATTATTCATGATGAAGAATTACTTGAAGGTCATCTTATTTCCCTTGATCTACTTGATGAACATCATCGTTATACCTTAAAACATAATTACCAATACAAGGCTCACATTACCAGACAACATAGCAAACATGTTAAAATTGGCACATTTAATATTGGTGATCTTGTCCTTAAATTAGAATAATCCCATGAAAAAGAAGGTAAATACACCTAAAAATGGTGGGGCCCATATTTAGTCAAAGATATTCTTTTTCTAAGCACCTACCATCTTCAAACCAATGAAGGCCATGTTTTCAAAGAGCCCACCAACACATAATTCCTCAAAAAGTACTTTGCCTAAACATTTATTTCTTTTCATTCTTTCTATCTACATCTATCTAACACTTTTTTTTAGGTTACTTACATGGGTCTCTTCCTCTATAGAAATTTTCTTCCTTTCACAAACCTTTAGTCCTCCCTTTTGGTGTTTTTAATTCTTAATATACCATAGTCTTCTTTATCTTCTTGAATTTTCTCTTTTTGGAACCCCTTGGGTTTTTATTTTGTGATTTTTAGTATAATACCATGGATAGGACCCAACATTCCTCACAAAACTATCATGATTTCTCTTATCTCACTTTATTTCCTACTTACTTGTTGGCACTCTTTGGGGTTCCTCTTTTGTGAGTTCCAGTGTAAGACTATGGATAGGACCTAGCCCTCATTATAAAATTACCATCTTTGCCTCATTTTTTACATCCTTGTTCTCAAACTTTAGCTTTTACTTCTTTTGATAGATGTAATTTTCACAAACAATCTATGTTAGTATGTTTTTCTCCAATTCCATCATTCTTATGATAAGGAATCACACTTTACTATCATTGTCTCCCTTTTTTTTCCCTTTGTCACATTTTTTGCAATTTGAAGTAATTAAAATTGTTCCATGTCTCACTCATCTTGATTTCCCTTTTCTTTCACTCTGCATTGGATAAAACAAGGTCAAAGTCAAGAAAGCACTTTTATTTTACCTAGATTTATGAGACTCTTATGCTCCATGCTCTTAAGATTTTCTCTCTCTTAGCAACCTTGTCCCAAGTATTCAAATGAAAGTCATATTTAGGACCCATGTGTGGTTTTCCAAATCTATATGGAGGAAGAATAGAAAAATCCATCAAGAAAGTTAAAATCCAAATTATTTGAATCAAAAGGCAACATAAAAATATCAAAATTCAAATTCATACCAAAAGACATGATACAAGCACATCTCATATATCTAATTGAAGTTCAAACTCCAAATTTAGCCTCACATAGAGTTGAGATGCAATAGGGTGTGGTAGGCCAGTAGATTGGAATAAGGGCATTCAAAAAATTCTATGGTGATACCTACTTTCTCACACAAGTACTCAATCTTTGTAGTAGACCGATGACTTTGTAAGGGGTCCTAAGGAATGAGGAACATGTTGTAGGAAGGTAGGTGCATTTTAGTTCTCATGAATATAGCCTTCATATGATGATATATATACTCCATTTGATAACCTAAGACTTGTGTGGATAAGAGAAGTTATTTAGAGTCCTTAAGATCAAAAGTCCTCTTGTTTTGACAAACCTAATTTGTGTGTCTTGACTTCGATAAAAATTTCCTCTACCTTGGTTTTTCCTTCATTATCCCCTTCACCAATTTCATTTTCCCCCCTTAATAGACAAATTGTGATTCTAAATCTATTTTCCCTCTTCTTTCAATTCCTTCTTCTTCATCTCTTAAGAATATTGTAGCACTACTTTGTTTCAATTTTATCTATCCTTAGAGTGAAATAACATGTTTGAGCAACTATGAATTAATTATTTATTTATACCATTGATTTAAATTTCTATACTTACTTTACTTTCCTTTTACCATTTGTCATTAATTTTACTATCTTTTTATTATAGACACCTAAGTTCATACCTTTTTTTTCATTATTGAGTGAGGTTGGCTTGTTACTTCTCTCACCAATGTTGTTTTCCATTTTATGATTCCTTTTTTCATTGTTAAGTGAGATGTGGATTGTTAATAATCACTCATCAATGTTTTTTTACCATTTTCTTTAGTATTTTACCATTGATTTTTTTTATTACCATCCTGTTTGACATGTATTCTTGGTTTGACTTGGTGAGTTTACCTTTCTTACTTAAGGATAACTTGTTTGAGTTTTTTGATCTTTAGTAGCCTTGGATTTTTGGTTACCTAATTTACTCTTATTTTTGACTTGGTCATTTTTTCTAACATAGCAAATATCACCCCAGCTTACTAAATTTTCCAAGTATGCCCCATCCTCATAGTACCAGCTATCTTGGATTTTCTTGTTTTTTTTTTTTTTTGCTCTTTAATTTTGTATTATTGGGTTTGTTGAAAGCAATATTTTCACCCTGCACAATCAAAACTAACAACACAACAAATGAGTGATAAAGGTAAATCAAGGTATGCATTGCATTTACTTTTTAGTTAATTACTTTTTAGTCATTTACTTTTAGTTATTTTATGCTTTAAAATACTACAACATTTTTTTAGCCTCAACATTCTGTGTATTCTATTATTTCTCAAAGCACCATCCCCTATTGTACCTTAGTGACACATGATGAGATTCAAGTGGGGCATATGTATATACATAAAATATTTGACTTTTATCAAATACTGATGCTTTACATTTTATAAGAACCTATCAAGACTCAATCTCTCTAAGTGCATTCCCTAAGGGGTGCACCAAGAAAGGGGTGGGTAGACCTTTGGTGATTTTTAGGATTTTTGTACCTTATTGCCACATTATTAACAATCCAACTAGATCTTAAAACCATTCCCTAAGATATTATTCCTCCCTTGCACATTCATCTAGCCTTTTTCTCTTTCCATCCTTTTGTTATTGCTTTAACTCCCTTTTAGATAGTTGAATGTACTAGGTCAATTGGGTTGACCTTATAAAATGTAGGGGCATTTTTGACTTTTTGGGTTTGTTAGCCTTTTGACTAACCTAGCTCAGACATAGTGAATTATCCTTGAAAACATATAGGGTCGAATGGGTTGACCTTATATAGTTGACATTTCCTACAAGATTTAAGGAAAGATCTACTTATAAATACAAGATCATTTCATCATTATTTCAATAAGAAATAAAGAGTTATTATTCACTTGTGCTTCTTTACAATTTACTCTTCCATAATTGTACTTGAGGAGTCTTAGCTTAGGGTTTCTACTTGGAAAATCTAGTCTTGTGGATAATTTTTAGATGCTTTGGCCTTTCTTAGTTATCCTTACAAACCAAAAAAACCTCTTATGAAGCCCCTTTGGCCAAGGGAGAGGTTGAATCTTGATGGGTTCACATTTAGGTAAGTATATTCTAACTTTGTTCTCCTCTCTTTTAATAGATAAAAGTAGCAATAAGTATTATCTATAATAATATTACTCTTTATATTCCATGTATTAGGGTCTAAATCATACTTCACTTAATTGATATTCTCTTATACATGTTTTGATTACTTTACTAACCCCTCACTTTGTGCCACAAGCTTTGGTGTGCACTAGATTAGGTTTACTTTCTTGTTTATTATAATAAATTGAACATTAAACCTAAGAATCTTTTAGGGTTTTTGATGATTATGTTAGAATATATGCTTTGGAACCCTTCCTAACATGGTGTATTATGACAAGTGATCCCCTAATCAGGTCTAGTGGATCCTCATATTGGTCATGTTCTCACTTAATAAATGTATCCCCGATTGGAAGTGTAGGTATGCTCTATCTTCTTTGAGCCAAGATTGATTTATAGACATGATACATTTTTGATTGCATACACCTTCCATCCACTTTATTTTTTATTTCATTAGTAAGTAATTAGTCCTAATAAATTACTCTCAATGTACCTTAGATATAGGATAGTGTGGTATGAGACAATAGAATCCTCCATTATCAGTGTCCTTTGGGTTTTATTCACTATTTATTCATGAGATTAGTATATATAAGAGTATACATTTCAAACACACAACTTATTAATACCTTCATACTTTTCTCATATTGATTCTACTTATTTAAATAATTATTTTGATTACTTTTAGAATATATTGACCATCTTGACACATTTTTGAATTTTTTTATAGTAGCATCAGCCAACTTGATA
The DNA here is from genome assembly GCA_037957365.1 of Torreya grandis. Taxonomy (NCBI): domain Eukaryota; kingdom Viridiplantae; phylum Streptophyta; class Pinopsida; order Cupressales; family Taxaceae; genus Torreya; species Torreya grandis. Next base: position 937,125 of record JARHVA010002882.1, on the reverse strand, counting down.
TAATTTAGCTTTATCAATCTATCTCTAACTATACTAACCAACCTAATACAATTATATCCTCTTATCAACTATAATGGCCAACTTGGTATAGTTTATATTTTAATCATACTACATAAAAATTAACCTAGTTTATTTCCTACTACATCAACCAACCTAATATGGTTCTTATTTATATCTATAAGTAGTGTCACATTTTCTCCATACTATATCAACCAACTAGATATAATAAATTTTTAGACTCAATAACTCATTGTATCAACTATATTTCATGATGTCTCATGTGCGCGTGCTCTAGCAATATTTGAAAATGGCTGTTGAGATTCTGGCGGTAGGTGTGGCTATGGCTACCATAATGGGTGGGGATCCTTCTACTCATGAGGGGAAGGAGCTGAACCCTAAAGCGATTTATTCTACGGGGGGAGGAAATATTACAGCCTTGCGTTCTGCCTATGCTTTTGGTTTAGGGTATGAACCTGGGGGAAGGACTTTTGCGGATGTGGCAGCCTTCGAAGTGGATCTACATGACACTTTACCTCATTCATCATTTGGGCCAACCCGTGTATTTCTAGTAAGTGCTCTAAAACCCATTAGGGTAACTCTAGATCCTAAAACAGTAGACACAATCTTCAAACGGGTAAAAGATTTTTCCTCTCATGCTACTATTTTTTGGTTCCATGGCTTTTGGACCTCTCTCGTAGATCTACATGGTTGGATCTCCAAGACCTGGCTGCCACTTATTGAAGACAATGTTGAAATCTTCCCATGTGTTAAAGGTTTCTTTATAGCTTTCTTTCAAAGATTCGAGGATAGGAGGATAATCTTATGCAATAATAACTTTTTATGGCAGGGCAAATATCCTCTCATGGCCAAATGGTGGCATATGGATTTTAATCCTCATACAGAAACCTTCAACAAGTTCCCTATATGGGTTCAGCTCCCTAATCTACCAATACATCTATGGCATGAATTGGTTTTTAAAACCATCGAAAATGCTATAGGAGATTTTTTATTTGTGGATGAAAATACTTTGGATTGCTACCATTTGACCTGTGCACGCTTAATGGTTGAGGTGGATGTTTCTAAGGGCCTTCCTGAGGTGATCTGTCTGGACTCCCTAAGGGGTACATGGACACAAATGTTGGATTTTGAGGGTTTACCTTTTCAATACAGAAAGTGCCACATGACGGGTCATATTGCTGCTCATTATATGGCTGGGAAATCTAAATCCAGACAACCACCTTCTTGGTGGTCTAAGGTTTCCACCAAACATTACATGGCTAAACAACCCATTGAAGCTCTGGCTGATTCTGAGAGTGAAGATAATATCCATTCTGAGCCGATGGTTGAGGAGGATTTGCTGGTGAAAGATTCTATGGAAGATCATGTGGAGACTGGGATTAGTGATCTTTCTGAGCCAGTTGTTGAGGAGGCTTTGGTCTCTCCCCCTATTTTGGAGGAACTTCCTAGGAGCTAGACTTTGGCTAGTTTTCATAAGGATTTTGCTGAGGCATCTGTGACCCCTAGGCTTCAAGGATCACTGTCTTTTGAGGCATGGATTGCTGAGGTAGCTAAGGTAGAGGATGGATGGACAATAGTTAAGAGGAAGAAATCTAAGCCTTTGGTCCCCCCTCTAGATATGAATCTTTGATTGTGTAAGAAAAAATAATAAAAACCTCATTGCTTGGGAGGGTTTGTAGGGTGATGATCCTGTCTGTTGACGGTATGTCCCATGTTTTGTCAGCTGGTACATCTGGTCTTTTTTGCTATTTTTAGGTTCTTGTTTAACCTGGTTTTGTTTCTTCTGGTTTTGGGTTTTTTTTAGATACCTGGTTGTGCTTAAAGGTTTATCTCTCTGTTGTTGTATAGGGTTTCAGGGCCCCTTCAAAACTTGTTTTTACCTTAATCTAAAACTCATTGTATCAACTAAAATGATACAATTTGTTTTTTAGACTCAATAACAAACTATATTATATTACATGATACCATCTATTTCATGTGACCAACCCTCTGCTACATCATATTTTTAATCATCCTCATTATGATGCCACCTATTATAATATTTATTGAAAAATTAGACCTATTTAAATTATATATTGCTTTTTCTTTCATTATTGCCTTGTCCACCATTAATGACAATTCTTCATGGTGTAATTTATCTCAACATCATCCTAAATATATTGAATATAATATAGTTTAATTTAACCTAAATTCAGATTTAAGAGATCTAAATCAACTTATTAATAACCTTGACGATAACACCATTTATAATATTAACAATAATGGAAGTATTATCGAGCTTAAACCATCCACTACAAAATTTGAGGTAATCGAAACTAATTTTGGAACCTTCTTCACAAAAAAAATGTTGGAAATCCCACATCTAATTTCAACCATCCTCCACCCAACTCAAATAAATATCCAAAATCCAATTATCTTATAGACTTATTTCTAGTCCTTGTATTTTTTTTTTCTAAGAAATGGATCTTATGCAAGCTTATAGTAGTAATAAAATCCTTTAAATGCATAAAACATATATTATAAGTTGATGATCAAGCCCATGAAATCATCATGAATCGATTGAACTAGAATTACATCCCTTCTCCTCTTAGCGATGCCAATGAAAATATTATTCATCAACCACTAATTCAAAATAAGACACTTAAAAATATTCAAAATAAACCTTTAAATCCCTTAATTATGTCTACACACACACACACACACACACACACACACACACACACACACACACACACACACACACACACACACACACACACACACACACATATATATTGGAAAGATTTATTAAACTATCATATATGATGGGACTATTGATCCTGATTCATATCTTAAATCCTTTGACATATGGTATAAGGAATGGGTTCAAACCAAAACTTATGATACTACCAAGATTATATCCAAAACCTTTGTTGGGGATGCATTATAATGGTATATCCAACTTACTATACATTTCATTAGAAAACTATAAGACCAATGTTTTAGTTAAGGAAATCCAAAACAATAAACTTCCTTCATTTAGCTCCTTTCATTATGTCTATAGATATTGGAAAAAAATCCCAAATTATCACATATGATGGGACTATTGATCCATATTCACATCTTAAATCCTTTGTAAATATCTATAAGAAATAGGTTCAAATCAACACTTATGCTACTACCAAGCATCTACCCAAAAACTTTATTAGGATGCTTTATAATGGTATAACCAAATTCCTAGATAATATACTACACAACTATAAGACTTAGTCAATTTTATAGTAAAGGAATTCCAACATAATAAACTTCTTTAAAATATCCTTAGAAACTTTATTAATGCTAAGAAAATTCTTAATGAATCTACCAATGAATTCATCAAATGATGGAACTCATTAGTGGATAAAGAAAACCTTAACATGAGTGATGATAATAATTTCAATATCTTTATTAACACTCTTAATTTCCATCTTAAATGTATTAAATACAATATTATAATATTATTTCATCAAATTCTACAAGTGTCCTTCAACCAATAAAAAAGACAAGACTTTTATTTATGATTCAATTTGAACCATCCCAAAACACCAAAAATGAATTCTTTCAAACCTCAATCAATGCAGTCAATACTAAATCATTTCAAAATAAACCTCTCTAATCTAAAGTATGAGCACCTAAATTAAATAATGAGCTTACCTCCTACCCTTCTTTAATTATGATATAATTTAATGAGTTGTTACCCTTATTCAAACCATTTTGGTATGATCCTAATAAGTTTTGATGGTTCTAAACTAATTTTGGTCAGTCTCATGAGACATATTTTATACTCCAAATACTTGTGGGGAATAATATCTAGGGTCAAAGTTCTATTCATGATCTCATCACCAAATAATGGCATAATGAATACATTAAATCATCTAATAACTGATCTTATAATCTCAAATCTATAAATTAAAAATCTCAAAAATAATTTAAAATTGTCTGATCCCAATGCATAATATTCAAACAAATTTTCTTATGCTATTGATGTTGACTATGATAATTATTACACTAACTCCCAATTTTTGAATTTGTAAAATGTTAGCTACCTTCATAATCCTACTCAAAAATATCACATCACTAAGCCTAACAATCATTCACCAAAAGAATAAATCCATAAGGATATTACCAACACAAATAAATCTTCTTTCGATCCACCACCTAGTGATGAGCTTGATGTGCCATTGGAGCTTAACCTAGTGCATCTAATACTTTTATTATTACTACTCAGGCTAAATATCATCATGGTTCCAATCCAAAATCATTATGAAATTTCTTAAATGAACTTAATTCCATGCCTCGTGATATTAATGTAATGGAAATCATGATAACATCACCATATCATTAGAAAGTTGTAATAAAACAATTAAAATACATTAAATAATCCCCACCTATAAAACTTAAACTACCTCCCTAGTATTTGAAAGTTTCCATACCTATGGAAGTCCATTCTATTGAGATAATTTATTGACATTCTTTCTCTAAAAAAATTTCCATAGAGTTTTCTAAAGAAGACATGATTAATGATGAAATAAGTTTTCAAGTTTATGACCCACCTCTATCTATAATTATTCCAATAAAAAATGCTCTAATAAGGAAATTTATTGTTGATAAAGGCTTAAGAATTAACTTCACTTCCTTTTGGTTAATCAAACAACTTGGATATTCCAAAAATGACCTTAAAAACAAGAATCACATGCCATAAATGTGAAAAAACTAGTTAAAACCCTCTTATTTTCATTTGTATCCCCCTCACTATTGGGCCTAAAATATTATGCACTAAGATGATGGTTTTAGATATTTTACTATCATATAATTTTATTTTAATCCATCCTTGGACTCATTGTATGATAGCTATCTCCTCTTTTGGTAGCCAATGATTTAAGTTAAATCATGATGGAAAAAAAATAAAAGAATGAAGTAGATCCAAACCCATGGGGTCCAAGATTACCTAACCCTAAAACCTAATATTGCATCTTGACCATTCCTCATATCAACAATCCTCATCTTACTAAGTTTATAAACATGCATTATGATTTTCAATTCGCTCACTAATTTTGATGATGACATATCCAATGAGTTATAAACTATTTTTAATACCACAAGATTACATCCTTATATAGTAGAATGGCTTCATCTAGCTTTTCTAGAATAATATCAACAATTACCTTGACCAATTATGATATTTAAATCCCACTTCCTTCAAATCCTAAAGAATCTTATTCTATAGAAGATAATTTAGTATGTAAAAATGTTAGGGTAGATAATCTATTTAAAGATCCTTTATCATTATCCCCTTAAAATTTTAGTAACATTGATGTATCTATAAAATATAATTCCACTAGGAATCCTCAACAAATTACTCATGATTGTAATATTTATCCATCATATGATGATGATTACATAATCTTCCAAGCTTAGTCACAAAAATTAAATATAATTCATTATTATAAAACCCTTGTTAAATTACATGCCTTTAATTGAGATGTTCATTTAGTTCATATTTATTATAATTCAAGTGATAATGAATTAGAATCTAAAGGCTATGTTTCTCCTATCAACCCATAATTGGAAAACACTTATGGGTTTTAAAATGAATTTTTGAATTTATTAGTAATTTTGATGGTATCATCCAACCTAATATAATTAAAAAAAATACAACTATCAATCAACTAGTAAATTTTAGTTTGTTCAAAGTTATACCAACTAGCCTAATATAGTTTAAAATTCAGCTCAAAAATGCACTGACCAATCCTTATAGAATACTGATATAGATATATTAAAATCCATAGATACTTCCAATTATATCAGCCAACCTAATATATTCAAGATAAACACTACCTCAACTAATTATAATAACCATTATGATTCATTTCAACCTTGTTCTATTGTACCAAAATATATTATCTAGATTGATACTATATAGAAAAATAAACCACTTATAATATAGATCTTGAAATTAACTTAGTTCTAAAGCTACTATTGTAATACAAATCCACTTATAATTTTATAATAAAGGTAATAATATTATCTATCTTAAGATAGATGTCAAATATTATGGCCCATTACCTACACTTCCTAGTGACGCAACTATTCTAGAATTATTTCATGCAAGAGAGCCTCTACTTCCACATCAACATCATAAGCTTAGAAACTTAGAGTTTTTTTTTTTTTTTTTTGATTTAGTAATGAAATTACTAGTGTTGACCCTAATCTTAACCCTATTTCCAATCTTTTTTTTCTTCATATCAATTTCAAGATGGAAATATAATTCTCATCAAACAAACTCAAATAGTTAACTTGGGTACAACTACAAATCCCAAATCTATTCTTATCTATATATAACACCCCAAAGAGAAGAAAAAATTACAAACTATTTATATAAGAATATGATTAATTATCTTCTTGGTCATATGAATAAATGACTCACATAGAACCTATCATAGGTATTCAAAAGATAGTAATCTCATGCACCAAAAGAAATAGAATTTACCTCCTCATGATTATAATATATGTCATAAAGAATTCATAAATGTCCTTGATGCAAAGTTTATCTGACTTTTATATTTATTCAAATGGGTATCTAACAAAATACCCATTGATAATAAATTTGCTATGGTCATTCACATTTGTATTGACTTTTTAATGTTAACTTAGCATGCCCTAAAGACAAGTTTACTTTACCTTAAAATGATGATATTTTTGATTCCATATCCAAATATAATATGATTTCCCTCATGGATTTTATTTTTAGGGTACAATCAGATTCCTATTTCCCTTGAGAATTAACATAAAAACATATTTACTACTAATTGGGTAACTTATTACTATGTTAAGTTTCCTTTTAGCCTTTAAAATATTAAATAAAATTATCAACACACAATGACCCACATTTGGCATGGTATCATCCAAAAAATATTTGAAACATACTTGGATGACCATATATCCAAATCCGAGAATCATGAAAACCATCTTGATGAAGTCTATCATCTTCAATCACCTTATTAAATATAATGTTAAGCTTAATCCTCATAAGTGTGTTTTTAGAGTTACATACAAAACATTTTTAGGATATTGGTCTCACTATGAGGGTTTGATGTAGATCCTTCTAAGATAAATTCTATTCTCAATATGCCTATACCTCAATCTATTCCTAACATCCACACTTAATTTTGGAAACTTGGGGAAATTAATATATTTTACCTTGAGTTATCATACCTTTAATATTTGGAAAACTCCATTATCAAGAAAGGTGTTGTACTTGAGTGGATTGATGCTTATCAATTAGACTTTGATAATATGAAGAAATATTTTCTTCATTCCCCACCACTTTTTAACCACTTTCTAAAGACTACTCCCTCATATTGTACACATCATATTCCCATCTTAATTGGGTCAATGCTTGCACAATAAGATAAGTTCAGTAAAAAATATGGAATTTACTACATTGATCATGCTTTGATAGATTATGAGACCTAATACATGAAAGTGGATTTTGACTACCTTTCAATATAAGTTTTGAAGAAAATCCTTAGCACTATATGCTTTATCAGACTACTTAAGTCAGTCCATTCTGATTCCCTTCACCATTTATTCTCTAAAGATTTGTTTCCTAGAAATCAAATCAACAAGTGGATGGTGATATTGATAAAATTTTACCTTAGGATTATCAATAGAAAAATTCAAATTCCAAATGATCACTGATCAATTTGGCACCACATATATACCATCTTAATGACACCTTTAGGATACTCTTCATGACATAGATGTCCTTTTGATTGAAGGCATAAATCAAGTTGTTTCCCTTAAATACTAATTCAATAATTTCATGGTTGATATCAAAGATCAAGACCTATATTAACCTAGAATTATAGTCTCAAGTCCAAACCATATATTAAATATACCTTAGAATAACTAATAAAAGTTGCCATAAATCTGCATGAAGATACTTGGAAACTCCATTTTGACAATACCAAGTGCCTTCAAGGAGCTAGGGTAACATGTGTCCTAGAGAATATTTATGATAAAATAATTCCTCTATATTTTTTTAATTGATTTTATATGTTACTAGTAACATGGATGAATGTGAAGTTGTCATCCTTGGGAGGCAATCAACCATCTATCTAGATATCCCCTACTTACATGCTTTAGGTGATTCAAAAATTATGTCTCCAGATTAATGACACTTATTAATGAAAAAGTGAAAATGTTATTACATATCATCAAATCACTTATAACATTAAAAACTATTTTATATATTTCACCATTAAAATTTGTCCATAATGTAAAAATATTATAGATAATTATTTTTCTTCTTTAGCCTCTCTCTTTCATCCTCATCAAGTACTTCATGACTCATAATTCCTCATCCACATGAGGAAGTATCCATCTAAAATTTTTAATAAAGGGTGAAAAGGGGGTGTTCAAAGGTCTAAAACCAATTTAAAATAAAATAAATATGAAAGATAAAAAATTACATAAATAGTACATTAACACCAATAGGTCTAGAATAAATCTCCCAAAAACTAGAAAAGACAATCATGAACATCAAAGAAACAAACATTAAACAACAAAGAATAAGTTAGGGATCAACTAAGAATAACCAAAGTGGTTGAGATACTTTATCACATTACATTATTTACCCATTAAATTAAGATGTTCCATCTTATAATTAGATTCCACCTCCATTACTTTTGTGTCCTTTTATTTTCCTTTCATTTTAAGTCTCTTATCGGTTCTAGTTTCCATCTCTTTATAATTATTCTTTTTGAGAGAATATCTCATGATAATGATACTAGACATAGTTTTTAATAGTTTTTATGCTAAATTTTAGTAATTTTTCAATTTTAAACCAAAGTTTCTCCTTATCCTTCTCACTTTGAATTATTGTTTCTTCAATTTAGGGCACTTCTCTTTTTAAGTTTTCCATAGTTTCAATTAAAAATTCTTTCTCCTTGATCAGGTTCAGATTATCAAGTTTAGAATCTCCATAGTTAAGGAGAATAATATGATTTATCTAATTATTAAACTTTTCATTCTCTTTGATGATGAAATTTAGATGTTTTTTGTGAAGGTTGATTATTTTATGTAAAGGGTTGGAGTCACTAGGAATCAAAATTATTTATGTTGACTTCTTTTTTTCATTTTTATTACAGAGGTAAGAGAAAATGTAGATACTTCTAGGGAAGGAGGAATAACCACTAGAGAATTCAGAGTCACATTGGAAGAAATAAGGGTAGGGTTGGAGGATGTATCTCCATAATCCAAACACATAAGAGCCATACGTAAATCATGAAAATAAGAAGGTTCAAGATTGGTATAAGTGGATGAGGTAATTATTTTAGATCTTATTTTCTTTGAGGTGCCAACAAAATTACTGGGTTAAACATAAGGAATGATAATATAAATACACTTAGAGGTTTTATTAAAAGGTTTGTCAATAAAAATGATAAAATTATATTGATAAGTTTCTAAGTGGATTTACTTAGCCAATTTGACAAATGATTATAGAGGAGGGCCAACAAAAATAGTTTTAACATGATGATACAAGAGATACATTACCAATTAGTGAAGGAGGAGGAGGATATTGTTCCATTACACCTCCAAAATAGAATTCTCCAAAGATAGAAAAATATATAAAATAAATCTTAATAGGTTAGTATGTTTGAAGTGATTTAGAAATGTAAAATTATGAGGAAGGGCTACCTTGTACCTACCTTATAAATTCATTTACTACATAACTTGATGAAGGAAATAATTACATGGCTTGGGGATGGAATATGTTATGTATCCTCCTTGGTATTAAATAAACTTTCATTGCCTACCAAGAAGGCATATACCTCTTCCTTATTTTATCTCTTATATTTGTAAACATTCCTTCTTTTAGTTCTTAAACCTATCACTTGAGATATGGAATCCTCATATTTTTCAAGTGTTAAACCTATAATAGTAACTTTCTTTGAATTTGATACCCAATAAAATTCTAGAGATACATGAGGGTCATAACCTATAATTTGGTCCATAAAAAGTGGTTAAGCTACCCTATTTTAAGATTTTCCATATGATAGTTTATTTCCTAGATATCTCTAGTGCCATGGGCTTAACCCTAAACCAATACCCACCCATGGTGTAAATGTTCCATAGAGTAACCATCCCCTTGCTATAATTTTGACATAGAGAAAACCATGAGTTAGATAATTAGATGGAGAAATGCACAATAGTTGGTGAAAATACATTGATAATGCAAAAATACATAAATGGGGAATTAAATATTTTACATGTGATAATATTAACCATCCAATTATAATTAAGCAAGAGTTCAAATTTAGAATTTTTTAAGATGATATCCAGGTCATTTATAATCAATATGATTAAAGGGAAAGTAAAACTATTTTTAGGCCAAATAATAATCTTGTTCAAGGAATTAAACATTTGGGGGAAAATGACCACCCAAATATTATTAATCCATCTAGATTCAAAACCATCTCTACTATGATTATTGGAAATAATATAGAAAAGGTTCTTTTTGACAAAATATTTTTCATCACAAATTATCAAGACTTAGGAAAACCTGGATTGGTCTTTATGCAATAGATGTAATGATTACTTTGGAAAATATTAGATATATGTAACAACCACATTTTTTTATAATATTGAGATTAAAAAATATGGTACAAGGTTTTCAATCAGAGTTTAATAGAAAAATGTAATGAGATCCATAACTATGTCATAGCCAACATCAAAACTAAACTAACTCAATAAATTAACAATGAGTTCTTTTAGGAAGGATTTTAACCACTTAGTATTCAAGTAGAAGTGGTAAATTTATGAACACTCATGAATGTTTATCCATGCACTTTAAATGTGGCCTTCCTAGTAGAGTTATCACTAGCTTAGATAATTACTTGAGTACCTACACAAGCTATAAAATAACATAAACCTGGTTGGGTAAATGTAAAAAGTTCAACAAATAATTTCAAAAAATAAAATATATTCAATATAAGAATCATGTATAAACAATATCCACCAAAATCAAATTCATTAGGCAATGATTATGAAAGGGACTATTTCCAAAGTCAATGTAAAGCTTTGGAACACCTTACTCAAAATTTACAAACAAGTATAGGATGATATTGGCATCATCTAGATAAGTAACTTAAGGAGATTAGATTATTGGTTCATAATAGATTTTAGGTATAAGGTATCATAAGAGTCAAAGGTAGAATTATTTAAGCCTCTTAATATGATTCAACAACCATGCTTATGTTCCATTTTGGATTAGCTTATTAATTTCACAAGGTAGCATTAGCCTCATGGCATTAACTTGTTTGGTTGATATTTACAAGTCAAATCATGCCTTATTAATTTTATCCAAACCTTATTTTATGTCATGCACACATACTTATCACAACATGGTTTCATTTCCTCATGAGTTTAAAATAATTCTATGTACCTATATTAGGTTTAGCATTTAATATCAACTACTTAAGTGTATTATAGTTCAACTTAGATCACCATTTTTCAGACTAAGTAAAAACTTTAATGACAATGCATAATGGATTATAATCAATCACTTATTCTTTAGATTAAATTAAAATTATCTTTCTTATATTTCAATTCAAAACTTAATGATTATAATTCATTTATTTGAGATTTAACAATTTCATAGCTCATTTCCAAATGGAGAAGAGATGTTCCTCAATAATGTCATATTCAATTTGTAATAAACATTATAATTTATATCCTTTAATTAATCATTTATTTAAAATCTTGCTTTTAGGTTACCCTTTTTATCTTATATCATTCATGAGATAGTGAAAGATTAATTATATCGTAGTTTACAATTGCTCAACCCAACACTTCTAATTAATTATAAAAGGATTTCATAATAGTCCCTTCACTTAAATAGTGATTTTTATTATTACATTTTTATAAGGATAAGATAAATTTATAAAGGGAGTTCTCATAGCCTTAAAAATATTTATTAAAAGTTCCAACTATAATTGAAGTCATAAATAGATCACAAAGTCATAATTTAGAATGATTATATTCATAGAAATCTTTATGAAGTTATCAAACTATATAAATTCTTGGAAAGTCCTTAAAATAATCTTAATAAAGAATATATCTTCACAAATATATATTCCTATAAATTAAGGTAATTCTAAAGTATCTTCACACATGTATATGAATAAGAATCAACTCAACTTGTGCAAGTAGTCTATGAATATACTTAATACATACTACCATAACTTTATATCTTCTTTATAAAATTCAAAAAAAACAATACCCACATGATTCTCACAAATGAATATCATAAAAATAATTAAAAATAACTAAGTAATCATAATCAATATCCAATTAACTCAATTCCATCAATCTAAAATAAAACAACCAATAGTATTAAACAATCATATGAACTTTATGAAATATTCACACACTCTTAGTTTCATACTATGCTAATTAAATGAATTTTTCAAAGTGTAAATAGTTATATCAACATACTCAGATTAGGATTTATTAATTTGAGATACAAATAAGAACATACCTACATCAATCCTTAAGTTCAACTGATATTAATCTAATGAGTATTGTTGACCAATTTTTGGTCTTGCAAACCAAAATTTGGCACCCCCTCCTTTTTCTTTGCAAAGGTAATCTAATTTATGTTTTGGCTAGATAATCTCTCTACTGACTTATGCAAAAAATGTTCTCTGCTAGACCTTTCTAATGAAAAGGTCAAGTGTTTTGTCATTTTGCTTAGTCTAGTACAAATCGGGTTTGTGCAGGTGTATTACTTGTCTACTTTTATAAGTATAAGTGATTAAAGGACCTGAATTGGTCTAAAGTAGTTATCAAAAGGTAAAAAATTTCCTTCAAAGGGAATTTTGATAGATTGAAGGATGTTTTAAAAAAGTATAAAGGGTAAATACCCTTGTAGAGGCACCTTGAGAAAGGTGAAGACCATTTCAGAAAGCCTGAAGGGCACTTTTGGATGAAAGAAACCATTGTAGAGGACAACTAGCTAAAAAAGGAGATAAATTGAAATGTCCTGAAGGGGACGTGCCCTTTGGGAAAAGAAACAATCAAAAGAAATAATTTTTTCAGACAAAATGTCTAAAGGAAAGCACAATAAAAGGCTCGATAAGTCAAAGAGAAAGCAAAAAAAAGGCCAAGGCAAAGGAGAAGTCGAAGGAAGGAGACAAAACAAGGGTAAAGACAAAGTGGAAAAGACAAACAAGGAATAGTTCTAGCTACTGACAAAGACAAAGGATAGAATCAATGACCACTCAGACTAAGACAAGTGGCATGGATGACTCAACAAGGAGAATTAATACATTTGGTGAAATATATCTACCAAAAAGAAATAAAATAGATTGGTTTTCAAACTATAGAGGAGAGAAAATCATGTTTTCATGCTTCACCATTAATGTACAACCAATTGTGCCCAACATTATAGAGAGCATGGTCCAGTCAACACAACTTAGGGATGGCTTTATTAGTTATTAGAAGGAGTATCCCATGCTTTTGTAGGTCTAAGACAGCAAGGGTAGCAACTTGGACATCTACATCATGGCTCTCCAATACATAATTAGAAGAATACAATAGTAGCATGAGTTTTTGGTCTCTACAAAAGTGTTTAACTCAGCATGGGTTTCTATCCCTTGGTTTGTCAGCTATCTTTTTCCAAGTTCTTTATATATTTGTAACTTCTCATTTGAGAAAAATTATCTCAACATTGTTTGGTGAAGCCTTGAAGGAATTTACCTTAAATCAAAAGAAGCATTTTTACCTCCATTTGAGCTTGCACTTTTTCATATATCTATGGTTTTATCTTATGTTAAGTCATTTCCTTTTCATGCTTTCATAAGTTTATGCCAACATATCTAGTGTATTATGAGTTCTTCTCTTGTAGGTCAACAAGAAGTGTCTAGCTTAGAGTATAGGCCCATGTGAATAGGATATCCATAGTATGTCTTAGAACACTTCTGGTAGTTCTCCATCTCTATATCTCCATAGGATCCCCTATTGAAACACTGATGTAGAAAAGGTTATCATTTAAATGAAGCATATGCTTGCTTATCTCTGGTGTAAAGTGTATGTCAAATCTAAGTAGACCAACCATTTTGGTGCATCACCACATTAGTTTAGGTTATTATTTTAGTATTTCTCTCCCTTTTTATTCCCCCCATTGTTAGTAGTATAAAATCTAGGGCCTCAAGGTGCATTAAGGGGAGCTAGACCCTAATCTAGAGATTCATCCCTCATGTTTACAACCCACAACAAGAGGAGAATGTCTCCATTGTGCCACATGGAGGAAGAGAGCTAAGGTTCCCTTTAGAGGGTGTAATCCACTACATCAACAATTTTTGACAAGCCTGGTGGTATAAATTTCTATGTCCTACAAGTTTCAGGATTGGTGTTGGTCTTGATATTATTAAAAAATTGAAAAGAAAGAGCTATATTTAGCACTTGGTGACTCCATTCATGAACTCAGTCTCTAGTTAATGATCAGCTTGGTATCCCATTCCAAAGGTCACTAAAATATCTTATTCTAGGGGTGTCCCTTTTGAATTTGTTGAGTTACCTTTAAACTCAATGAAAAGGCTAAGGTTTGTAAATACCCACCCTTATGTAACAAGCCATTTTATTAAACCAGTCATAAAATATATCTACTAAAGGAGACCCCAATTTAATCCTTTCATAGCCATGGTAGTCTTATGGCTTTCCATTTTGTGGCCTTCAATGGTCAAAGTCCCTTGAACCTTCAGTAGTATGACCCAATTCTAGGGATAGCTGTCAAAAGTGTTCCTCCCTTTAGTAGAGAGGGCCCAATCACTATTGTTGAGCATATTAGAAACATATAAAACCTTTGAAACATCCATAATATCATTGAATAAAATGTATCGATTAGATTTATAGCCTTGTCCTTCAAAGGGAAAGTTCTGGACTAGTATGGGACCTTGCCTATAAACTCAATTGGCTCATAGAATGAGTTAGGGACCCTCTTAACCAATAGGTTTGGGGGAAAAACTAACCATTTGTCTCAAGCTAAGTAGTTAACCACCATGAAGTTAGCCCCACATGATTTTATGAAATATTTTTAAACTAGGTTCTAAAAGACTTATGATAGAATCCCAATTCTTGTGAAACCAACCCTAAGCTATGCTTTCTTTTACTAGTTGAAGGCCCTAAATAGTGACATTGCTATCATGATATATTCCATAGGTGGAAACACTCTACCAGTTGCTTATGAGATACCCATAACTATTGAAAATTACTTTGTTTAGTAGGAAAGATAGCTCCTAGATCCCATATGCCACTCTTTCTTGATTTATAGCCCTTAGTCTAGCCTATTGTACCCACTCTAGCTACTCTACCTAATCAAGAGAAGTTGGATGCTACCCTTGTAAATGACATCCATGAAGTGAGGATCCTACTATAGAGTGTTACCAATGAGTTAGTTACCCTTAAGAGACAACAAGCTTAGATTTATAGGCCAAATCAAGGCTACCAGTAGTTTGGGCAAAAAAGTAGGCCTCCCTTCTAGAATTATAATCAAGGGCAAGGTCAAATTACACATGTCAAACCTTATCAAATCTATAATCCAAATTCTCCTTCATCTTCTAGGGCTCTTAACCCACTCAAAAATAATTTGGTATAGGAGCAACCCAATTATCCACCCTTGGAGCATGGCCAAGAACATGTTCTTTATGTCAATGAGTTACCAAATCAAAGCATGACTACACAAGTTGATCAGGCACCCTAATTATCAAATTTTGGGATCTCAATGCAACTTGGGATGGATAGCAGGTAGGCTCAATCTGATTCCACTCTTATAAATTACTTGGAAGGAGAGTTTTATGTAGTCAGCTATGTGGGGAGCATAAGTAATTAGAATTTTGGTGTTGTAACCAAAACTAGGTCTAAAGGGAGAGATATTGATAAAGCTCAAGTAGCCACTCAAACACCTATAATATCTCCTTTACCACAAACAAATCAAAAGTTTCCCAATTATAGGCTAGTGGTTGCAGCTTTAGTTCCTTAGGTTTCACCATAGGTTATGAATGTTCCCAAGGAGAACTCTAAAGGGGGAAATCCTTCAATAAATATAGTGGACCAAATGAAGAATCTATACATGAACATCTCATTTTGGGATTCTTTAGCACTACTAGGACAAAAGGATATACTCCCAAAAGAATTATATGAGCTAGGTAAGCAAGATATCCTAGCAAGAAATGATAATGTGTTGATAGTAACTGGGGCTCCTCCCATGGGAGGTCAAGAAAAGAAAGATGAGAAGGTCCCTCCCTTATATTTGTCCCTAATTATTGGTGATTTATTGGTCCACAATTGCATCATTTATAGTGGAGAAAGCACATCAATTATGCCTAAGTGCATAGCTAATAAGTTAGGCCTCAAGTATGAGCAAATGACCAAAAGAGTTTTATAGTTGGATGGATCACTAGCTAAGACCTTGGGAGTGGCAAGAGGCTTGAATTTGAATCTCCATGCCTATCCAACCTTCTCAATTCCCCATGATATGGTAGTGGTATATGTTCCTCCTTACTTCACTCTTTGATTGTCAAGGGATTTCACATCCAAGATAGGTGGATACTTGGTAGCCAATTAGTCTTACATGGTTTTCATGACAAAGTATGGAACTAAAGTAAAGATTGAGTTAGAGTCCATCCATAAGGATCACTTGGAGCCATACTTTCCCAAATTAGTGAATGTGAACTATGCAATCATTGATGAATAAGAGCTCCAGGTGGACCAATCTCCATCTTTTCCTTTATAGGAGTTGTTGACCTACTCCTAGATGAATGGGGAAATGATAACTTTGACAATGATCCTTACAAGTTTATTGAAGAAGCTAGTCTTGGAGTTTACTGTATGCATGAGAAAGATGATTTCATGCCAAAATTGATGAAGATAGATCAAGAGGACTGTGGTTTATGGTAGCTATTCTATGATAGATCTAGAAGCAAATTGAGAGCTAGTGGTGGGGCAATGCTAGTTTCACCTTTAAAGGATAAATACTTCTCAACTTTTAGGTTTTAATTCTTGTACACCTATAATATAGTAAAGTATGAGGCCCTTGTTCAGGGCCTAGAGTGGGTAAGGAAGAGAGGAATCAAAGAATTACAAGTGTTTGGAGATAGTGAGTTGATTGTGAACCAAGTGAGAATCAAATCTTGACCAGGAACTCCTTACTCAAGTCTTACAAGCATAGATTGTGGCACTTTGTAGAGAACTTTTCTACTTAGAACATCACTTCCATTCCAAGAGAGGAGAACAAACATCTAGATAGACTAGCAGTAGTTGGTGCTCAGTTTGATATCCCAAAGGGGATGAGACAAAGCAAGAATCAACATCATTTAAAGGTTATTGTGAGGCCCTCCATACCAAAAAATGTCACCAATTATTAGGTGTTTGAAAGTGACTAGTAAATAACACTTTTCTTATAGGAGGAAGATGAGTTTGCTTCCAAAAATTAGTCCAAGCTATAGTAGTAGTATGATGGGTATATTATTCAACTAAAGACTAATATGCTTCCCAAAGGTTTGGTAACTCATGAGAGTATTTTTAATGAAGATGACCAAATCAAGAGAGAAAAGCAAGCATGTCAACCAAGAAGTAAAATTATGAAAGGGTTTAGATCTACAAGGATAAATTGCTTGCACTTGGGAAGGTGTGTACCAATGAGGAAAAGCATACTTTCATTATGTTATGTCAAGAGTTTGTTGATATCTTTGCTTGGGAGTATGGTTATTTTAAGGGATTTGATCCAATCTTGGACCAACACACCATTAAGTTAGAGGAAGGTGCCAAACCAATTAAGCAAAATCAAAGGCCAATCAATCCAAAGATCAAGCCTCTCATGAGGAATGAACTCACCAAATTGATCGAGTCTAGGATCATTTTCTCTATGAAACACTCTTTTTGGCTAGACAATTTGGTCCCTATTAGGAAGAAGAAAGGAAAGGTTATATTGTGTGTGGATTTTAGAGACCTGAATAGAGTCTCACTGAAAGATCACTATCCCCTTCCAAGTATGGATCAAATTCTTCAGATGGTGATAGGTAGTGAAAGATTGTATCTCCTAAATGGCTACTCCAAGTACAATAAAATCTTGGTACAAGAATGTGACCAATACAAGATAGCCTTCACCACCAAGTGGGGAAAATATGCCTATAGGAAGATGCCATTCATATTGTCAAATGATGGAGCTACCTTCCAACATGCTATAGATATGGATTTCCAAGGTTTCATCAATGGCATTATGCTAGTTTATTTTGATGATGTGATAGTCTTCTCCAAGGAGGAAAGTGAACATTTGAAGCACATGAGGCAAATATTTGAAAGGTGTAGAGAGTTTTTCATCTTTCTCAACCCAAAGAAATGTGTGTTTTCCATCCACGAAGGCAAGATCTTGGGTCACATAATTTCAAAAGAAGGCCTATCCATTGATATAGAGAGGGTGCATGCCATCTTAGCATTGTACCTACGTAAACACAAGAAGGGATTGCAAAGTTTCTTTGGTAAAATAAATTTCATTAGGAGATTCATTCCTAAATTTTTTGAGCTTGTCAAGCCACTAACTTCCATGCTAAGGAAGGATGAGACATTTATGTGGATAGAAAGAATAAGAGAAAGATTTAAAGGCATCAAAAAAGATATTGTCCAAGCTCCTACCCTAGATAGTCCAAAATTATCCAATGAATTCAATCTATACACCTTTGGGAATGAAGTGGTAATCTCTACTATGCTCTCTCAAGAAAATGGTGAGAATTTAGAATAGCTTATTGATTTTTTAACCAAGATTTAGAAAGCTATGAGGCTAGATACACGTATGTTGAGAAGTAGGTACTTTCAGTCATATAAAGTCTAAATAAATTTAGACATATGTTGTCTAAAAAAAAAATTTACATCATGGTGCCACATCCTAGTGTAAAATACTTCTTTCTAAACTAAAACTTGAATGAGAAAAGGGTAGGTTAGATCACTAAAGTAATGGAGTATGACATAGAGATCAAGACCACCAAGCTGGTAAGAGGAAGAGGGCTATGTGAACACCTCACTATAGATTTGAAAGAGATGAAGGAGGATGTTTTGGTACTCCATGATGAACCTATAGTAGCTATACCTATAGTCATGAAGATCTAGACACAAGACATGGTTCATTTCCTTTGAACTGGTGAGTGTCCACAAGGTCTTGATAGGACCAAGATGAGGTATTTTAGACTTCAATCTCTTCCTTATGTCCTAGTTGATGGAGTGTTATTTAGGAAAGAATTTTTAGGGGTACTCTTGAGAAACATTTATTTATACCAAGTTGAAAATGTACTATCTAAGTTCCATGATGGACCAGTTGGTGGCCACTTTACTCTTAAGGCCAAAACTATAAGGATTATGAGGGCTAGTTAATTTTGGCTTAGTTTGTTTAAAGACACTCATGTTTTGGTGAGGAAATATAAAAAATGTGCCTTATTTGATGGGAAGTAATGGTTGGCTACCAGGCCTCTTCATCCTATTCAGGTGGAACAACCATTCATGCAATGGGGGTTGGACTTCATAGGGTTGATAAATCCTCTTTCTAGTGATGGCCACAAGTGGGTTTTGACTACCAAATATTATTTCACAAGGTAGGTAGAGGCCGTAGCTTTGAAAGAGGCCAATGAGAGTGTAGTCCTAGACTTTTATGAAGGCATAGTGACAAGATTTGGGGTTCCAGTCACAATCATTTTAGATAATGCATTAGATTTCTTGGGAACAAAGATAAGTGAGTAGGTATTGAAGTATGGCATCTATCTCAACACTTCTTCTAACTAATATCCACAAAGAAATGGGTTGGTTGAGTCTACAAACAAGAATTTGATTAGGATCATAAAAATGACAATGGAGGAAAATCAAAGGACTTGGCATGCCAAGTTGAAGACAATTCTTTGGGTAGATAAGATCTCTCCAAAGAGGGAAATAAATAATTCACCATACACTTATGTATGGAAGGGAAGCTAGAATTCCTATCTCACTTGAGTTACTAGCCTTGGATCTTTCCCAACAGCTATAATTGGTGGAGAGTGAGAGCCTAGAAGTTAGGTATTATGAGCTAATGGAGCTTCAAAAATAAAGAGACCAAGCTATGACCAGCCACCAATAGAAAACAAAGAAGCCTTTTGACAAAAGGTCTACACTAAGGATCCTCTCAGAAGGTGACATTGTCTTGAAGTGGGATGAGGACTGATCTAAGCCTAGAAGGCACACAAAGTTTGACACTTTATGGAATGACCCATATGTCATCACCTAATACAAGCAACACAATGCTTTCCAACTCTCCAAGTTGGATGGTGAAGATCTAAATATCCCAGTCAATAGGATATATCTCAAGAATTATTACTAGGTTTCTTTTTTCATGTACATAGTTTCCTTGTTTTTCCTCATTTTCCCTAAGTGTTGTTATGTATGTGTGTAGTGTTTTTAGCCATTATGTGTGTGTTTTTACTTGTTGTTTGGGGTAAAATATTTGTTGGTTCATAGGTCCTTACAATTTTTTTTTGAATTCTCCAAGATGCATCCTGACTCCATGCCCAATGGACTTTGTGGCTACCAATCTTCCCAAGCACAACAAGCATGCTTCCCATTTGAGTTACCAATTGTGTTGACCAATTCTTGGTCCTATAAACCAAAATTTGGCACCCCCTCATTTTTATTTGAAAATTTCATCTAATCCATGTTTTGGCTAGATCATCCCTCTACTTCCTTATGTAAAAAATGTTCTATGTGAGACCTTTCTTATGAAAATTCCAAGTGTTTTGTCATTTTACTTAGTCTAGTGAAAATCGGGTTTGTGCAGGTGTATAAACTTGTCTACTTTTATAAGTAAAAGTGATTGAAGGACCCAAAATTATCTAAGGTAGTTCTCAAAAGGCAATGGATTTACTTTAGAGGGCATTTTGATAACTTGAAGGACATTTGCAAAAAGTTTGAAGGGTAAATACCCTTACAAAGGGCACCTTAAGAAAGGTGAAGACCATTTTAGAAAGCTCAAAGGAAAATTTTGGATGAAATAAACCCTTGAAAATGGAAACTTGCTGGATAAGGAGACAAATTACAAAGTCCCAAAAGGCACATTCCCTTCGGGAAAAGAAGTAATAAAAAAAAGAATTCCTTTGTACAAAATGTCTAAAGGAATTCCTTCAGACATTTTGTCTGAAGGAAAGCACAACAAAAGGCTCTATAAGTCAAAGATCAAGGAAAGAAAAGGCCAAGGTAAAGGAGAAGTTGAAGGAGATAAAAAAAGAGCAAAGTTAAAGTGGAAAAGACAAAACAAGGAATAGTTCTAGCTACTGACAAAGACAAAGGACAAAATCAATGACCACTCAGATCAAGACAAGTGGCATGGATGAGTCAGCAATGAGAATTAATACATTTGGTGAAATATATCTACCAAAAATCAATAAAATAGATTAGTTTTTTAACTATAGAGGAGATCAACCCATGTTTTCACACTTTTCCATTAATGCACAACCAGTTATGCCTAACATTGAAGAGAGCATGGTCTAGTCAACATAACTTGGGGATGGATTTGTTAGTTTCTAGGAGTATCCCATGATTTTATAGGCCTAGGACAATAAGGGTAGTGACTTGGACATCCAAAACATGGCTCTCCCATACATAATTGGAAGAATACAGTAAAAACATGGGCTTTTGGTCTCTACAAAAGTGTTTAACTCAGCATGGGTTTCCATCCCTTGATTTTTTAGCTATTTATTTTTAAGTTCTCTATATATTTGTAACTTCTCATTTGAGAAAAATTATCTTAACATTGTATGTTGAAGCCCTAAAGGAAGTTACCTTGAATCAAAAGAAGCATTTGTACCTCCATTTGAGCTTGCAATTTTGCATGTGTCTAAGGTTTTATCTTATGTTAAGTCATTTATTTTTCATGCTTTCATAAGTTTATGCCAACATATCTAGTGTATTATGAGTTGTTCTCTTGCAGGTCAACAAGAAGTGTCCAACTTAGAGTATAGGCACATGTGAAGAAGTTATTCATAGTGTGTCTTAGAACACCTCTAGTAGTTCTTCCTCCCTATCTCTCCATAGGATCCCCTATTGAAACACTAATGTAGGAAAGGTTCTCATTTGAATGAAGTGTATGCTTGCTTCTCTCTAGTGTAAAGTGTATGTCAAAGCTAATTAGACCAACCATATTAGTGCATCACCACATTAGTTTAGGTTTTAATTTTAGTATTTCTCTCCCTTTTCATTCCTCCCCATTGTTAGCAGTATGAAATCTTGGGCCTCAAGGTGCATCAAGGGGAGCTAGACCCTAATCTCAAGATTCATTCCTCATGTTTTCAACCCACAACAATAGGAATGTCTCTATTATGTCGCATGGAGGAAGAGAGTTGAGCCTCCATTTAGATGGTGCAATCCACCACGTCAACAATTATATAATTTTATTCATGTAAATATATCAATTCAATCATTATTTCTAAGGAATTATTAAAAAATCATGAAGTTATGGACTAACTTTAACTATCTATACTTTCTCAAATCCATTATATAAAATTACACTAAGGTAAGATTTTCACAACCACTAAAATGACACAAGTTCCCCAAATCTAATTTATAACATATTATGGAATGTAATTATAAGCTAAAAGGATAATATTTTACATATAATTATAATTCAAAATGACTACCAACTAAACCTATTATGCAATATAAACATAATAATAACATTATTTAACATATTGGAAATAATTGATAAAATCAATGAAGATGCTCAACCAAGATATTCAAAGCTTAGTTGTTTCATTTTACATAATGATTTCTTCTACTTAATTTATAATACTAAAAAATAAGGAACATTTTGAAGAAGTGTAAGTAAAAAATCATCTACATACAAGTCCAACAAAGTAAATGCCCACCTCTCTAGTCCCAATGAGCCTAACCATAAGTGATCTTAGACCACCCCATCCATCAATTAGATGTGATTTAGGCCAGTCAAGAGAAGTGAGTAAGATTAATAGTGACTACTGAATTTAACTTAATAAATAATAAATAATTGAATGAAACAAATTGGAATTTTTCATATTTAAACTCACCGAGATTTATTACCTTGGCACAAAATTCAAGACTACTTCTCATCCATCTAATATTTTGATTTATGAGTCATATTTTATTCAATGAATATAATATGATCCAAAAATCATTCTATATATCTATATTTGTAGCCATGTATTGCATGCAAATTTAATAAATATAAATAAGCTAGAATATGAACCCACATTATTATAAAATCATAAGGTTAATAAAAGATAAATTATTATCCAACATGGTTATAAGACCAACATGAAAATAATCAATTAAAACCATTCAATAATTTGCACCAAAAGACAACTCATAAATTTGAATGCAACTAGCCAAGTATCCAAAAAAAAAAGATACATTTTATACTAGTAGTTAATCATCAACTCACAGTGTCTACAATTAAGCGACATATATATATGGAATGAAAAATGATTCAACACCATCTATATTTAACTAAAAATAATAATTTATGCATGATAAAATAAAATATTGAATTGAGTCAAAGCCCTAGTAATGAGGCAACCCAATCAACTTATGCCATTTCAAATTTCCAAAAAATAATTGCAAACAAAATAAAATATACAACCATAAAAAAAAATAAGAATGATTTAAATTTTATTCCAACCCAAAATTATTACCAAACCTAAAAAATGAATGCCAACACAATAATGTGATTTGTATGGTAAGTTTGGACCTCCAGACTAATTTTCAAGTTCACCTAACTTGATTTCACATGACATTTAAAACCCTAGGGTGTCCATATAAAATGCATTCCATAAATAAATAGCCATTGGCTCAAATTTTATAGTTATAGGAAAACCAAAACCATAGGTATGATGGAATTTATAGGTGGGAAGAAAAAAAATAATGCAAGGCTTAAATAAAATAAAAAACCCATCTATTTTTACATACTCATAGAACTAGATTTGAGCTAAAAGAAGAAAACCCATATATGCAATTCCAAATAAACATCTATAGGTGTATGAAATTGAAAAAACAAATTACTTGGATGCCTTCCAGTAAAAATGAAAATGAATGGTGAGTATAATAGATTCCATTTCCTTCCAAAATACTTCCAACTTACACATAGTGAATGCAAAACTAGTCAAACCCTTTATGGAAACCCAATGCCATATAGAACTCCTCAATTATTTACACATGGCCAAGAAGAAATTTATATATTTTTAGTTCCTCTAAAATAGGCTCATGAAGTCCCTATAACTTAATTTCCTCTAATCCTCTTGGCTACTATGCACTAAAAATTCTAGCAGAGTCTCCCCATGTGATGGGCTCACAAAATGAAAACCATTCAAATGAATAAAAAGAAACCTATTAGGGTTGGAATATTCTCAAAATCCTTGTATGGAGAACCAATTACACCATTAAAAAATATTTGGAAAATAAAAAAATAAAAACAACTTCTAAACTAATGCCAAGTCTCCAAGGTTCATGCACCATTTTCTTAGTGAAGCCAATCTAAGACTTGGTCACTTTAATAAAAATTGCCAAAGAAAAGTCACACACAACAATGAACCTCATGCAATAATTACCTTGTTTGAGACAAATTAAAAATTAAACAAAATATGAAACATGACTATGTTAAGTTATTTTGATATCATTCACAAGTCCTAACAAAATGCCAAGACTCAAAAATGAGTTTAAGGCCTTCAATAATAAATAAAAGTTAAGGACACATTTCAAGCTTAGGAATAACATGTAATAAGACTAAAATGAAGATAATTAATAGAATTAAACAATATTATGACATTCTAACAATTGTAAGAAGTGTTAAATTGTATTAAAAATCAAAATAAAATTTAATAGAGTAAAGTACAAGTAGAAGTCAAGATAGACTTAAGAATTAATCTATAATTTATTGAATGGTGGAGCCTAATATTATTTTAGTGCCCAATTCTTGTTAGGTGGGGTGTGGGGGCCAATGCCCCGCCGCCCCCCCCCCCCCCCCCCCCCCCCCCCCCACTAGGGTCACCATGAGGGATGAGGGGGAGCAGCGACCTATTTTGAAGCCCCCTAGTGGGGGTTTGGGGGGTAGTGCCCTCGAAGAAAAAATTTGTGAAAAATGCATTATTAAAGATTGTAATTTCATAGTTAATCTAGACTAGACCATTTAATATTAAGTTTTAGATTTAATGGTATATATTAAGTTAGTTCATTTTTGCCCTAATTTATAACCCTCTTCTGATATGAGGGCATTATAATTAGGCAAAAAATAGTGAGAGTGAAGAGGATATTATAGTGGATGTATTATAGGTTTTTCCCTATAATTTTTGTTGGACTGAATAATAAGGACTGATAGTTTCTATGTGGACATAGCCCATATTGGGTGAACTACATTAAATTTATGTCTTTATTCTATTGTGTTTTTTGAATTTTAATTATATCTTTATTTAATTATTATTTCTTTACATTTTATATTCTTAACAATTGGTATCAGAGCCAAAGGTTTGTTTGGTAGATAAACTCATAGGAAAAGAGGTTTCCTAGTTTGAGTGAGAGCAATGATAGAAGAAGGCAAGTTTAAGGTTGATAAGTTTAATGGATAAAACTACTAGCTATGGAAGATGCAAATAGAGGACTCTTTATATCAGAAGGATCTTTTTCTACCATTGGGTGGAATATCAAAGAAGTCGATGACTATGAAGGATGAAGACTGGGAGGTTCTTGACAGAAAGGCACTAGGAACAATACAACTATACTTGGTAGCATTGGTGGCCTTTAATAGATCAAAATAAAATACAACAATGGATGTGATAATTACATTAGATAGAGTGCATGAAAAACCCTTAGCCTCTAATAAGGTATTTCTTATGAAGCATATATTTAATCTAGAAATGTTAGAAGGTGGGTCTATTACTAACCATTTAAATGATTTTAACATTATCACAAATTAGTTAAGATATCTAGGAGTTAATTTTGATGATGAGGTTAGGGCTCTTTTGATTCTATGCTCATTGTTAGAAAGTTAGAATGTCTTGGTCATGGCTGTGAGAAATTGTATCTTTGGCTCAAACACTTTAAATTTTGATGATGTTATTGGTGTTATCATTAGTGAGAAAATGTGATGGAAAAACACTTGTGAGACATCAGGTAATGCTTTGACTATGGAAAATAGGAGAAAACAAAAGAATAGAGGAAAGGGCCTAGGGAATCATGGGAAGTCTAAGAAGGGTAGAACTAAATCTAGAGGAACATTGGTGTGCTAGATTTGTTGAAAGAAAGGACACTTGAAGAAAGATTATTGGTTTTGAAAAGGAAAACAAAGAGATGGATAACAAGATAAAAAATAAGAAGAAAATGTAGAAGGTGATGTGTTACAAGATGCTTTAATATTTTATTTAGATAATATTAATGATTCTTGGTTGCTATATTCAGGGGCTTCATTTCATGCTACACCCCATAAGAAATATTTTAAAGACTATGTTCAAGGTGATTTTGTGCATGTTTATTTGGGTGATGGTGAACCCTATAAAATTGTAGGAAAGGGTAAGATATAGATAAAATTATAGAATAAAAAATTGTTGTTAAAATAGGTGAGGTATGTTCCTGAATTGAGAAGAAATCTAATTTTAGCAGGGCAGTTAGAATGTGAGGGCTACATAGTTACATTCACAAACAATTCATGAAAGGTCACTAAAGGATCACTAGTAATAGAAAAAGGAGAGAAGGTAGGTATATTATATTTATCTAATGGTGATGTTGACTCCTCTATTTCTCTAGATTCTACAGAAGTGGATATAAAATTATGGCACCACAAACTTGTGCACATGTGCGAGAAGGGGATACAAGCTCTGCACTCAAAGAATTTGTTGCTAGATTTGAAGAAGGTGGATTTAGATTTTTGTGAGCACTGTGTGTATGGAAAATAGAAGAGAGTCAGATTTCTCAAAGTTGGGAGGATAAAGAAGGATGAAAAGTTAGAGCTTGTGTATACAAATGTATGGGGACCAACTCAGGTATCATCCCTTGGTGGTTTTTCTTATTATGTTACTTTTATTGATGATTCAACTAGAAAAATTTAGGTTTATTACATAAAAAATAAATATGATGTTTTTGACACTTTTAAGAAATGGAAATATTTGGTTGAGAATGAGATAGGAAATAAGTTGAAGTGTGTCAGATCAAATAATGGAGGTCAATACTGTAGTAAGGAGTTTGATAATTACTGTTCATCCCATGGGATTCATAGAGAGAAGAAAGTTCCAAGAACACCACAACAAAATGGTGTGTTTGAAAGGATGAATAGGATAATCATAGAGCATGTAAGGAGCATGAGATTGCATGTAGGGTTTCCATTACAATTTTGGGTAGATATTATGGATACTGATGTTTACTTAATAAATAGAGGACCTTCAAGTCCTTTAGATGGTGTCATTCCAAAGGAAGCATGGATAGGTAAAAATGTAGATTATTCTTTTTTAAAGACTTTTGATTGTGAATCATTTATCCATATTGATAAAGAAAATAAAACCAAGCTTGAGGCAAAATCCAAGAAATATACTTTTATTGGATATGGAGTTAATAATTTTGGTTACCATTTATGGGATATTGAAATTTTCAAAATCATTAGGAGTAGAGATGTGATCTTTAATGAAAATGTCATGTATAGATATCAATTGAAAGAAAAAAAATAGGAAAAGTCAAATATAGAATATGCAGTACTTGATGAAATTACTAGAAATAAAATTCTAAAAGTGCTAAAAAATTAGAATGTGTAACAATTATAACAAGTACCTCAAACTCTTGGAAGTGTAGTTAGAAGATCTACTAGAGTAACTAGACACCATAAACATTACTCTTCTTCACTTTATTATTTATTATTGACTTATGGTGGTGAGCTATAAAGCTATAAAGAAGCAATGCAGGTAGAAAATAGAAAGAAGTGGAAGCAAGGCATGAAAGAGGAGATGGACTCCTTGGTACATAACCAAAATTGGGATTTGGCTCAGTTGCCTATAGGTAATAGAGAATTAAAAAATAAATGGGTTTATAGGTTGAAGGAAGAAGATGGAATCCAAAAGAGGTACAAGGCCAAACTTGTTGTAAAGGGGTTTGCAAAAAATAAAAGTATTGATTTTGATGAAATATTTTCTCCAGTAGTTAAAATGACTTCTATAAGAATTATTTTAAATTTGGTAGTAGTAAAAGATTTGTGCCTTGAATAGTTAGATGTGAAGATTATATTCCTTCATGGTGGTTTGAAGGAGGAAATATATATGGAGTAGCCATAAGGATATGAAGTCAAAGGTAAGGATAAAATGTTGTGCAGGTTGAAGAAGAGTTTGTATGGCCTAAAACAAGCTCCAAGAGAGTGGTATTTGAAATTTGACATGTTTATGATAGAAGAAGGTTATAGTAGATGTCATTCTAACCATTGTGTTTACTTTAAGAGATTAGATAATGGTAGCTATATTATCTTGTTATTGTATGTAGATGACATGATTGTTGTAGGGTCTAACATGAATGATATAAATGAGCTGAAAAGAAAACTAGAAGATTCATTTACAATAAAATATTTGGGTGCTACAAAGTAAATTATTGGTATGAGAATAATAAGAGACAAGAAAAAAAGAAATTGACATTGTCTCAAGAAGGTGTTAGTCAGATTCAATATGCATGATGAAAAACCTATGAGTTCACCTTTGGGAAGGAACTTCAAATTAATCAAGGAACAATATCCTAAAACTTAGGAATAAATAAATTACATGACCAAAGTGCCATATACTTTACTATTTGGAAGTGTAATGTATGTTATGGTGTGTACTAGACTAGATATTTCTCATGTAATGGAAGTTGTCAAGAGGTTTATGAATAATCCAAGAAAAGAGAATTGAGATGTAGTCAAGTGGATTCTCAAGTACTTGAGAGGGACCACTGATATACATTTGTGCTATGAAGGGTCAGATATTAAATTAAAAAGATATGTTGATGCATATATGGCTAGAGATATAGATGGTAGGAGGAGCACCATAGGTTATGTATTCATTGTTGGTGACACAATAGTTAGTTAGATTGTAAAATTATAGAAGATAGTTTCTCTATCAATTATAGGGGCAAAATATATTGTAGCTACAAAAGCTAACAAGGAGATGATATGGATGCAATGGCTCATAAAAGAGTTGAGACATAAGCAAGAAGATTGGAGGTTTTATAGTGATAGCCAAAGTGTGATTCATTTAGTAAAGAAATCAACATTCCACTCAAGAACCAAACATATATAACTCAGGGATCACTTCATTCATTCAGTTTTGGAGGATGGTCAAATGAAGTTTGAAAAGATCCATATAAATCAGAATACTACAGATATGATAATAAAGGCAATCACTAAAGATAAGCTAGAGAGTTGCTCAGCTTTAATAGGTCTTCAAGGATAACAAGGAAGATGAAAAACATGCCAAGGTCAAAGTTCAAAGAAAATTCCAAGTAAGAGTTGTAGTGATGGAGTTACAATAATCAGTCTCCAAATGAGAGATTTTTGAATGGTAGAGCTTGATCTTATTTTAATGCCTAGTTCCTGATAGGGGTGAGGGGGGCAATGCCCCCCACTAGGGTCATCATGCAACACCCTTGAAGCAAAAATTTGTGAAAAATGTATTATACAATATTGTAACTTCATAGTTAATTTAGACTAGACCATTTACTATTAGGTTTTATATCTAATGGTATAAATTAAGTTAGTGAATTTTACCCTAATTTTTAAGCTCCTTTGATATGATGGAATTATAATCAGGTAGAAAATAGTGAGATTGAAGAGGATATTATAGTGGATGTATTGTAGGTTTTTACCTTCAATTTTTGTTGGACTGAATAATAAGAAGGACTGGCAGTTTTTATATGGACATAACCCATATTGGGTGAACCATGTTAATTAAATCTGTGTCTCTATTCTGTTGTGTTTTCTAAATTTTAATTCTATCCTTATTTCATTATTATTTCTCTACATTCTATATTCCTAACAACTAGTATCAGAGCTAAAGATTTATTTGGTAGATAAACTCATAGGAAAAGAGGTTTCTTGGTTTGAGTGGGAACAATGGTAGAATAAAGCAAGTTTAAGGTTAAGAAGTTTAATGGCTAAAACTACCAGCTATGGAAGATGAAA
This sequence comes from Torreya grandis, assembly GCA_037957365.1. Classification (NCBI taxonomy): domain Eukaryota; kingdom Viridiplantae; phylum Streptophyta; class Pinopsida; order Cupressales; family Taxaceae; genus Torreya; species Torreya grandis. Next base: position 906,869 of record JARHVA010002882.1, on the reverse strand, counting down.
ATGGAGGACTATCTATAAAATAAGGGTATTTTCTTACCATTGGGCATAATAACAAAAAATCCAATGAATATGAAGGATGAATAATGGGAGGTTCTTGATAAAAAGGCACTAGGAATAATACAACTGTGCTTGGAAATGTTGGTGGCCTTCAATATTTCAAAAGAAAATACAACAGTGGATGTGATAAAGGAATTAGATAGAGTCTATGAAAAACCCTTAGCTTCCAAAAAGGTATTTATTATGAAGCATTTATTTAATCTAAAAATGTCAGAAGGTGGGTCTATTACTGACCATTTAAATGAATTTAAAATAGTCACAAATCAATTAAGCTTTGCAAGAGTTTTGATGATGAGGTTAGGGCTCTTTTTATTGTATGCTCATTGCTAGAAAGCTAGAATGGCTTGGTCATGGATGTGAGAAATTCTATCTCTAGCTCAAATACTTTAAAGTTTGATAATGTTATTAGTGTTATCCTTAGTGAAGAAATGCAATGGAAAATCATAGGTGAGACATCAAGTAATGTTTTGACTATTGAGAATAGTGGAAGAAAAAAGGATAGAGGAAAGGGCCATGGAATTAGGGGAAGTATAAAAAGGAAAAATATAAATCCAGAGAAACATTGGTGTGATGAATTTTTGGGAAGAAAGGAAACCTAAAGAAAGATTATTGATTTCAAAAAGGAAAACAAGGAGATGGACAACAAGATAAAAACTAGGAAGAAAATGTAGTAGGTGATGTGTGACAAGATGATTTAATTTTTTATTGAGAAAATATTAATGATTATTGGGTGTTAAATTTAGAGGCTTCATTTCATGCTACACCCCATAATAAATATTTCCAAGACTATGTTCAAGGTGATTTTGGGTAGTTTTATTTTGGTGATGGTGTTTCCTACAAAATTGTACGAAAGGGTAAGATACAAATAAAATTATAGAATGGAAACAAATGGTTATTGAAAGAGGTGAGGCATGTTCCTGAGTTGAGAAGAAATATAATTTCATTAGGGCTACTAGGAAGTGAGGGCTGCATAGTTACATTCATATAAAATTCATGGAAGGTCACTAAAGGATCACTAGTAATAGAAAAATAAGAGAAGGTAGGTACATTGTATTTATCTAATGGTGATGTTACCTCTTCTATTTCTCTAGATTCTACAAAAGTGGATACAAAATTATGGCACCATAGACTTGGGCACATGAGTGAGAAGGGGATACATGTTCTCCACTCAAAGAATTTTTTACCAAATTTGAAGAAGGTGGATTTGGATTTCTATGAGCATTGTGTGTATGAAAAATAGAAGAGAGTTAGATTTATAATAGTTGGGAGGATAAAGAAGGATGAAAAGTTAGAGCTTGTGTATATAGATGTATGGGGACTGAATCAAGTATCATCCCTTGGTGGCTCTTCTTATTATATTACTTTTATCAATGATGCAACTAGAAAAACTTGGGTTTATTGCATATGAAACAAATATGATGTTTTTGATACTTTTAAGAAATGAAAAGCTTCATTGAGAATGAGATAAGAAATAAGTTGAAGTGTGGAAGATCAGACAATGGAGGTGAATACTATAGTAAGGAGTTTGATAATTACTATTCATCTCATGGGATTCATAGAGAGAAGATGGTTCTAAGAACACCACAACAAAATAGTGTGTCAGAAAGGATGAATAGGATAATCATGGAGTGTGTAAGGAGCATGAGATTGCATGCAGGGTTACCCTTATAGTTTTGCATATATGTTGTGGATACTATTGTATACTTAATAAATAGAGGGCCTTTAAGTCCTTTAGATGGTGGAATTCTAGAGGAAGCATGGATAGGTAAAAAGGTAGATTATTGTTTTTTAAAGACATTCAGTTGTGAAGACTTTATCCATATTGATAAAGAAAATAGAACCAAGCTTGAGGCAAAATCCAAGAAATATACTTTTATTGGATACGAAGTTAATGATTTTGGTTACTATTTATGGGATATTGAAAATCATAAAATCATTAAGAGTAGAGATGTGATCTTTAATGAAAATGTCATGTATAGAGATTAGTTGTAGGAAAAGAAATAGGAAAAGTCAAATAAAAAATATGTAGTACTTGATGAAATTACTGGAAATGAAATTCCAAAAGTGCCAAAAAATTAGAATCTGTAATAACTATAACAAGTACCTCAAACTCCTAGAAGTGTAGTTAGAAGATCTATTAGAGTAAGTAAATTCCCTGAACATTACTCTCCTTCACTTTATTATTTATTATTGACTTATGGTGGTGAGCTAGAAAGATATGAAGAATAAATGTAGGTAGAAACTAGAAAGACGTGGAAGCAAGGCATGAAAGAGGAGATGGACTCCTTGGTACATAATCAAACTTGGGATTTGGTTCAATTTCCTATAGGTAAAAGAGCATTTCAAGATAAATGGGTTTATAGGTTGAAGGAAGAAGATGGAGGGAAAAAGAGGTACAAGGCCAAAATGATTGCAAATGGGTTTTCCCAAAAGAAAGGTATTGATTTTGACAAAATATTTTCTCCAGTAGTTAAAATGACTTCTATAAAAACTATTTTAAGTTTGGTAGAAGTAGAATATTTACACCTTGAATATTTATATGTGAAGACTACATTCCTTCATGATGATTTGGAGGAGGAAATATATATGGAGTAGCCACAAGGATACGAATTCAAAGGTAAGGAGAAAATGGTGTGCATGTTGAAAAAAAGTTGTATGACCTAAAACAAGCTCCAAGATAATGGTATTTGAAATTTGACATGTTTATGATAGAACAAGGTTATAGTATATGTCATTCTAACCATTGTGTTTACTTTAAGAGATTAGATAATGGTAGATATATTATCTTATTATTATATGCAAATGACATGCTTGTTGCAAGGTCTAACATGCATGATATAAATGAGCTAAAAAGAAAACTAGCAAATTCATTTGCAATAAAGGATTTGGGTGATTCAAAGAAAATCCTTAGTATGAGAATAATAAGAGACAATAATAATAGGAAATTGACATTATCTCAAGAAGAATACATCAATAAGGTTTCATTTAGGTTCAATATGCAAGATGTAAAACCTGTGAGTACACCTTTGGGAGGGCACTTCAAACTAATAAAGGAACAATGTCCTAAAACATCAAAAGAAATAAATTACATAACCAATGTGACATATGCTTTAGCAATTGGAATTTTAATGTATGTTATGGTGTGCACTAGACTAGATATTTCTCATGCAGTGGGAGTTTTCAATAGGTTTATGAATAATCTAGGAAAAGAGCGTTGGGATGCAGTCAAGTAGATTCTCATGTATGTAGAGGGACCACTGATATATATTAATGCTATGAAGTATTAGATGTTACCATACAAGTATATGTTGATGTATATATGGCTATAGATTTAGATGGTAGGAGGAGCACCAAAGGTTATGTATTCACTGTTGATGACACAATAGTTAGTTGGATTTTAAAATTATAGAAGATAGTTGCTTTGTCAATTATAGACATAGAATATGTTATAGATATAAAATATAGCAAGGAGATGATATGGATGCAATGGTTAATAGAAGAGTTGAGATATAATTAAGAATATTGTAGGTTTTACAATGATATCCAGAGTGTGATTCATTTAGAAAAGAACTCAACATTCCACTCAAGAACCAAACATATACAACTCAGGTATCACTTCATTCATTCGGTTTTGGAGGATAGTCAACTAAAGTTGGAAATGATCCATATAAGTTAGAATCCTATAGATATGCTAACAAAGGTAGTCATTAAAGATAATCTATAGATTTTTTTAGCTTAAATAGGTCTTCAAGGATAACAAGGAAGATGAGAAACATGCTAAGGTCAAAGTTCAAATATAACTCCAAGTAAGAGTTATAGAGATGGAGTTGCAATAATCAGTCTCCAAGTGGGAGATTGTTGGATGTTGAACCTTGATCTTATTTTAATGCTCATTTCTTGATAGGGGTGTGAGGGGGAAACACCCCCACTAGGGTCACCATGCAGTACCCTTTAAGGAATATTTTGTGAAAAATGCATTATAAAATATTATAATTTTATAGTTAATCTAGACTGGACCATTTACTATTAGGTTTTAAATATAATGGTAGAAATTAATTTAGTGCATTTTTCCCTTAATTTATAACCCTGATTTGATATTAAGGCATTGTAATCAGGAAAAAAAATAGTGAGAGTGAAAGGATATTGTAGTGGATGTATTGCAAGTTTTTATTTTCAATTTTTATTGGACTAAATAATAAGGATAGGCAGTTTTTGTGTGGACATAGCTCATTTTGGATGAACCAAATTAAATATATGTCTCTATTATATTGTGTTTTTTAAATTTTAATTTTATATTTATTTCATTATTATTCCTCTACATTCTATACTCCTAAAAATTGGTATTAGATTCAAAGGTTTATTTGGTAGATAAACTCATAGGAAAAGCAATGGTAGAAGAAGGAAAGTTTAACGTCAAGAAGTTTAATGTTAAAAACTACTAGATATAGAAGATGCAAATGAAAGACTATCTATATCAGAAAGATCTTTTCCTACCATTGGGTGGAATAGCAAAGAAGCCAACAACTATGAAGGATGAAGACTAGAGGTTTTTGATAGAAGACACTAGGAATAATATGATTATGCCTGGTAACATCAGTTTCCTTCAATATTTCAAAAAAAAAGATAATAGTGGACGTGATAAAAGAATTAGATAGAGTGTATGAAACACCCTCAACCTCTAATAAGGTATTTCTTATGATGCATTCATTTAATCTAGAAATGTCAAAAGGTGGGTTTATTATTGACCATTTAAATGAATTTAACATGATAAAAAATTAATTGAGCTCTTTAAGAGTTAATTTTAATGATGAGATTAGGGATCTTGTGATTTTATGCTCATTTTCAGAAAGTTGAAATGGCTTGGTCATGGTTGTGAGCAATTCTATCTCTGGCTCAAACACTTTAAAGTTTGATGATGTTATTAGTGTTATCCTTAGTGAGGAAATGCGATGGAAAAACACAAGTGAGACATCAGGCAATGCTTTGAATATGGAGAATAAGGGAAGATAAAAGTATAGAGGAAACAACCTAGGGAATTGTAGAAAGTCTAAGAAGGGTAGATCTAAATCCAGAGGAACATTGGTGTGCTAGATTTGTGGGAAGAAGGAAAACCTTAAGAAAGATTATTGGTTTTGAAAAATAAAACAAGGAGATGGACAAAAAAATAAAAAACAAGAAGAAAATGTAGAAGGTGATGTGTTACAAGATACTTTAATCCTTTCTTTATATAATATTAATGATTCTTGGGTGTTAGATTTAGGGGATTCATTTCATGCTACACCCCATAAGAAATATTTTCAAGAATATGTTCAAGGTGATTTTGGGTAGGTTTATTTCGGTGATGGTGAACCCTATAAAATTTTAGGAAAGGGTAAGATACAGATAAAATTATAGAATGGAAACAAATGGTTACTAAAAGAGGTAAGGCATGTTATTGATTTGAGAAGAAATCTAATTTCAGTAGGACAGCTATGAAGTGAGGGCTACATAGTTATATTCATAGAAAATTCATGGAAGGTCACTAAAATATCACTAGTAATAAAAAAAAGAGAGAAGGTAGGTACATTATATTTATCTAATGGTGATGTTGAATCTTTTATTTCTATAGATTGTATAGAAGTGGATACAAAATTATGGCACCACAAACATGGGCACATGAGTGAGAAGGGGATGCAAGTTCTCCACTCAAAGAATTTGTTGCCAGATTTGAAGAAGGTGGATTTGGATTTATATGAGCACTGTGTGTATAATAAATATAAGAGAGTTAGATTTCTTAGAGTTGGGAGGAAAAATAAAGATGAAAAGTTAGAGCTTATGCATATAGATATATGGGACTGACTTAGGTATCATCCCTTGGTGGCTCTTCTTATTATGTTACTTTTGTCGATGATGTAACTATAAAAACTTGGGTTTATTTCATATGAAAAAAATGATGTTTTTGATACTTTTAAAAAATAGAAAGCTTTGGTTGAGAATGAGACATGAAATAAGTTGAAGTGTGTCAGATTAGACAATGGAGGTGAATACCACAACAAGGAGTTTGATAATTTTTGTTCATTCCATGGGAATCATAGAGAGAAGATGGTTCCAAGAACACCAAAACAAGATGGTGTGTCAAAAAGGATAAACACAAAAATCAAGGAGCATGCAAGGATCACGAGATTGGATGCAAGGTTGTCTTTATAGTTTTGAGAAGATGTTGTGGATACTATTGTTTACTTAATAAATAGAGGGCCTTTAAGTCCTTTGGATGGTGGCATTCTAGAAGAAGCATGGATAGGTAAAAAGGTAGATTATTATTTTTTAAAGACTTTCAATTGTGAAGCATTTGTCCATATTGATAAAGAAAATAGAACCAATTTTGAGGCAAAATTCAAGAAATATACTTTTATTGGATATGTATTTAATTAATTTGGTTACCATTTATGAGATATTGAAAATTGAAAAATCATTAGGAGTAGAGATGTGATATTTATTTAAAAGGTCATGTATAGAGATCAATTGCAAGAAAAGAAATAGGAAAGGTAAAATATATAATATGTAGTACTTGATGAAATTACTAAAAATGAAATTCTAAAAGTGCCAAAAAATTAGAATGTGCAACAACTACAATAAGTACTTCAAATGCCTGGATGTGTAGTTAGAAGATCTTCTAGAGTAAGTAGACTCCTTGAATGTTACTCTCCACTTTATTATTTATTATTTATTATTGACTGATGGTGGTGAGCCATAAAGCTATGAAAAATCAACGCATGTAGAAACCAAAAATAAGTGGGATAAAGGCATGAAAGAGGAGATGGACTCTTTAGTATATAACTAAACTTGGGATTTGGTTCAATTGCTTATAGGTAAAAGAGTATTATATAATAAATGGATTTATAGGTTGAAGGAAGAATATGAAGGCAAAAAGAGGTACAAGGATAGACTTGTTGTAAAGGGGTTTACATAAAAGAAAGGTATTTATTTTGATAAAATATTTTTTCTAGTAGTTTAAATGACTTCTATAAGAACCATTTTAAGTTTGGTAGTAGTAGAAGATTTTCACCTTGAATAGTTAGATGTGAAGACTTTATTCCTTCATGGTGATTTGGAGGAGGAAATATATATGGAGCAACCATATGGATATGAAGTCAAAGGTAAGGATAAAATAGTGTGCAAGTTGAAGAAGAGTTTGTATGGCCTAAAATAAGCTCCAAGATAGTGGTATTTGAAATTTGACGTGTTTATGATATAACAAGGTTATAGTATATGTCATTTTGACCACTATGTTTAATTTAAGAGATTAGATAATGGTAGCTATATTATCTTGTTATTATATGTAGATGACATGCTTGTTACAAGGTCTAACATGCATGATATAAATGACTTGAAAAAAAACTATCAAATTCATTTAAAATAAAGAATTTGGGTGCTGAAAAGCAAATCCTCAGTATGAGAATAATAATAGACAATAAAAATAGGAAATTGACATTGTCTCAAGAATAATATATCAATATGTTAGTTAGATTCAATATGCAAGATGCAAAACCTGTGAGTACACCTTTGGGAGGGCACTTAAAATTAATAAAGGAATAGTGTCCTAAAACATAGGAAAAAATCAATTACACGACCAAAGTACCATATGCTTCAGGAGTTGAAAGTTTAATGTATGCTATGGTGTGCACTAGACCAGATATTTCTCATATAATGGGAGTTGTTAGTAGTTTATGAACAATCAAAAAAAGAGCATTAGGATACAATCAAGTGGATTCTCAAGTACCATAGAGGGACCACTAATATAAATTAGTGTTATGAAGGGTTAGATGTTACCTTACAAGGATATGTTGATGCATATATGGCTAGAAATTTAGATGGCAAGATGAGCACCATAGATTGTGTATTCACTGTTGGTAACAAAATAGTTAGATGGATTTCAAAATTGTAGAAGATAGTTTCTTTATCAATTATAGAGGCAAAATATGTTGCAATTACAGAAGCTAATAAGGAGATGATATAGATGTAATGGTTCATGTAAGAGTTGAGACATAAGCAGGAAGATTGGATGTTATATAGTGATAGCTAGAGTGCGATTCATTTAGAAAAGAACTCAACATTCCACTCAAGAACCAAACATATATAACTTAGGTATCACTTCATTCATTTAGTTTTGGAGGATGGTCAACTAATTTTGAAAAATATCCATACAAGTTAGAATACTATACCAATGCTAACAAAATTAGTCACTAAAGATAAGTTGGAGAGTTATTTAGCTTCAATAGGTCTTCAAGGATAACAAGGAAGATGAAAGACATGTCAGGTTAAAGTTTAAAGAAAAGTCCAAGTAAGAGTTGAAGCAATGGAGTTATAACAATTAGTCTCTAAGTGGGAGATTGTTGGATGGTGGAGCCTAATATTACTTCAATGCCCAATTCCTGATAGGCGGGTGTGGGGGGTAACCCTCCCTACCACTAGGGTCACCATGTAGTTAATTTGGATTGGACCATTTATTATTAGGTTTTAGATCTAACAGTAAAAATTAAGTTAGTACTTTGTTGCCCTAATTTTAACCCTCTTTTGATATGAGGGCATTATAATCAAGTAGAAAATAGTGAGAGTGAAGATGATATTGTAGTGGATGTATTTTAGGATTTTCTCTTTAATTTTTGTTGGACTAAATAATAAAGACTGACAGTTTTTGTGTGGACGTAGTCCATATTGAGTGAACCATGTTAAATCTATGTCTCTATTTTGTTATGTTTTTTGAATTTTAATTATATATTTATTTCATTATTATTGTTATACATTATATATTCCTAACAATTGGTATTAGAGCCAAAGGTTTATTTGGCAGATAAACTTGTAGGAAAAGAGGTTTCTTGGTTTGAGTGGGAGCAATGGCAAAAGAAGGCAAGTTTAAGGTCAAGAAGTTCAATGACCAAAACTACCAGCTATGGAAGATGCACATGGAGGACTATCTATATTAGAAAAATATTTTCATACCATTAGGTGGAATAGAAAAGAAGCTGGTGACTATGAAGAATGAAAACTGGGAGGTTCTTGACATAAAGGCACTAGGAACAATATGGCTTTGCTCAGTAGCCTTAAATATTTCAAAAAAAGAGACAATAGTGGATGTGATAAAGGCATTAGATAGAATGTATAAAAAACCCTCAACCTCTAACAAGGTATTTCTTATGAAGCATTTATTTAATCTATAAATGTCAGAAAGTGGGTTTATTTTTGACCATTTAAATAAATTTAACATGGTCATAAATCAGTTAAGCTATGCAAGAGTAAATTTTGATGATGAGGTTAGGACTCTTTTGATTTTGTGGTTATTACTAGAAATTTAGAATGGCTTGGTCATGGCTATGAGCAATTCTATTTCTGGCTAAAACACTTTAAAGTTTGATGATGTTATTGGTGTTATCCTTAGTGAGGAAATGTGATGGAAAAGCATAGGTGAGACATCAATTAATGCTTTGACTATGGAGAATAGGGGAAGACAAAAGGATAGAGGAAAGGGCCCAAGGAATCATGGGAAGTCTAAGAAGGGTAGATTTAAATCTAGAGGAATGTTGGTGTGTTATATTTGTGGGAATAAAGGACACATGAAGAAAGATTATTGGTTTCAAAAAGGAAAATAAGGAGATGGACAATAAGATAAAAACTAGGAATCAAATATAGAAGGTGATGTGTTATAAGATGATTTAATCCTTTATTTAGATAATATTAATGATTCTTGGGTGTTAGATTAGGGGATTCATTTCATGCTATATGCCATAAGAAATATTTTCAACACTATGTTCAAGGTGATTTTGGGTAATGGTGAACCCTATAAAATTGTAGGAAAGGGTAAGATATAGATAAATTTATGGAATGAAAATAAATGGTTGCTGAAAGAGGTGAGGCATTTTCTTGAGTTGAGAAAAAATATAATTTTAGTAGGGCAACTAGGAAGTGAGGGATGCATAGTTACATTCATAGAAAATCCATGGAAGGTCACTAAAGGATCAATGGTAGTAGCAAAATGAGAGAAGGTAGGTACAAAATTATGACACCATAGAATTGGGCACATGAATGAGAAGTGGATGCAAGTTTTGTACTCAAAGATTTTTTTATCGAATTTGAAGAAGGTGGATTTATATCTTTGTGAGAATTATGTGTATGAAAAATAGAAGAGTGTCATATTTATTAGAGTTTGGAGGATAAAAAAGGATGCAAAATTTAGAGCTTGTGCATATATATGTATGGGGACTAGATTAGGTATCATCCCTTGGTGGCTCTTCTTATTATGTTACTTTTATCATTGATGCAACTAGAAAAACTTGGGTTTATTGCATACAAAAGAAATTTGATGTTTTTGATAATTTTAAGAAATGGAAAGATTTGGTTGAGAATGAGATAGGAAACAAGTTAAAGTGTGTCATATCAAATAATGGAGGTGAATATTATAGCAAGGAGTTTGATAATTACTATTCATCCCATGGGATTGGTAGAGAGAAGATGGTTTTAAGAACACCACAACAAAATGGTGTGTTAGAAAGGATGAATAGGATAATCATGGAACATGCAAGGTACATGAGATTGCATGTAGGGTTGACCTTGCAGTTTTGGGTAGATGTTGTGGATAATTCTATTTACTTAATAAATAGAGGGCCTTTAAGTCCTTTGGATGGTGGCATTTCAAAGGAATCATGGATAGGTAAAAAAGTAGATTAATCTTTTTTAAAGACTTTTGGTTGTGAAGCATTTGTCCATATTGATAAATAAAATAGAACTAAGCTTGAGAAAAAATCCATGAAATGTACTTTTATTGGATATAGAGTTAATGATTTTGGTTACCATTTATGGGATATTGAAAATCACAAAATCATTAGGATTAGAGATGTGATCTTTAATGAAAAATTCATGTATAGAGATTAGTTGCACGAAAAGAAATAGAAAAAGTCAAATACAAAATATGCCATAATTGATAAAATTACTAGAAATGAAATTCTAAAAGTGCCAAAAAATTAGAATGTGCAACAACTAAAACTACCTCAAACTCCTAGAAGTGTAGTTAGAAGATCTACTAAATAAATAGACTCTCTAAATGTTATTCTCTTTCACTTTATTATTTATTATTTACTAATGGTGGTGAGCTAGAAAGCTATGAAGAAGAAATGTAGGTAGAAACTAGAAAGAAGTGGGTGCAAGGCATGAAAGAGGAGATGGACTCCTTGGTACATAGCCAAAATTGGGATTTGGTTCAATTGCCTACAGGTAAAAGAGCATTATAGAATAAATGGGTTTATAGGTTAAAGGAAGAAGATGGAAGAAAAAATAGGTATAAGGCTAGACTTATTGTTAAGGGGTTTACACAAAAGAAAGGTATTGATTTTGATTAAATATTTTTTCTAGTAGTTAAAATGACTTCTATAAGAACTATTTTAAGTTTGGTAGAAGTAGAAGATTTTCACCTTGAATATTTAGATGTCAAGACTACATTCATTCATGGTGATTTGGAGGAGGAAATATATATGGAGCAGCCACAAGGATACAAAGTCAAAGTTAAAGAGAAAATGGTGTGTAGGTTGAAGAAGAGTTTTATTACCTAAAACAAGCTCCAAGATGGTATTTTAAATTTGACATGTTTATGATAGAACATGTTTGAGATGTAATTTTGACCACTATGTTTACTTTAAGAGATTAGATAATGGAAGCTATATTATCTTGTTATTGTATGTAGATGATATTCTTGTTGTAGGGTCTAACATATAAATGAGCTGAAAAGAAAACTAGCAAATTCATTTGAAATAAATGATTTGGATGATACAAAGAAAATCCTCAATATGAGAATAATAAGAGACAATAAAAATAGGAATTTGACATTGTTTCAAGAAGAATACATCAAGAAGGTGTTAGTTAGGTTCAATATACAAGATGCAAAACCTATGAGTACACCTTTGGGAGGGAAATTTAAATTAATCAAGGAATAGTGTCCTAAAACATAGGAAGAAATAAATTACATGACCAAAGTGCCATTTGCTTTAGTAGTTGGAATTTTAATGTATGCTATGGTGTGCACTAGACTAGACATTGGTCATGCAATGGGAGTTGTCATCAGGTTTATGAACAATATAGGAAAAGAGCATTGGGATAAAGTCAAGTAGAATCTTAGGTACTTGAGAGGGACCATTGATATACATTTGTGCTTTAAAGGGTTAGCTATTACCTTCAAAGGATATGTTGATGCAAACATGGATTCAAATTTAGATGGAAGGAGAACACCATAGGTTATGTATTCACTATTGGTGACACAACAAATAGTTGTATTTTAAAATTGTATAAGATAGTTGATTTTTCAACTACAGAGGTAGAATATGTTGAAACTATAGAAGCTAGCAAGGAAATGATATGGATACAAAGGTTCATGGAAGATTTGAGACATAAGCAGGAAGGTTTTAGGTTGTATAGTGATAGATAGAGTGTGATTCATTTAGCAAAGAACTCAACATTCCACTCAAGAACTAAACATATATAACTCAGGTATCACTTTATTCATTCAGTTTTAGAGGATGGTCAACTGAAGTTGGAAAAGTTTCATATGAGTTAGAATCTTGAAAATACACTACAAAGGAAATCACTAAAGATAAGCTATATATTTGTTCAACTTCAATAGGTCTTCAAGGATAACAAGGAAGATGAGAAACATGCTAGGGTCAAAGTTCAAAAAAAAATTCCAAGTAAGAGTTGTAGTGATGGAGTTGCAACAATCAGTCTCTAAGTGGGAGATTGTTGGATGGTGGAGCCTAATCTTATTTTAATTCCTAGTTCTTGATAAGTGGGTGTGGGGGGAAATTCCCCCCACTAGGGTCACCATGTACTACCCTTAATAAATTTTTTGTGAAAAATGCATTATAAAATATTGTAATTTCATAGTTAATCTAGACTGGACCATTTACTATTAGGTTTTAGATCTAATGGTAGAAATTAAGTTAGTGCATTTTTTCCCTAATTTATAAACCTCATTTTATATGATGGAATTGTAATTAGACAAAAAATAATGAGAGTGAAGAGGATATTATAGTGGATGTATTTCATATTTTTCCCTTCAATTTTTGTTAGATTGAATAATAAGGATTGACAATTTTTGTGTGGATGTAGCCGATATTGGGTGAACCACATTATATCTGTCTCTCTATTCTATTATTTTTTCTAGATTTTAATTATATATTTATTTCATAGTTATTTATCTACATTATATATTCCTTACATAATTGTCAAATCTAAATAAAGACAAACACTTAAAAATTATGTCATGCGTAAAAATGTCTCAAAACATTCATAGATAGTCAAATCTCAAATTTTTTAAATTTTAAGTTCATGTATTCTTTTTTTTCACTATATTGGCCTAACTATACTACTTGAAATCACATCCAACCTAGATCATATCATTCGCCTACAATCACAATAGACCATATACAACATTAGTACTATAGAAAAGTAATAAATTCAATAATAACATTCCATAATAATAATATAACTAAATTGAATAATGAATTAGTAATTCATTAAGCATGAAATATACAATAATATAATTAAAATACATAACAATAACTATCTCATAATATCCATATAATAACTCACATATAAACAATATCATAATGGATTAAAACATAGATCACAAAACTATATCATGATAGTAAAACTAAACAATCATGTCCCAAATAGTTAATAACCAAAACTACTAACAACATGTAAAATATGTGCATCAAAATATGTCCATGATAATATATTCACATTTATTAAGGTTATTTTAAAGAACCAATTGCTTATAAAATAATTCAAACATTTTATTTCCTTCTTTGTACATGTGTTATCAAATTTTCTTCAAAGGATTTCATAACACTTTTAACATTTGAGATGATATTTTTTGTAGTCCAACTAGGCAAGATTTCCTTGAGATAAAATTAAATATGTTGATGGAGTATCCTTTGATCACTATATGAGTAAACTTAATCTCTTTATTAACCTATGAAATCCATAGAGAATATTTATCTTCTTTGAAGTGGTTAGTTTGAGTGCCCAAACTTCTTGGCATAAGTTTCTAATATATTCCATTTGTCATCCCTTATCAATATTTCTCCTCTTACCTTCCCAGGATTACCTTCTGAGGCCCCATATAAATTTAACTAGACCCATCCTAAGGGAGGAAAAGACCATTTGAAAATCTTCATATTAATATTGCCTTGAATAATATATGTGTTGACCTCTCTTGAGAGATTCTAGTTAGTAATGGTAGTGCATTCAAAATCCAAAATTATATACTTCTTATTATTCTTGACAAATGAGGAATTTTTAATAATTTAAGTTATGATTCTTGAAGAGAAAAGGTTAGATTTTTTATTTTATTATAGAATATTCAAATATTTATTTCCCACTATAAGCCCTAAAGAGTGTGAGGAAGATCTAGTTACCAATTTTTTTTGATATAATGCTAAAGAATGGATGTTGTTATTGAATACCAAGATATTGGATGGTAGTTTGTAGAACCTAATGAAGATCACATTTTGAGAGGATGTTATTGAATAATTAAGAATAAAAGGGGTATTTCATAAGGGTATGGTACATACATACACCATATGACTCATATAAAACACATCTTATATGAATATAAATACCCTCTTTTAATCAAATTATCAATGGTCATAATTTTATTCTAGATAACCAACCAGAAGAATATATTAATATTAGGTATGGGTTCTTTATCCCAGATAATATTCCAAGGGGACCCATTAGGGTTGGCCTCTAATTAATCTTATAACATGATTTTACATTGAAATATCCATCATATAGACTAGCCTAAATAATTTCATTGATGTTATTCAATTGAATAATATGGAATCCTTTGAGGAGATAATTCATTTTGGAGATGGTAATAAGATATTATTGAATAAAGAATCAATATAGAGATTTTCAAGACTTTATTTTAAGGTGTTTCTTCCAAATAATCAACACTCTCCCACAAATCTCTCGTAAATTAAGGATAAACTTATCCCAAGGGCTGATAGTACCAATGGGGTGGTCAAGAATCCAAAATTCATCTTAGAACAATACCTATTCAACATTACCAACATTACACATGAATTATTTATAGAAAATATTTATGCATTGGGTTAAAATTCCATAAATGTGAACATGAAGGAAGGTATTTGACTAAGAGAAATCTTTTAGCATTTAGAGAATCTAGGTATTTGGCCTTGAGAATCTTGATCCAAAGGTTATATTATTTTAGAAATATCTAACCCAATTTGGAAATAAGGAATTGTTAAACAATTTCATTCTTTGAATTCCCAAGCCTCTAAGATTAATAGGTAAATAATCCTTGTCCCATTCAACTAGTTCAAATCCATTTTTTTGTAGATCCCATCCATTAGAATATTATTTGAATTTTTCAAATTTCTTAACCATATAAGAATGCACATTAATAAAACACATTAGGTAAATAATAATTTTATTTAGATTAATTTATATGAGTTGAATCTTACCTACCTAATTGAGGATATTTATTTTCCAATTAGAAAGTTTATTATGATTTTTTTCAATAAGTAGGTTAAAAAAGTAAGACTTAATTCTTCCCAAGAAAATTGGCTGTCCTATATATGTAATAAGAAAGTCATTGATTTGGATGTTGAATATGCTCTAAATTTTTGATTGTCTTAAGATGGGATTGTTGATGAAGAGAAGAGGGATCTTATCTAGGTTTAATTTTTGACCAAAGATATATTCTTAAATATTAAAGATCTACTTAATCTATTTGGCACAAAAAATTGAAGCTTCCCCCAAGATAAAAGTATCATCCACAAAATTTTAATGGGTGAGAGGATAAAAATGAAGAGAAGGTTTGATACCTTTTAAGTTACTTTATTTGAAATCAAAATAAAACTTTATACCCAAGGATTTAGCCATTATAATTAATAGATAAGGAGATAGGGACATCTTTGATGGATTCCTCTTTCCATAGTGAAAGATCCTTCTAGGGTCCCATTTATCAATATTAAAAACATCAAAGTAGATATGCAAGTATTAATAAGATTTTAAAGAAAGGAATGAAACCAAAAATTCCAATAATTTTATCTATGAAGCTCTAAGAAACTTTGTCATATGATTTTGTCATAGCTAGTTTTAGAATAATGACTTCCCTTTTCCCTTTTTCTAGTTAGTGGGAACCTCATCAACTACTATGATTCCATTTTGAATTTTATTATACTCAATAAATATTACTTGAATTTGAGAGATAATGGAAGGTGACATGGGATGGATCCTAATAGTCAAGATATTCATAAATATTTTTAAAAAAATGTTGGAAAGGATGATCAACCCAAAATATATAAAGTTTTTAACTCCTTGCTTCTTCAGTATGAGGACCAAGAAAGTATTGTTTAAATATTTGAGAAGATTTTTACAGGAAATGGATTAAATAATGGAATTGAAAATATAATCTTGTATTATATCCTATAAATATTGAAAAAAATGTTACAAGGAAGCTGTAAATACCTAGGGCCTTGTCACCACCAAAGGAAAAATCAACAAATTTGACTTATTTTGGAGAAAGTGATTGAAATAGATAATTTTTTGTCATTTTAAATGATAATTATAGGAATGGAATTTATAAAAAGGTTTTCATTAAAAAAAAATTTCATTTTCCCTTCTTGAGAGGAGATTTTTGAAAAGAAGAATTTCCTCTTCCTTAATATTTCCATAATTAAAGCTTGAACTTCCATCACCTTTGGTGATGTATGAAATCCTTTTGTGGATTATATGCTTAAGAGTCATGATGTGTATTTTTTGTTTTTTTATCACCCTCGGTCAACCAAACAAACCTTGATTTTTTTCTCTAAAATTTTTCTTCTTTAGCTAATAATGAGTGATACTCCATAAATTTTTTAATTTTCCATAAGAATCATGATTTATACCATTTTGATGAACATCATTCTATAAGTCATTTAAAAATTCTAAAATCCTATTATTCTATTTAAATATATTTACAAAAGATTTTACATTCTAGTTTTTAAAGTTGATGTTCACCTTTTTTTAGTTTTTGGAAAGTATATACATAGTTGATCCTTTGATTCCTGATTTACACCATTATTTTATTCTATCCTAAATATTTGGATGTTTTATTCACATAACTTAAAATTTTAAAATGGTTCTATAATTATTATTTAATAGCTCAACATTCAACAAAAGAGGATTATGATCACATCCAATTCTAGGTAAGGAGAATAGGCAATAATCTTTTGAGATGGAATAGTCAATACATATATGACATCTATCAAGGTTTATTGAGATAGGATATGGACCTGATATTTTATTATTCCAAATATATATTGTCCATATTAACTCAATATCCTTTAAATCATAATCTAAAATGATGCTATCTAGGTCCTCCATACTTTCAATATAATCTTGACTTCCTATTTTTTTGGAGTGAGGGGGTATTGAAATCACCCACTACCATCCATTTTAAATACTTACATTTGAATTCTCTTATTTAATTCCATAGATTACTTATTCATGTGTAGGATTTTGGGTCAATTATATTGGAAAATATCTAGATTGAGTTGTCCTATTTATTGGTGAAAATAATATCCAGATGATGGTTGTTACTAATCAAAACATCTCCATTAGTCACTTAAGGATCCCATAATGTAATAATTCCTCCAAAAACACCAATATAGATAACAACAAAGGAACAAAATTTACTCCAAAATTTGTTTTTTAATTATCCTAAGGTCTATCCTAAAATTTAGTTTTTTGGATGGCTAAGAAGTTATGATTATGGTTTTTTTCAAGGTCTTTAAATAGT
Source organism: Torreya grandis (assembly GCA_037957365.1). Classification (NCBI taxonomy): domain Eukaryota; kingdom Viridiplantae; phylum Streptophyta; class Pinopsida; order Cupressales; family Taxaceae; genus Torreya; species Torreya grandis. Next base: position 888,979 of record JARHVA010002882.1, on the reverse strand, counting down.
CTATACTTATTAAGAACATTTAGTAATTTTTGTTTATGGAGAGTAGTAATGATAAAATATACACTAATAATAAGTATGCTCTACTTCCCATTTGACACCTCTATGTAAGTGTTTATAGTTTAGATCTCTTAAATATTTGGTCTTCTAATAGATGAATTAAGGCCTAAATCCATTATTTTCATCCCAAGTTTTGAATCCAAATGTTGGTTAGGTCTGGTTGAGGATCAAAAATTATAGAAAGGCAAGAATATAGTATATTTTTAGGTTCTTTTTTAGAGATATAAACTATATTAACAATGTTATTTCTCTATCTTATCCCCTAAAAATGAGGATTTAGGGATCTCATTAGAATCATTGAATTTGGATCCATTAAAACCTAAAGAATAAAAAATATCATATATTTCTTAGATAAGAGAGTCATCTCACCTTCCTCCACTTATTTTACAATTTTTTTGAACTATATCCTAACTATCTTTGAAGATTATAGATTGAATCCTATAAAATAGTAGTCATTCCTACCTTTATGTTTTCCTAATCATAAATTTTTTTATTCTTATTAGTTTGATTCTATGAGTATTTTTAAATTTCCATGAAAGTGATTTAATCTTGAAAATAAATCTCTTAGGATCCTCTCCATTCTTTTGAGTTGTACACAATCTATACAAATAGGGTATAAAACTATTTCTTAACTATTTTGTGCATTGTGAAGGTTCTAGAGACTTTCAAGTGATGAAACTAACTTTGGGATGAATATAGAGACTTAAAATAACTCACTATGTTCATTTCATGCCTTGGAAAACTCCTACGTGTTCGAATAAGAGCTCTCATCTTAGCCAGTCAAAATTGGCATAGTGACCAAAGTAGTGAGAAGGGTGGAAAACTTCAAGTAAGCTAATTTTAAGGTGTGTCTAATGCATATAAGGTAATATAGGGTATTTATAAGTGTAATACACTCAATTTTATTAATTTTCATGTAAAAATGATTCTTTTTGGAAGGCCAAGTGTGAAGTATGTATGAAATAAAAGTCATTTTGACTGTAGATGATGATAGCTCATTTTGGGAAGATTCTAGATTACCAAGACTACAACCAATGAATGGAGAGACATGTATAAAATACTTAACTCTCATTACAATCATCAAAAATATACCTAGTTAGTTTTGGTATGTTTAAATAGGGATAAATCATGAAGGTAAATTTTTAAGCCAAAATGAGAACTTTTATGCCACATTTAAAGAGTTTCATGACTTGGGGTGACACTTGTGCCTCTTTACCTTACATGGTTCATTTCACATATTATTATAAAGCACATGTAACTCATTTTATCAGCTTTAAAAGTTTCCTTGTGATCTTTAGAATTATCTCTTCCCCACTCTCTCTCAAGCTGTATAAGAACTAGTTATTTTAGCCATTATAAACTATGCTCCACCTGAGTATGGCAAAGCCCTGATCCTTTGCATACCATAGATAAATAAATACAATTATTTTTTACCTCTTCCATGAATTTTAATAGTGTGTTTTAATTTTATGATTGATATTTCTTAGTGATGACTCTTGTTTCCTTAGCATGTTGTCTCATTCTCTCACATATTTGTAGTTGGAAAGCTTCTTCTTGCAGGTCATGTGAAGTGCTATAAGAAGCGTTAAGGTTGAGTGAGTTAGTATATTTAATATTTATATTCAAGGACTATTTTATATTTACCCTATCCTAAAAATTCATCCATAACCTCATAATGATATATTAATGTGAGAAAATGCAAATTGGAGATGTGTATGTTTGGTTACTCCCTTATTCCCATGTGTAACATGCAATTGGTTGGTAGTCATCAATTAATTTGCTGTATCACTTCCCTTAGGATAGTTTTATTTCAGTTTTCTCTCTCTTTTTTCCCTCACAAGTTTAGGTGTAGTAGTGTTCTATAAGTGGTACATCAAGGTCCCTATCTAGAGATTCACCTCATTCTTAGGATCACCCACAACTTAGAGGTGTTTCAATTGTGCCACTTGGATGAGGAGAGATAATAAATCTCCTCAAAGGGTAAAAATCCAAGTGATAATAGTTTTTTTAATGCCTAATGGTAATTTTATTCCAAGAAGTTGAAAGATTTTTGGTGTTGTCTTTCAACACATTAGCCTTTGGAGGCATCTATCTAAGCATCAATGGTAACTCCAAAGTTACATCAACTAGTCAAGTAGCTCAGGTATTCCATTTGAAGATTATTGATAATCATTCCTTATGTTTTTTCTTCCTAATAAATTTTCATGGATGACTTTGGTGTTGAGTACTATTTTACACAAGTTGGTGAGGCTTATCAAGCTTATGCCACTCCCTATCAGCATTGTTATTATCCCTATCAACTCCAACTTGAATCTTATCAGCCTTATTATGAGTTATATCAGCCCTATAACTAACATCCTCAATATCTTGCTCTTCCTAGTCAACCTAGTCACTTCTCAAATTAATCCATTTCCACTTTTAACCAAACTCTCTTAAATTATGAGAGGTACATGATAGATATTGACACATAAAGGGGACATGGTTTAGAGATTCCTAGTCATTTCATTCATAAGGTGAGAGATGCATTAGATCTATTCAATATAGAGTGATCACCTATTAAGAGAGCCAACTGGTAAAGGCTCATAAGTGAGATGTTAGATGTGAGTGGCCTTGTTTCATCCTTGGGAGATAGGCTAAAAATTCATGAGAATTAGCCTCACCAAACCTATCAGCGTTCATATTCACTTCCCCAAGATTGCCATCAGTCCTACTTGACCCTTATTCATGAGCCCAATCAAGCTTATCAAAGCCATATTTTTTGCAATTAGCTATAAGAGAGAGTTGTGAAGATAAACCTTATTTTTAAAGTAAATATTGATAGGCATATTGAGTTATCAAATACACATATGTAGTAGTCCATATCATCAGTAAAATAAGTGGAATTTAAGCCCTCATTTACCTCTCTAATTACATCCCCACCTCAAGAAGTGACCTCTATATATGAAATCCTAAGTTGGATATAAGGTGGAGAGTCCAAGCCAAAGGAGATTCCAAGTTTCTTGAATACTTCATCCACTCCTCAAATTGCATCACCATCTAAAGAAAAGACTCCTAATTCTAACATCCTAAGCTAGAATGAGATAGTGGAATCATGGGGGAAAAAAGAAGATAAAAGCGTTGATAAAGAGTGTGAGGTTGAGAAAGAGCTTGATCCTATGCAAGAACCTCCCACCATTATTCAAGAGATTCCTTGTCTTCCATGTCAGCCCTCTTGTACTCCTTATCCTCATGAAGATGACTATCAAATTCAAGAGAGACTTTTCAAAGAGAACCTAGCCAATAAAATTGAAGAGTTAGAGTCAAGGATGAAATTGATAAGTCAAGGTATGATGGAAGGTTTAGACTAAAAAGAAGATCATATTCCTAGACACACCCCATTTAACCTACCTTAAAAAAGTGTTCAAGTAAAATTAGATGTGAATGAAGTGATTTTCAAATGGAAAGAAGAAAATAAATCTATTTTATCCCAAGGTCTACCTCTCCTTCTTCAAGATCTCCCAAAAGGATCCCTTACAACTCATTCTCAATTTGATTTTGAGTCCTCTGTTCCACCTCCACCAACTAGTTCATCTTCTCCTCACCCCATCACCCTTTACCTTGATGGACCTATGGTATGGAAACCTAAAGAAAAACATTTGGTTGAGGAAAATTTATAACTCTTGCTTGAAGAAAGTGTAGCTCCTTAGCAACCTTATTGGGGTAAGTCACATGATTATAAGATGCCTAATCTTGGCATCAATAAGAAGGAGAAAGAGATTGAGGATCTTTTAGCCTTTGAAAACCAAATCCAAGTTATGATAGTTGGGATACAACTTGAGAGACCTCAAGAGGTCCTAAATACTAAGGAATAGGTGAGTCTTTATGTTGAGTATTCTTATTTGGTTGATAATTAATAATGCCTTCCTTGTGCCAAAGAAGAAGGCTTGGATGAAGTCCTTTTGGATTATAAATAAGAGGATGAAGGATCTTATCTTGTTGTTCCCCTTCATGATGTTGATAAAAACTAAGATGAGGACTTTTGGCATCAGTTTAAAAATATTTGCATTGAGTTTGAATCTCTCAAGGGGTATACAAATTCCTTAGATATGATTACAAGTGATGGTAAGCAAGATGAATTTTTTTTAAATATCATAGAAGAGCTAAAGAAAAGTTCACCTTAGCCTTTGGAGGTCAAAACAAGCTTTTATTGACCTCAATCTTCTAAAGAACAAAAACTCATTCCTCTTAAAACCATGCTTACAAACAAGATGCAAGTTGATCATGAGAAGAAGAGTGGGTAGTAATATGAGGTATGTGTATAAGGCCAAGAGGAATATATTTAAATTAGGAACCTATTTTATTATGGTTTAATTTAAATAATAACAAGTGAAGAACCAAGAAATAGGTCTGATCCATCAAATATCCAATCTAAAGAGCAAAATGCTTGGCACTATGATTCATCTCATGAAGAAGGAGATGCAAGAAACTTTCCTTTTGATCCTAAAAATGGAGGCATGCTTAATTATTATTTGTACATAGTGGTTTGTTTTTCTTATTTCCCTAAGTGCTTTGAGCATATGTGTGATGTCTTGTTAGCTTGTTTGCTTTGTTTGTGTGTGTCCTTTGTTTTGTGTGGTTGAGGTAGTTAATTGGTCTTGTTTTGATCAAGAATGTTTTTCAAGTGGTAAAATCCCTCTTGTTATGTTTCAAACTCTAGATGACTCTCTAATCCTAATGGAATGATAAGGCTACTAGTCTAGTTAACATAACAAACATGCTACCCTTATGAGTCACCAATTTGTTGACCAAATTTAACCTTATAAGTCAAATTAGGACCATTATAGGTAAAAAATTAAGTTTTAGTTGTTTTTATGGGTTTAATATTATGTCATATGGTGTATAATATGTATTTTGATGTTATTCCATATCACATTAGCCTTGGTCATTAGTCATATTAGCTAATGCATCATTTTGAGTCATTTGGGGGTCATTAATATAACATTAAATAAGTTATACAACCTCTTTGGGAAATGTGAAGGTTAAAAAAGGTGATGCCACATCCCATTTATCTTAATAAGTCTTTAATAACTATTACTAACTAAAAAGTGATAGGTTATTTATAAGAAAGAGTAGTTTCCTTTGGAAATATAAGAGTTTAGAACTTGTATGGCCAATAAGGGTGTGTTACATATGGAATAAATTCAAGGAATGTATCTTAAACTTAATAAATATTAGTTACATGTTTTAAATTCTCTTTAATTGATAATTTTGAGCTAAAATCATTTTGTTCCTTCTTCACCCTTCTAAACACACAAAACTAGTCTTCAGGTTTCTACTTGGTATGGCCAGCAGGGGAGGTTTTAGACAAATAGATCATGGAGGTATCTTATAAAATCAATAAAATTCCATTTTATGTTTTTTTTTACAGGAATGGTGATATGTTATTTATGAACCATTCCTAAGAAGTTTACCTATCGAAATTGCTTAATAATCTATGCACCCTATAAGTTTTGATTTGGTTTGGATAAATCTATACAATCCAAATATTGGGATTGATTCCATAGGATGTTTAATCCCTCATATAATTATCTCCATGTTTGGTTTATCATTTAAAATTATTTTTATGAACTAATCATCCTAGGTTTGCAAATTGGTCTTGTTTGAGATGATGGACATGTTTTCACCATTTCCAATGTCTTCCTACTTTGATAGTGCTTTTAGAGGGTGTAGTTAAGTTCATCACCATGTATTAAATTTAATATTAGTCACCTCATCTCTCAATATTCATTATTCAAATAAATATTCATAGTTTTTAGTCATATGCAAGAAACATAGTCACATTGGCATGCACAGTCAACATTTTACTTGTTCTTAACTATAACCATGGTACTTGAGGAGTGTCACATTGAAAAAGAAGTGTGATAGATTTTATTGAGTCTTGAAACATAATTATGTTTCATCTTAACATCATGAGATGAGGTCAATTAACTATAAAAGCATATTCTTTGGTACATTGCTCCAATTCATGCTTACTACCTGCATACTAGCCAAGATGCACACAAGTATCTCATGATGATGCCATAAAAGCCTTAGTAGTTTTTTAAATCACTTTTAAGTGTGAGGAGTTAATTTTAAGGTATTAATATAGTAATATAACCCATTAAATTAAAATTAAAATGCACATTGTCCACCCCATGACCAATGCTTAAACACACTATCTACGTGCACTATGAAATAACCACATACAAGTGGCTTAATAGGGAGTTAAAGATAATTTTAAAGTGATTGGATCATGAGAAGGAAATTTTGAAAGTCATAGTGTATATTAAGGTTCATGGAAGTCAATTTTGATAGTTTGGATAGAAAATGGAAGTGTTGATCACCTTCTAGCATGAGAAGACAATGTTCAAGGACCTTTTCCCTAAAATGGGAAAATAAAAAACCTAAGCATTTTTCCAAAGCTTTATAAAAAGGTTAACAATAGTTTTGATGCATCTAGATATACTAATTATATATCCCTATTTTAGGTTTATCAATTTTCAAGATATGGAGGATAGATGACAAAGGGAAGATGGTTGTTAGATAGTCCAAAGTTGCTTGCTTATGCTATGAAAATAGGTAGTGAAACCTACATGATTTGAAACTCAAAAGGGACTCTTCACCCAAAGTTGTAGTTTGGGACCTTGCCTCAATGGTTAGAGGGTTATATATAGTTGAATAAAAAAATTATGATATAAGGATCATTTTATAGGATGTTATACTATGTTTTGTCTCCCATTAGCACCTACAAGTATCCTTTTCACCAAAAAATGTAGACCTACAACTGACTGTAAGAGCACACAATCAAAGATGGAGGTTTAAGATGAAATCACCAAGGTTGGTAGATGTGATATGTTTTAAAATGTGTCATGCGATTTAATAATCATGTGTAACCTTTAAAGAGAATAATATGCTCCTACAAGGTTTTCCTCATTCATATAGAGTTAAATGTGTATGGTTGTAAAGGGACGGTGAGCAAAGTTAGTGTTCTATAGGTTTGCATTGTAGGTGGATGATGTGAATATGAAAAATGAGTGATTAATGAAAAAAAACACAAATAAGGTTTTGTATAACTAAATTCAAGGTCAAATTATGCAAAACCACCTACAAGGGTTACCCTTGAGGAGAGATATAAAATACATAGACAGTCTGTCATGCAAATCCAGTTGGGCAGGATAGAGATTGAGGTTATGAGTATGAATTTTAGAAGGTATATAGGCATATTATACATATATATGATAAGGATAACCATAATCATATAATATTATAACATAAAAACCTTGTTCAAGTCTATCACATAGTTCATATGGTTGAACATTAGACACAATCAATGTTTGCACCAAATCTATACTATTTGAAAGGTCTATGAGGAAGTAAGGGATAGTTTGGGGTAATTATTGGTTTTTAAAAATGTTAATAATGATTATAAACATGGTAAAATTCCCTTATATCATGTAAATAGGGTCAAGATAGCTTCAAATAAGACAACATGATCCATATCTTGAAACCCTACAGAGTCTACCTTCATAAAAGTCTGCCTTGGGCTTTGAAGGAGTAGGGGGGTCTATTAAACTAATAAGAAACCCAAATTTGGTGTATTAAGTATCCATATCCTGTATAATATTATAAAACATTCATTTTTTATAGAAGAATAGGGGAAGTACCCTTTATTTTGTCTCAGATAAAGGGTACTTCCTTAGGCTTCAAACCCTACAGTCTTAGGGATGGGAGACAAAAGGATGGAACAAAGGATATAGAGACATTTATAGGAGATTTTTAGAGTTTATTAACACATAATAAAACATAATAAACATCTCATAGATTGGATAAGCCTTTCAAGGAGGTTTAAACCATCAATAGTGCAGACAAGCCTATTAGGCAAGGTTTAGGACTAGTGCCAAATGAGAAGTCATCTTCAATTATAACACGAGGTAAGAATAAAAATGGATTATTTAATGTTTTTAGGGTTATTATGGGTTTATTAATTCTTTAAATATGTAGGTAAGTCATAATTAAGTCATATTTTGGCTCAAAGGCAACATTAGGCCTATGTAAAGCAAAGGAAGGGTTCGAGTAAACAACATGAGATGCTCACATATCCCTTGAGGATATGCATGGGAGTATAAGAATTTTTTAGGTGTTTAAAATTGTATTTAACCTTATATTTTTTTAATTTATTGGTAGTTATAATGTCAAGGTTTTATGAACAATGCCTAAGAGCCTAAAACATTCAAAACCTTTGCTAACCCTTAGAAGGACCCAATTGGGAAGATGAAGATGGAGGGATATCCAAATGGGATTAAATGTCCATGAAATTGATTTAAAATTTTATATAACTCTCTCAATATCTACTTCATCCTTTTGAGTTGTACAAAATCTATACAGACAGGGTATAAAATTGCTTCTTTTGATTATTTTGTCCATTATGTAGGTTCAGAGAATTTCAAGTGATGAAACCAAATTTGGGAGGAATTTAGAGAATTTAAATAAATAAATATGGTGATTTAATTCCTTTTAAAAACTCCTAAGTGGTCAAAAAATATCTCTCACCTCAGCCAGTCAAAACTGACATAGTGACCAAATTAGTGAGAAGGGTGGAAAACTTTAAGTAAGCTAATTTTAAGGTGTGTATGATGCCTCTAAGTCCATGTATGGTATTGAAAAGTTTCATAAACTAGATTTTATTAATTTTAACTTAAAAATTATTCCTTTTTGGAGGCCAAGTGTGTAGGGTATATGAAAGAAGAGTTATTTTGACTACAAATGGTGATAGCTCATTTTGGGAAGATTTCAGATGACCAAGACTACAACCAATACATGGAGAGGCATGTATAAAATACTTCCATATCATTTAAATAATTATAAATATCCCTAGTGTGTTTTGTGATTTTCAAATAGGGGTAAAGCATGAAGGTAATTTTTTGAACCAAAATTAGAACTTCTACACCACATTTCAAGAGTTTCATGACTTGGGGTGACACTTGTGCGTCCTAACCTTGCATAGTTCATTTAAAATATTATTATCACGAATATGTAACTATTTTTCTCATATTAAAATTTTTTAATTTTAAAATTTTAATTATCTCTTCCCCTCTTTCTCTCAAGTTCTATAAGAACTAGCTATTTTGGCCATTGTAAACTATGCTCCACCTGAGTATGGTGAAGCCCTGCTCATTTTCATACCATGGATCAATAAAGTCAAATTATTTTTACCTATTACATGATTTTTAATATTATTTTTTACTTGTATTATTGATCTTACATAGTGATGACTCTTGTTTCTTTAGCATGTTGTGTCATTCTCTCACCTATTTGTAGTTGGAAAGTTTCTTATTATAGGTCATGTGAAGTGTTCTAGGAAGTGTCAAGGTTGAGTGATTTAGTATATTAAATAGTGTCATTAAATTCCTCTTGTATGTTCCTCCTATCCTAAATATTAATACACAACCTCATAATTAAATATTGATGTGAAAAGATATAGATTGGAGAAGTGTATGTTTGGTTAGTCCCTTATTCTCATGTGTAACATAGATTTGGTTGGTAGTCATCAAATAATTTAGTGTTTCACCTCCCTTAAGATAGTTTGATTTCATTTTCATCTCTCCATTTTTTCTCACAAGTTTAGGTTTAGTAGTTTTCTACAAGTGTTACATCAAGGGAGCTAGCCCTATCTAGAGATTCACCTCATTCTTAGGCTCACCCACAGTCCAAAGGTGTTTCAATTATGCCACTCAGATGTAGAGAGATGAGAAATATCCTTGAAAGGTGAAAATAATAGTGATAATAGGTTTTATGTGATCCATCACTCAATCATATATGTGTTATCATGCTCCTCCATGTGTCATTTCTCTTAGCTAGTATGTGTAGAAAACTAGAGCTCAATTCTCAAATAGGCTAGGGTGAAAATGAATTATTTTTCACCCTAGGGGTGAATATATAGATTTAAATTTGAATTTTTAAACCCCTAAGGCCTAAATTTTCTTTTGTACACTCTATAAATTGTATTTTTTTCCTTTGTGGTATGTTTTACATGTCATTTGATCCTACATGCCTTATTTTTTAGTCATGTTGTAACCATATCATCTTTTTAGCCTCTTATGAAACTCATTTAACAAAATTATTTGTATACCTATATCCCATGCTTTTGAAAACATTAATATTTTTACTCTCTCTTAGGCTAAAAATGTGTTTTTATTATTTGCTAGCTCATTGTAAATCCATTTTACAATTTTTTTGAATTAACTCCCCTTACCAATTTACTCAGCTATGATAAATTCTTCTCTGATCAATTATATATCTTTATTTTGTTGGGAAAACTCATTTTAAATCACATTATTTAATCACATGAATTTTTATAATCATATTTAGGCAAATCATTATTTTCCTACTCCACCCACCTTACCAGGGTAAATGCTTGTACCACTGATTATAACCAAATTTACATAAATTAGTGTCTCTACAATATTCTTGGTTATAACTACCTTTGGGACAATTAGTGATTCCATATTTTTATACTAATTATAACCACCTTTGGGAAAATTAGTGTCCTACCCTTCGTTATTAATTATAACTATCTTTAGGAAAATTAGTGATTTGGCTACCATTATTGTTTATAACTACATTTAGGAAAATCAGTAATTTCACCCCCATTACCAATAGAATGTTCCATTTTATTCATTTCAAGGGAATATTCAATGACTCTATTTTTCCACTCTCTACCTCAAGGGAGAATCAAGTACTAATCAACCACCTTTTGGGTCTTGAACCATTTATCTTAATGGTTTTTGCATTATTTGAAAATATGTTATTATGCATGTGTCTTTTAATGCCTTATCAAAATGGGGAAAACAAGTGGACATCAATTTCAACAAGGGAGGTAAAATTCTTGTGTGTTTTTATATCTATTTTGTGGTCTTGTCCATTATGTTATGCTCCCCATAGTTATGAGGCAAGACTATTTATTTTCATTTTATTGTTATGCATTAATTTTTATTATCTTCACTAACAAGAAACTAGTCAAAATTTTCTATGCTCTTCAGACTTTGAAGATATAGTGGTCTTCCATTTCTTGTTTGAAAATAAAAGATGCTAGTTTGAGGATTCTAGGGTCCTCCTCTATCACAATATTAATGTAAATATTTTCCCTAATCAGGGATGTTTTTCCCTCTTCAAATATGTTAGGATCCTAGGAAAGGCTTAGGTATTTATCCTCAATATTGAAGACATCATTCTCATCATAAAAGGAGAGTTAATACTCTATATGGTAGTAGGATTCATCAAATTCAATCCCAAAGGTTGAGTTGGTATAGTAGGTAAATGAGAAGCCCCTTTTATGATGAAAATAAGGCAAGCCATTATAATAGTATAAGAACTTAAAGATGGCCTCATCTTTGTTAGCTATATTGAGGAAAAGTGGGTCCTCATCTTGCCTGATGTGGGTGACTATTTGGTCTTTAGGGGCCTTATGAGAGGCTCCATCCTAACTAAGACTATACATCCAATTTTGGGATTTTTAGATGTGTGATAAAACATGATGATGAGACAACCATAAAATTGGAAAGATGGTTAATTTATCTAGGGTCTACTTTGATAACAATGAAATTAAAGTCCTTGTAGACCTCACAAACACTGATCTTATAAAATTGGTGGTGTTTGACCTTGGTTTGGTAGACTTCATAAACCTGGTTTGTGATTAGTTATGAATCCTCCTAGATATTTAAGTTTTGAATACCTAAGCATTTTACAATGATCATACTAAGTAGTAGGGCCTCATATTTAACTCCATTATTTATGAATTCAAAATTTAGTTTGAATATAAAAGGCATGATACACCCCTTGGGGTAAATGATAATGAACCCTACTCTAACACCTAGGAAGAACTTGGCTTTGTCATAATGTAGGGTCCATTGATCCTGCATAAGATAGAGGGGGTTATCATGTAGAGTGCCCTATTTTTATGATATTTCAACCATGTGGATGTTAGATCTAATGATAGTTTGATCCACTCTGGTGTGAGCTAAAATGTATGCTTCCTTTTTGATCTCTAATTCCATGACTCCTATCATCTAATTTTTTCCTTGAACTCTTAGCTAAGGGGCCACATTAGTGTTTTACACCCCAAAAGTGTAGGATTCAGTGTCTTGATTACTCATTATCATGGATTTTTTATGTTAAATGGGGTGACCTAATAGTTTATTTGGTTGCTAACCATGAGAAAAGTGTATTTGGTGGTTATGGAAATGATTATGGTATGTTTTTAAGTTCCAATTTTGGGGAGCAATATGATCATTTATAAGGGTTTGGGTGTTTGTGTGTTCCCCTCCTATTAACATATCTATGAACATTTACCTTTGATCCTCTAAGAGTCTCTGTAAAAATTTATTATACTCCTTGAAACCCAAATTATTGTGTCTTATGACTCTATGGAAGAGGTAGTAGATGTTGAGGTCACAGCCCTAAGTCTCATATTTCATGTTTACTACTTGAATCTTTATTGGTTATTATATATGTAATAGTTTTGGTTTTATAACTAGGGTTATTATTTGTTTGACTAATACTTAATTTTTTTCTAGTTTTGATATTATAAATTATGAGGTGGTGGTTGATTTAAATCATTCATATGGATGGTATGAGGACTTTAATTACTTCCTCCTACATTATTGGTGTTAATGTTGGTGGTATTCGTAGGTGGGTATTGACTATTATTTATAGGGTTTTATTTCTTCGATTAGTTAGTGACACCATCAATAATAACATTACTATTGTATTCCAAGATCTTTGAACCTTGGTTTTCATGTTGTTCATTTTTTATTTCATAGTTTGAGATTCCCCTTTATTTTGATTGAGAGTAACTATGTGCCCATTGGTTCCATAGGTTCATCATCCACTATCAATGGATAATTAATTAATTTGAAGTGAAATTTTGAGGGAATCCTTATATGATTGGTATAGTAACTTGTGGATGTATTCCATCATTTATTTGTTAAGGTAATGGAGTAAAATATTGCATAACTCTTGTTGGTCCATGTTATGTGCAGTAGTAGAGGAATGTAGGACCTATCTCCATCTTGTGATAAAATGGATAACTGATTCATTGTATTCTTGTTTGATATGAAACAAATGTTATATGCTAGTCTTTAGGGTTTGTTTATGTCAAAATATTTGAAAAAATTAGTCATGAGCTAGCAAAAGTAGTTAAGGGGCCCTTTAGGGAGGTGATATTACTAGTCAAAGGCTATCCCTTCAAGTGTCTTTGGGAAGATATTTACTACAATACAATCCAAAGGCAAAAGCTCCTTGATAGTGGTAGTATAGGATTTTACATGTGTATTATAATCCCCTTCCCCTTTTAATTTAGGAAGATCTCATATGGAACATGGGAGAATACCTCCTTATATTCTAGTATCAAGGGGTTATTTAAGTATTCAACATAGGTTCTAATGTTGTTAAAACATATCACCATTATGGTGACACTAGTATGAGGAGTTGGGGTAGCGTATGGGTTAGCCTGATGGATACTGAAATGTGTGGACAAAAATTGATAAGACATCATGAAGTAGGCCAGGGAATAATTTTTTGGTTGAGTATACTTCTAATAAAATTGGAATTATGAGGGGACACTATGAGACATTGTAGGTGTCATTCCTTTTTGTGGAAAAGTGTAAGGGATTTGTTGTGATGGTATATGAGTTGTCTATATATAGCTTGGTAAGATGTGGGTTGAGACATATACTATCTATGGAGGGTAACTATATGTGAGAGGCATTTTACCTAAAATCATAGGGAATGATAAATTATTTACTACTGCATTGTTTGGTATTGGTGGAGCATACATGTATAAAACTCCTATTAGAGTTTGAGTGGGTGGTTAGTAAGATGAATATGATTTTGAGACATTAGGTTTAGGGACCCCATGAGTGAGAATATATCTAAGAGGTTGATAACAGATGTGGTTCTCTTGTGGTATTTTTTATTATAATGACAGGAGCATGTAAGTTTATTTTTATGATGTGTGGTGAGTTATTATTAGAATGGATAAGAATGAGGGATGAATTAACATAATGAGGTTTTGTCATTTCCCTTGGCTCATATATTCCTAATTATTTTCTAGGTCATGGATATGACCCACTAGGGTGTTAATGAGTTGATTTATTCCCATGTTGGTTTAGGGCCCTGGGCCTCTAGTGTAGGGAGGGTAGATGCCTAATATGAGGTCATATGAGGGGGCTGGTTTGGGGTAGGAGCCTCAGGAGTAATGTTTATAGTGGTCTTCAATGGGTTGGAGGAATCTTGGTTCCTATTGGGAGGATGTGAATTGGATTGCATGTGATTGAATTCATCCTATAAATGATAGATCCTTCCTAAATATTTATCATATTTGGTGACACTTTCATTGTTTAGGATTTTCAAGTTGATAGATGGCTTGGTGACCATGTGAGGAGTGATTGGGCCTCCACTAATGATATTCATGGTGTTGGATTTGGGGTTGTCTTTTGTAGTTTCTGATATGTCATGTATCTCTTAAATGATAACTATTGTAGGCTCAATTTGACCCTTGGAGATATTTCTTCAAGATCCCTCCAATTAAGCTACATAATGGGAATAACCCCAGGCTGTAGATCACCTATGATGGGGTTGTACCTATAGAAAAGGATGGATTCCTCTTGATGCTCACCTAAACTAATGCTTCATAGGTAAAATAAGTATAAATATGCTTAATGGATCCTAATAAATATAAAAATGGTGATGTACCAAAGATAAATGGACACTCATATAAGCTTGAACACACACTAGATCAACATAGAACAAGTATAGCTCACACAACCTCACAATCTCACTAGTTACATAAATATTTCATAGAAGAGGTTCTAGATAGAACACTAATCTAAACATGAAAGTTAGCTTGAAAACCATTCAAAGAGGCAAGTAGAAAGGCAATAAACTAGGAAGGCTCTCCTTCACAAATTCACCATACACAAGCATACTAAACACTAATTAAAAATGAGAGCTAGACAAACACTTGATCTTATTACTTCAAAAGGTAGTTCTTACAATATTTTGATAGGGTTTAACCATATCAAATGATCATACTTTTTCAATATTCTTAATAATTATCCTTGTCCTAGTAAAGAATGACTTTTTTTAAAGAGATGAGAACCACTTCAAAGGGAATGAGACTGGGATATATAGGAGAAAAGAGAGATAAAGAGAGAAAGAATGTGGGAGCATGCCATCAAAGAGGGAACACACCATCCCTAGCCATTAATTAAACTTGAGATACCAACCTCTTATCCAATGAAATCCTTTCCACCTTTTTGATCAATCAAAACACTATACATAGCTTACTAAGTTGAAAAGCCCCATAAGGCCCTGAGAATGCATTGAATTCCCCTTGCTGTAGTTCCCAAAACTAGACCTTTTATTTGATCCTTCACACCATCTCTCACTTGAGGACAAAAATTTATGCTCATGGATCTAAAAAAATCATGGATTTGTGCATTTTAGGTGGCTACTTTTCAAAAATATGGCCATGCTGAAGGATTAGGACCCTTTGCATTAATCACATATCTTCTCTATCTCTATGTTTGGATCATAGTTCTATCCTATAAACAAAAAAATAATCTTATATTATTGGTTTTATTATAACTACCATATTAATATGGACCTATAGATTATATATCCCCTTTTTGGATTATAATACGTCCAAATAGGCCCATTCTATCTTTGTAAGAACCAAGAGTTCATTGTATACTTAGGTCCTCCTTTAAGAATGGTGAACACAGTCATAGATGAACCCTACAAGCTACAAAATGTCAAACCAAAGGTCCATATTAAGCTCCAATGGTGGTCAATTTATGTTATTTATACTTGACTACATGATTGTGGCCTTTTAATGGTGCTTGAATGATCTTTAATAGTGATGGAATGACCTTGAAAGACTTGCTTTCCTTGGTCAAAAATGGTTCCTCAACTTCTATCAAAAGTCATGGGCTCATCTTTGTTCTAATTAGTTATCAATATCTAACTCAACTTATTAACATATTAAACTTTACTCGCATCATCAATCCTTATTAGTATGATCAAGAAAGAATCATTTCTCTTACCCTTAACTTGTCAACTCTATCCAATCTTGTACCACATGTCAAGCATGCATTAGTTATCAAGATTCCTTATCATTCTGTAGCCTCATGCACTCATGCCATATGGTGGCATCTTGAGATCCTTAACCTTTTTACTCATCTCACACCATTAGATCATAATTAATGAAGTAGTATTAATAATTGATTTACCTAGACCCACATTTTTATCAATTGAGCTAACATTATTTAATCTCTATTTGATTGATATACACCATCAGATCTTACCCAACTTATAGCTTTTTAAGGAATTTAAATTAGGGACCTTTTGAATCATTTAAATTCAATGCAAACCACTAGATATTACTTTTCATAATGTGAGCTCAAGTGGCTCATTAGATCCTGATCAAATTTGAACTCATTAAGGACCTTTTGAATCCAAATGGTCATTTTATGAAGTTCAAACTTGACACTTGCATGAATGTTGCATGATACAAGTCCAAATTTGAACACTTAGATATTAAGGTAGAAATATTGTGTAAACATGAAACTTATAGATCATTCTTTTGAAATGAAGAAATCATGGGTGCTATAGTATCTTGGTTGGTGATGCTTTCTAAGTGGACTTATAAAATACATAAGTAAACTAGTCCATTTGTTCCTACGTGACCTCCTGGTGACAGTCTAGCTTACTTAGGCTTATGCTTGACCTTTTTCATGAATTTTCAAGGCTCAAATGATCTTCTGAGGATTTTTTAAAACCTTCTTCATGTTCCTAAATGTTATGACCACCATGGGGACCTTTTTTCCTAAATTTTGACAAAATACACTTTAAGTGAACTTAAAGTGCTTCAAAAGCTTTACAAGCTTCATGATCTCTTTGGTCCACTCATTCCATCCAAAATTTTTATTCATATACTCATAAATTAGTAACCTAATCCATGTTATGTGGGCCAAAAATCACCAACATCTTTAGTGACTCATAGGGAAGCATGCCTGCTATGCTTGAGAACCTAGTCTCTTTTGCCTTGATTGGTCCATTGGGTGTATGGAGTCCCAATAATTATCTCAACTAATCATGAAGATAACAAAAGTTTATCCTTATATATAACATTTCTTAAAGTAATAATATCAAAGTAAATAGAACAAAAAACTACCCAAGGCACTTACTAAAAAGGAAACACATAGCAGAGAAAAAAAGTGCATAAGGCATTTAGAGGAAAATGTAAAATCTATTCTAACATGTACAATATCTTACAAAGGATGAAAATCCATTAAATAATATGTATTTAAATAAATTACATTGATTTGGATGGGCAATAACTCTCCATATAATTAGATAAGTTGAAAAGCATTGTGTTCCTTACATTTATGGATCAAATAAGGACCACTCCACAAGCTATCAAACTTGGTATGGTTTCCTAGTTTGGCCTTATTTGAGTCCCATTTGAGGACTAGGTCCCCATATTTAAATCTCCTTTCTATATATCTCTTGTCAAAAGATTTTTTAACTTGATCTTGATGTGTTTCCAAAGTTTTCATAGCAAGGTATCTGGTTTCTTCTAGCTCTATTTGCTCTATTATCCTCACATTCATGGGCTCAACCTCCATCAACTCAAGATGATGGGCTAAATCTAATGCAAGAAGCTCAAGGGAGATAGGCCATTTGGCTTCCATTACATACACAAGAACATATGGATAATTTTTATTGGTAGTTTTAGGAGTCACCCTATTATCCCATAAGGTTGTCCTTAGCTTGATGTACCATGTTCTCTAATTCTCTTCCAGGGTTTTCCTAATGGGCATTAGCAAGGTTATTATTTATGGACTCTACCAATCCATTTCCATAAGGATAGTATTTGGAATAGGTGTTGAGATGCATAGTTTTATATCCCACTCAATTATCTTCATACCAAGGAATGCCAATGCATTATCTAAAATTATGGTGGTTGAGACACCAAAACTAGTCACAAGTTTGTCATAGAAATCCAAAAATGCACTCTCATTAGTCTCCTTTAAATCAATGGCTCCACCCACCTATTGAAGTAGTTAGTTTTAGTGAGCACCCATTTATGCTCTAGACTTGATGGTGTATTGATCATCCCTATGTAGTCTAACCCCATTACATGAAGGGTTCTCTACCTAAATTGGATTGAGTAGAATGGTTGCTAGTTTTTACTTTCCTATAAAGAGAGCACACTTATGGAATTTTATAACCCATGCATGAACATATTTGAAAATATTGGGGCAGTAATAACCAACCCTTATTACCTTTTTTACAATGGTTCTAGGTGCACAATAGCCTCCTACAAGTCCATCATGGAGTTGATCCAAGAGATTGGTCACTTGGTCATAATTTATGCACATTATGTTGGCTCTATCCAAACCTTGGGGGCATTCTCATATCATCAAGAAATGAGTCATGTCTTGAATCCAACTCTTTTTAAGTGGATGTGCACCTACTTTTGAGTTGTCATGGATCACCAAAACAACTTTATTTTCTTCCTGGAGGTCATTTACCATGTACTCACACAAGCCCTTGCCTCTGACTAAATTGGTAACCTTTATCTCTAAATCATATTCCATAACCTTTGTGATCTAACCTAATCTCTTATCATTCAAATCCTTATTAAAGAGGAAGTATCTAACTCCAAATGAGACACCATTAAATGGATCCTACTATTGGAGAGAATGGGCCTAAACTTCTTAAGGATTCTCAAGGCTGAAATAAATTACTTCTCAATGAAAGTGTACCTCACCTAATATCCTTTTAACTCTTGATTAAAAATTGTAATTAACTAATCTATTCCTTTGCCATTCTTCTACATCATCATAACTAATATGTTTTTAACATTGGAAAAGGTGTACAAGATGAAGTCCTTGGATAAATCAAGATTTATGCATAAGGGGGCCTAGACAATGGCCTACTTGATGGTCTCAAAATTTGCCTTGCCTTTATTACACCAAGAAAACACTTAGATTTTCTTTAACATGGTGGTGATATGTTTGACCAAGTTTGAAAAACCAAGTATGAACCTTCTCACAAAGTTAATCTTCTTGAGGAAGCTCTAAATCCCTTGTGCTTTGGCAAGGATAAGGCTAAGATAACACTTACTCTATCAGGGTTAATGGATAATCCTTATTTTGAAATAATATGATCCAACAACTTACCTTCATGTATAGAGAACACACATTTCTTGGGACTTAAAGAGATCCCATACTCTTTGCATCTTTGGAATATTATCTTCAAATGGTCCATGTGCTCACTTGATTTATTAGAAAATATTATGATGCCATCCAAGTAGACTTACTAGTACCATTTGATTTAGTAATCACTAGAAGGCCATGTCCATTACTCTTTGAAAGGTTTCCCTATCATTAGATAATACAAAATTCATATTTTGATAATCAAATATACCCCACTTGGTGGTGAAGGTAGTCTTTTACTAGTCCTCTTCTCTCACTAGCACCTTGTTGTAACCTACATATACATCTAATAGAGACAAGCATTCTGAACTAGCAGCTAATTGAAAGAGTTTCTCCATGGATGGTAGAGGGTAATGATCCTTAAAAAATACCCTATTAATATCCCTAAAGTCCACACATAGTTTTATCTCCCCATTCTTCTTTCTGACAAGTAATAGACTAGCTACCCATGAGGAGTGTTTGATTAAAAAGATGATCTTGGACTCAATTAGCTTTGTCAATTCCTTCCTCATGAGATATTCAATCTTTTGGTTTATGGGACTTTGCTTCTACTTGATAGGCCTAGAATTAGCCTCTAGCTTCATAGTGTGTTAGGATAATTTATGATCAAATCCCCTTAGACTATATTTCCAAGCAAAGATGTTTGTGTATTCCTTACAAATCTCTATCAAAGCATGCCTTTTAGCTTTAGTGCTTATCTTTCCAAGCTTGAGGATTTTGTCTTTAAAGATAAGAACTCTCTCATAGTTCTCTTCATTAGTTGGCATCACTAATTTATCCTTCCTCATATAGTTTCCTTCATGAAAGAGACAATTTAGGGTGACTAGCCCTTTACGAAGATTATTAGATCTTAATTAAACAATCTAATCCCCAACTTGATGATGTAATTTTACTTGGTTGATGGAGGAAAACTCTAATTCTTGTTACAAAAAACATGTAATCTATTTGTCATTTTTAAATACCTACAATTGAGATTCATTATCTGGCACTAATGGCCACATTACCAATTTAACATATGGTTTCACCTTGGTATTTTTCAATTCATTAGGGATGTCAAAATAAGCCCCCACAATTGCTAGTCTATCAACATGTTGATTTTGGCCTCTTGGCATTGATTGGATGTTGAAGGCCTCAAAGTCCTCAATTATATCCCACACTATGTTTTTAAGACTTCATTAAGGGGTTCTTAGTGGCATTTTTACCTCTGAATTAGTGTAAAACCAATTCATTATCCCCATATACTTGTAATTGCTTAATTCCTCTCTTACTAGCCCATTGAAGGCCATGGATGAGACCTTCATATTATGCGACATTGTAGGAGTAGCTATATTGGAACCTATATGAAGAGAAGCACTTATAATTTGAAGGGATATTAGAATAAAAACTACACCCTATCCATTATTACTCCTTGAACCATCAAAGAACAACTTATATAAACCACTAAGATCTTCTTGAGGCCTCATGAGGGATGGAATGGGTTGGCTTTCTTCATGAAAATAGTAGACACCCAAGTCCCTTTCTTCAACACATTCTAATGGGTCCACAAAATGACTATCATTCCATAACTCATCCAATAACATGGTTGATACCTCTTCTATATGAGTGTTTAGCTCCTACTCCATTTCAAATTAATCCTCATCAATGATGGTGCAATTGATGTTGATATTATCTAGTCCATATGGATCTGTGTTGAATTATGTAATCATCTCAACTTTGATTGAAACTTTAGCCCCATACCTTGTTTTAAATTCCATATATGACTAATCTAATATAAAATAGCCTCCAATATTTATTATGAACTCTCTAGATAAGCACAGTGCAAAGTGAGGAGGCACATCCAAGATCAATACATCTTGAGCCATTGAGACACTAGGATAAGCATGCAAGGTCATATTAAGGTATCTAATTATGCTAGGTGGATAGGTAGAATAACCATAAAGTTATAATAATCCTTTAGATTAAGGATCAAATTTTAGATTAAGCTGATTAGTTATGGACTTTGGCATTATCAAGGTACTATCCCCACTATCCACTAAGAAATTTTGCACCAGAGAGTTACCAATGATCATTGAGATGTATAAGGGAGGATGATTAACCACCTTACCTAGTTGAATTTCATTAGTCCCTTTAGCTAAATTGGTGAGAAATTCATTCACCTTACTTGGTGGCTTATCTACAATATTCATCTTTGCCAGTCCTTCTTGAAGGATGTCTACCTGACTAGGCATGGAGAGCATTTCCCACATTGCCACACTTACATTGTAAATTTTCATTTGCTCAACAATATTTATGGGTGAATCACAAACCTTTACTTGTGCTTTCAGACCCACCACTATTTTTTTTTAACTTGTGATCCTTGGGGCACAAAAATATTCCATTGATTCTAATTCTTTCAAGGTACTGGAACCTTTGGAGTGATAATAGGTTCATTTTGATTTGTCAGTGAAGGAGTAATGGTAGGATTATCTTTGAATAATTATTGGTTACCATCCATGTTCCTTATTTTAAATCTTCTATGTATAGCCATTATAATGTAGGCTTGGCTATAACTAGCCTACTGGATGGATGCATAACACTATTCCTACTCATAATTAGCCATGGTGGCATCTAGCTAGTTTGGTCCCTAATTAGACCCATGACCTTGTGGAGGATCTTCTAACTTGGTCATCATAGGTACCTCTACATTTTGGTCCATGAGAGCTTGGTTTTATCCAAAATTATCATCTTATTGCCATTGATCATTGAAGGCCAGGTTGAGGTCAATATTTGGGATAATATGTTAATCAAAAGACTGATTCTAAAGCATGGTACCCTCTACTTCTTGAGCCACATTATTTTGAACTAGTACCAAGGTGTTGAAATTGATAGAAACATTAGGATTTTATTTATTCTACCTATTATATCCATGTTTCCCTTGTCCTTGGTTTTGACTTTGGCCCTGGCCTTGGTAATTCCCTTTGTATAGTGGCTTGTTTGCTTGAAAATATTACTATTGAGGTTTTTATGAACCTTGATAAGGCCTATTAAAATCCTTCTACCTCTTGAAATTTACTATCTGATTTCTAAAAGATTGAAACATGCTCTTGAGCTATTGGAAGTTATTTTGGTCTTGAGAGGTACTAGATCCACTAGTGGAAGCTTTCTCTTGTTTTGGTGTAGGTATTGCAACAATTGTTGGTGTAGGGAGAATGACATCAAGCAGAGGGATAACAATAGGAGGTGGTCTAATTTTAGTAAATAAGGGAATTGGTGGTTTGGGTGTAAGCTTGCCAGCTTGAACTAGATAATTTTATACTTTGATGGTCACCTTATAAGCATCTAGAAGTATATTCCCTCTCATAGATTGGATCATCACTGTTATGTCACTATTTAAAGGTTTCAAATAATATAGAAATGCAAAGATAGGGGTTGGTATAACTGATATTAGGATTTTATCCCAAGTTTTTTAGGATATTATGTTGAAGTCTTCCATGATTTCATGAGGAGCTCTCTTAATGGTAGTTAGTTGTTCTATAAGTGACAAATGGTCACTTTTGTCCTCAAATATTTTACACAAGGCTTGTCCTAATTGGTCTCATGTTTGAATGGAATTTGAAACTATGCCTATATACCAATCTAGTGCCTTTTTTTAAAAATAAGTATTTAATAACCTAATAGCTATATTTTCCTAAATGACATTATGGATATTGAAAAATTGGCTATGTCCATGAGGTTCTTAGAAGGTGTTTTAGCTTGGTCACTAGCATAATAAGGAACAATTTTAAGGGCTAAAACTAGGATAGGATCATATTGGGCAAGGTATAGAGGACTTTGGCCATTAAAATCCACAAAATCTCTAAGGAATACCATGACTACAAAAGTATTTAGTAAAGGTATTATTTTAGGGGTACACCTTGAAAATGACCTAGGAGTAAAGGTTCCCTAATATGGATGTGTATTAGAAAACCTTAATATTTTTACTAAATTTAAAGGTAGTTCAACAAATTCAAAGGGAATACCTCTTGAAAGTGACCTTATTGTCACCTTTGTCATGAAAGACAACTACTGCTCTACACTAGAGTGTTGACTATTCCTTTTATAGTCACTAGATGTTGTTTCTTGGGAGATTAGTTGTTATAAATTTGATAAAACCAACATCAACTTTGATCAATATTCCTTTTGGATTGTGGTCCAACTAGGCGTGCTAGAAACTATTATAAATTTTATCAAACCAACATCAACTTTAATCAATCTTCCTTTTGGACTATGGTCCCACCAAGTGTGCCAAAAACTATTATAGGATTAATTTTCACCCTTAGAGAGAGTTCTTTAGGTTCCCTCCAATTGAGATACATAATTGGAACAACCCTAGGCTATGGGTCACATATGATGGGGTTGAACTTTTGAAGAAAGATGGCTTCCTATTGATGCTCACCTAAACTAATTATTCATAGGGAAAAGGGTTAGAAATATGGTTAAGGGCTCTTGATAAATCTAAAAAGGGTGATGTACCAAAGTTAAATGGACACTCATATAAGCTTGAACACACACTGGATCAATATAGAACAACTATAGCCCACACAACCTCACAATCTCACTAGTTTCATAAATATTTCACAGAAGAGGGTCCAAATAGAACACTAATCTAGACTTGTAAGTTAGCTTGAAAATAGCTTCAAAGAGGCAAACATAAGGAAATTAAACTAGGAAGGCTCTCCTTCACAAATTCACCATACACAAGCATATTAAGCACTGATTGAAAATGAGAGATAGGCAAAGAGTTGATCCTATTTATTTAAAATGTAGTTCTTAAAATATTTTGATAGGGTTTAACCATATCAAATGATCACACTTTTTCAAGAGTCTTAATGAGAATCCTTGTCCCAATAAAGAATGATTTTTTTTAGAGATTGAGAACCCCTTCAAAGGGAATGATACATAGATATATAGGAGAAGAAAGAGAGAAGTAATGTGGGAGCACACCATTAGAGAGGGAACACACTATCTCAAGTCATTAATTAAACTTAATCTACCACCATCCTTAATTAATGAAAGAATTTTCACCTTTTTTATCAATCAAGACACTACAAATGGCTTACCAAGTTGAAAATACCTATAAGGCCCCAAGAATGCATTGAATGCCCCTAGCTAAAGTTCCTAACACTAGACCTTTTCTTTGATCCTTCATGACATCTCTCACTTAAGGATAAAAATTCATGCTCACAGATTTGATAGAATCATGGCTTTTTACGTTTTAGGTGGCTACTTTTCAAAAATATGTCTATGCTAAGGAGGAGGACCCTTTGCATTAATCACATATCTACTCTATCTCCATGTTTGGATCATAGGTTCATCCTATAGATAGAAAACAAATCTAAGATTATTGGTTTTCCTATAGATTTCATATTAATACAGACCTATAGACTATATAGCCTCTTTTTCTAGATTATAATAGGTCCAAATAGGCCCATTTTATCTCTGCAAGAACCAAGAGTTCATTGTATACATAGCTCTTCATTTAAGAATGGTGAACAAAGTCATAGATGAACCCTACAAGATATAAAATTTTGAATTAGAGGTCTATATAAAGATCCAATAGTGGTCCCTTTATGTTCCTTATACTTGAATGCATGGCTATGGAATTTTAATGGTGCTCAAACAAGATTTAATGGTGGTGGAACAATCCTATAAGACCTTATTTCCTTTCTCAAAAATGATTCCTCAACTTCTATTGAAAGTTCTGGGCTCACCTTTATTCTAATTGGTTGTCGATGTCTGACTCAACTTATTGACATATTAACCTTTGATCACATCATCAATCTTGATCAGTAAGATTAAGCAAGATCCATCGATCTTGCCCTTGACTTTTGAACTCTATCCAAGCTTGTGCCTCATGTCAAATGTGCATTAATTCTCAAGATTTATTGTCAATCTATAGCCTCACATGGTGGCCTCTTGAGATCCTTGACCTTTTGACTCATCTCTCACCATTATACAATAATGTATAAAATAGTGTTGTCATTGATTTACTTAGACCCACCTTCCTATCAGTCGAGCTCACATCATTGGATCTCTATTTGATTGATCCACAACAACATATTTTAACCAACTTATATATTTTTAAGGAATTTAACCTAGAGACCTTTTAAATCATTTGAATCTTATGAAAACTATTAGATCTTAATTTTCATCATGCAAGCTCAAGTGGCTCATTTGATCTTGATCAAATTTGAACTCATTAAGGACTTTTTGAATCCAAATGATCATTTTTTAAAGTTCAAACTTGACACTTACATGAATGACATATATTATAGGTCCAAATTTGAACACTTAGATCTTGTGATAGAAATCTTGGATAGACATGAAACTTGTAAAGTGTGCCCTTGGCATGAAGAACTCCATGGTGATAAAATATATTGGTTGGTGATGCTTTCTGAGTGGACTTATAAAATACATAATTCAACTGGTCCATTTGTTCCTACATGATGTCCTAGTGAAGGTCTATCTTACTTAGGCTTAGGCTTGACCTTTTACATGATTTTCTAAGGATCGAATGAGTTCCTAGGGCTTGTGTAAAACTTGTTTCATGCTATTGAACATTATGACCACCATGGGGACCTTTTTTCATGAATTTAGAAAAACTACACTTTAAGTGAACTTAAAGTGTTTCAAAATATTTATAAGCTACATAATCTATTTGGTCCACTCATTCCATCCAAAACATTTATTGATCTACTCATCCATTAGTAACCTGATCCATCTAGGCACAAGCTTGGTATGTGGGCCAAAAATGGCCAAAAATAACCCTATTCCTTGCTTGAATATTAGGAAGGGATTAGTTAGAGGATTGGTTTTATACATTAGTGTTTAAGTTTGGGTTATTCCAACTCATCAATGATGTTTTTATAGAGCTAAACTGGCTTCTCTTATACCCCTCTAGGCCAATAGATGCATTGATGTCCTATCTAAACATATTCTAAGGGTATATCAATACCCATAGAATAAATGAAAGGAGAGAAGATGGATAATACAAAGGACAAGGAGAAGAAAAATATATATTTAAAGGATGAAGTCCTTCACATTGAGTTTACCAATTTTTATGCACATAAATTGACATGCACTAACCCATTACATTGGCTTCTTCATCCAAACCTCAGGTAGTCAAGTGCATAGGTTAACATGTGATAATTTACATGCATATAGTGTCTAACCATCCCAAAAGACATTTAAATCATTGGTAAATTTATTATTTATTTTCATGAATTTTTCACCTCATGTTAATAAATAATAATATATTATTATTTAATTAATTACCAAGGTAAGATAAGGTTCATTTAAGCCCAATTAAACATTAAATACTCTAACATTATTTTGGATATAAAATGATTTTTAATTTTTACCGCTAGTTTTTCTTTATCATCTACTTCCATGTTATCCATTCATTTCCTCGTATGACATTCTCAACCTTATTTGAATTATGAAACTTTCCCAAATTACTCTCACAACATGATCAATCAATGACATTAATTTTTAGTACTAGGAGCCTATTTATCACCTATACTCATTCCTTCAATGATCCTATCATGTTTAACTACAATTATTATATCATAGCATACTTTGATATCACACCTATGAAAAATAAAAATAAAAATAAATCCTAATGTATATGTGTCATCTAGCACTTATTTGTGTTTTTTCGTAAATTGAGCTTAGTTATGATAGGGATTGAGTTTAATACCATTTACTCAAACTATAATAATGTTTACCTATAAATATCACAACATATTATTTCCTTAAACTATCATATGGTGGATTATATAGGGCCCTTCCACTTAATTTGTATTTTTATTGAGTGTGGTTTGAATATACTATTGTATAAGATGACCATCTACTCTGGTTGAAATTCCTTGGATCACAACTTATGATTGTACCATGCTTCATTCTATGATTTTTTATTCCTTTGTCCCATGCTTCATTTTATGATTTTTTATTCCTTGATTGTCCCATGCTTCATTCTATGATTTTTTATTCCTTGATTCTATTTTTATACCTATTGTGTCTCTTTCATGTGAGTGAATTTGAGATATTGATTCAATAATGATTATATATCACCAATATTTATTATCATTTTAATTCATAATCTAGGTACTATGTACTCCATTAGCATGAGGACTTCTATTACATAAACTAACTGGAATGAAGTTAATCTCATCACATGCTTGTAGTTGGTTATATACACTCATAATATTGATATTATGTGATATTCTTAGTGATCCCTCTATATGTTTTATATCTTTGTGATAATTTTCTCTAGTACCTTGTTAGATGATTCTACTTGGTCATTTTATTGATGATGATAGGAAATTCCATTCTAGGGTGTTATCATGAACTCCACTATAAAAGTTTTTATGGTATTATTTATAAAGTGTGTTCCCATATCCATGATTAAATTCTAAGGGCAACTGCATGTTGTGATGATATTTTTTATAGAGCTTCATAGAAATTTTCACACAAGAAATAGGAATCTTTATTACCTTGACTCACTTATGATGTATTTTGATGAAGTTTTAATTTATTAGCATTATGGTGATTATAAGTGAAGTATTAGGCCTTATAAAATTTATCACCCACTATTAAAATTATTGCATAGTAATAATTTCATTTAGTGGCATAGCATCTCTCTGGTTCAATTTATCGATACACTAACAAACATCACAACTTAACATTATAGGCCACCATATCCCATTATATTAGATCTTCCTCATATTAAATTATCCTAAAAAGTGGAATATTTTAAACCATTTATGATCTTCATCCAATACATATGCTTGTTCGTGCTACAAATATAGTCTATAGAGGATGTTTTCTTTATCTAGCTTGTAATTAAATACACTAATAATATTGAATGATAAGGCACTTGTGACTAGTTAATTGTTTTTTACATTTTGTGTAGTGCTCATGGAAATTTCCATGTTTCCAAAATCTCTTTATCTATTCCATTTTTTCTAGAATCATAACTACCCTAAACAAAGGTGCTTCTAGAGAATCATTTTACAACTCCTCAATCTCTTTACCTATTTTACTCTAGCTAACATGATCTATCACTATGTTCTCCCATATTGTCTTCACATTGATTTTTTAATTGATGTTATTGGAAAAATATTAACTGTATTAAAATTATTACTCTCAAAAATGGTTTATTAACCAAGTATCATAATGTCTGGTGATCCATAATTAATTCAAATGAAATAGATAATAAATAATGTTGATACTTATATAAATTGAACACCATGGCCAAGGATTATTTTTTCATGGTAGTGTAATTATTTTTGATAGCGCACATCTTGTTAATTTAAAAATGAAATGGATTATCCAACTCTCCTCCTCCCAATTACAAAAGTACAACTCCAATTGTTTACCTAGATGCATCCACATGAACATGGAACATCTTGCTCCAATCTAAAAAAATTCAAAATTGGAGACATGATCAATATCTAATTTATTTATATAAAAAAGGTTTGAATTATTGAATCCTCAAATTTATTATTTTTATCTAGTAATTTATCAAAATATGCTATAATGGATACATATCCAAGAATAAATTTATAGTAGTATAATGTGTGGCCCATAAATGATAACACTTTGGGATGATTATTTGGTGGTTTGATCCATATGATGATTATGATCTTGGCCTGATCAATAAAAATTCCTTCACTTCACACCAAATCTCCTAGTAGGACACCAAATGGTGTGAATAATAAGAAATTTTTTAGATTTATAGTGATTCCCAACACCTAATTAATTACAAATTTTAAAGGGGTTCCTATAACAAAGAGAATATTTCTAAGTCATCCAAACACACATCCATAAAATCATGGATGTAATATTTGAATGTATTAAACACACACACACACACACACACACACACACACACACACACACACACACACACACACACACACACACACACAGAAGATTAATGGCACATTTATAAGCCAAAATGCATTAAATTATAGGCAAAGTATCCCTACTCTATTGTGAAAGTAATATCTACTTGATCCTTCACTATGATGGAAATTTGATGGTAGCCACAAAACCCATATATAAAATAATATACTTTATGTCTTGAAAAAACTTCTAGTACTTAATTAGTCAATGGTATAGGGAAGGGATCATTGATAAAAGCATTATGTAGTGTGTGATAGTCCCCAAACTATGATATTTAATTATTTATTTGGATACACTACTATTGGGCTTACATAATCTAAATTTAGTATGGGATAAATTATTTGAGCTTCTACTATGTGATCCATCTCTTACTTTACCTTCATCTTCATATTAAGATTCAATCCTATAGGGTCACTTCATGATTGGTCCTACACATTGCTTAAGATAAATATGTGTTTCCCCTAATGAAGGGTATACACTCTTAGCCTCACTAAATTTGATGGGAAAGGCATATTCATAATCTCATAATAATTGTATAACCTTGGAAATATGTTTCTGCATTTATTAATCCTTGACTGGCACAATTTTAGGTATTTTTTTGTATATCTATGTTCTCCATTATTTTCCATACGTGTTATGTAAAAACATTTATATCTTCAACCTTTATGGAAACTAGAAATTATTTATGGTCTAGCTCTTCTACAATTTTTGGATTCTATAGATTTTATTCTTCTATCTTATTTGCATTATTCTTCTTAATCAACTTCATACTCCTTTCCAGATTGAACAACCCCTTTAAGTCCAAGTCCTCCTCACTCTTTGTATCCATTGATCTAATCACATTCTTATATATCTTATAATAATACTAAATGATAAATCCCTTTTATTCCTAAGTGTATTGGCATGTTATCAAATTTTCATGTATGGTCATATCTGGTCAATCTAGGAATTACATTTGGTTCATATCAGCTACCCTATAACACAAAAATATTTTAATTTTTTGTGTACCATAGGATTCACATCTTCGAATACAAAAGTTTGAATGAAATATTGTTGGACCTTTAGCCATGGATTTGTTTCCATTCTACATTATTGATGAATATACTAGGATTTAGGAAGAGAGGTTAATTTTACCTAAAATAAGTACACCCAATACTTTAGATCAATATGAGACATCTTTTATATATCCACACAAGGTTGAACATGCATCTCCAATCATTTTCCTACCTAAAATTGTGGATATTTGTTTGACATGTGAGGTGAAATATGAAATATCATGTTTAACATCTCACAATTCCTCCCAATTGAGCTCATATGATCTATGCACATCCCATAAAATAGTTGTGATCCACTTGAGTGCGCAATTCAATGTGTGTCCTCATGTTTTTATTTGTAAAATATCACTCTCTAACCCATGAATGAAACTTGTAAAGTCCTTTCTGCTAAAATACAAAGGAATTTTTCTATCTATTGTGAAAAACATATGTATTGGGATATTTTTGTGATCTCCTTAAATCAAATTTACCATATCCACTTGTGAGTCCCCATTAATAGATAATGTCGACCTCCATGATATTTTACCTTCCTCGATAGTTTTTATGTAATCTATATCAATCATAGACAACTAATAGATGTTTTTAATTTCAAATTGTGTATGTGATCATAAAAAATGTGAATTATTATATGCTCTTCAAAATTATTAGGGTGGTCAGGTTTTGTCCCAAAAAAATTTCTTCATTAAAATTTCCCAATTTTATTACCCAAACAAAGATTACATTATGAAGTCCAAACTTTTCCTAAATAATAATTTTATTCTACTTAATCATTTTTAGGAAACATGAAGATGATATTTCTTAAAATTACACACCCAAGAGGCTAGGATTTCTTGGCCCCTAGGTGCATCAAATTAAAAAGCATGGATAAATGTTCCTAGGTGTGTTTTCACACCTAGTAAACCCCCAAGGCCAGGATGACATAGCCTCATAGACATGTATGATGTGAAGACACTCCCATGTTGAAATTAAGGGTGTCCTAATGTATTTCATGCTCATGTGGTTAGGTCACCTAGAATGTGGGTATATATTGTGGATGTATAGAGGAGGCATGGGACTTAAAATATGCAAACTTTTCAAAATTTTACTATAAATATCTCTTTGTGTACCCATGTTGCCTATAATCTATACCTCTATACTATTTAAGCCTATAAAATACTTAATATCCCAAATTTCATTCAAAACATTTATTTTTTGGTAGACTTATAACCTATACTCCTATTCAAGTCAACATACCCCCATTTTTGAAAAATGAGGACCCTTTTTCAATTTTGCAAATTTTTATATAGATTAACATTCAAATTAATTAGAGTACATTATCTAAATATCATAGTTCTCAAGTATCATAGTCAACATACCCCCATTTTTAAAAAATAAGGACCCTTTTTCAATTTTGCAAATTTTTCTATAGATTAACATTCAAATTAGTTAGAGTGCATTATCTAAATATCATAGTTCTCAAATATCATAGTTCTCATCTAGCTTAATTGACATGTTTACATATAATCCTTGTTTGAATTCATATAATGTTGCTAACACTTAATTCATGTATTTTTATGTTACATGTTTGATTGATCTTCATCATAATGAATAATGTTTAGGGTTTTATGATTTAATGCTAATTTGACTCTTTTATTAACCTTTGGTACTTAGTCAAATAATTAAATCCATGATTGAATGGTGTTAGAAAATTTGGTATAATTGCTTTAGTCTAATTTTTATTTTGAAAAGGATTTACATTTACATGGGCACATTTTATTATATTTTAAACCTAGTTTAAATTTTATCCTAAGTTTTATCATGTTTATTAATACTTATAAAACCTTAGTGTAAAATTTAACCTAAGTCTATATATATTTGAACCCTTCACTAAATTAATTGTTCATATGAATGAATTAACATGGTTTCTCCAAGTGGCAAAATCTTGGGAGCTTGAAATGAAGTTCAATAATCTATGGGCAAAGCTGGAGTTCATAAGTCAAACCCAAATATCGATAGTGCATGTTAATAATGTAATGGAGATCTGATGGTGAGCATGGAATCAAGGAATAAAAGGATTCTAAAATCAAACATGAGACTGATAAGTGTCAAAATCTTGAAAAAGTGATAACATATCTAATGGCAAGCAAAGGTCAATAAATCAAGGATCTTAAGGTGGAACGTGAGAGTGAAAAGTGTCAAAATCTTAGAGAGTAATCAATAAAATCAATGACTCACATACAAGCTTGTATATAAATATGGAAATAGATAGTTCATGCTTGATTATGTAGGATCAACGTTGTGAGTTTAATCTTATAGAAGGAAGATCGATGGCTCATATTTTTTTTTTACATTCAAGATCAATGGTGTGAATGGAGTAAAAAATTCAAAGATCCCATATTAAATGTGATGCTACTAAGTGGTGTGAGAGCATTCAATCAATGAATACTATTTGAAAGGTATAGAGAGAGCACATGGAACTATTAAGTGTCTCAATTTTTGGGAGATCTAGAGGAAGATCAATGGCCCATGATGAAGTCAAGGTTAGGAGGATCTTTTAAGAGATAAATGATGTCAATTTGATCATGCTTAACTATTTCATGAGTTAATGACATGTGTCTAAAAGTGATAAATGGTCACATTTTTAATAAATAAATAATGTGACATGGTAGTGCCACATAGGCAAACCACATCATGCTACAAGATCTTATGGACCTGAGCATGTGAAAGGTATAAATATGCAATCAAAATGTAATTTAAGTCACCAAAACTCATATTTTGAACTATATTATCACCATTAAAGACCTATGTGAGCCTCTAAAATCCCTAAAGTGTATACAAATCCCTAATTTCCTATGAATTAATTATGATTGAGCTAAGAAGAGTTGAGATATTATGTGCAAAAGGAAAATGCAATTATAATTATAAAAATGGAAACTCATAAACATAAGAATTTGAGATATATTTGACATTATATGCTGAAGGATGAGTTTTTAAGGACACATAATTTGTAGTTTCTTATTTTATCACATGGAATAATAATTATTCCAAATTATTCTAGACAATTGGAAAACCAACCAGCTATCACCAAGGAAGAAGAAATCTTCCCAAAAAAGAGATCTTATGATGACATTATGGCCATACAGATGACTAGAATTCACTATGCAGCTGCTAAACCATAGGTACTTCATTGCATTGATGTTCTTAGTCCCATTTTCAAAGTAGCTAAAATAGACAAAGGCATGTTTATTAATGAACATAATCTGAATTAAAGTGCTTTCATATCCCCAATCATATTTGAGTCTTACTATAAATTTCCCAAGCCTTAGATTGAGCTAACCTCAGTTAATCCATGGGATAAGAAGCAAATATGATGGATAATCTAGCTATTTGCTTGGAATTTGGTAACCAGGTTATTGTGGACCCTATTAAGAATATCCCTATAAGTCAGTTTAGACTTGGAGTTAGGATGGTGATGACCATGATAAAAAAGTTAAATGTTTGTGAAACCATAGAATATGTAGAACCAATATGGATCCCCATGGTGTATTTCATTATTGAAAAGGTAATGGTTCATCCATTAGGTGAGATAATCAATGTCTCCCTAAGTAGACATGTATATGTAATCAAGAATAAAAAAGATTAAGTTTTATATGAGTCCTATCCACTATATGACCTGTGTGAAACCAAAAATATCCCCAATTAGAGAAAATGTTACTCAGACCATTTCCTAATACTATTCTAAATTACATATATATAAGTATAGAGATCACATCCAGTTCATTTATGATTGTGTCTACCCTGCATTAAGTGAATCTATAGATGGTCTTCCTATGATGAGATTTAACCATTTTATCAAGAAAAGCATTGAAACAATTTGAGACATATGGTTATACCCTGACTATATAGTTATAAGGATTGAGTGAACCCAAAGTTCTCCTCTCAAATTGCCAATCTATGTACTTGATAAATTAATATAACAAGAGGTGGCCTCCCAACTCTTCAATAGGATTGATAAAATTTGTAAGAATAAAAAGAAGGGTCTCTTGCATAGTTTTACAATGATAATTGGTAAAACTATCTTTAGATAATGGGACAATATTGAGGTTGCATCAAAGCATATGCTATATTTCAACCTATAGATGGGTGATCTTAGATAATGAGACCATTATGGAAGGGCAAAAGAACACTTAAATCTAAAAGGTATCTTGAATGTACCATATAAACATGAGCCTAGTGCATTTAACTTCATATACATTAAATCATCCTTAATATATGAATTTGATAGGAAGTTAAAGGAACACAACATAAGGCCTGAGTCTAGATTGAATAGGGACCATAAAATGGAAGATAGATGGCAACTAGGCCCCAGGTAGTATCATTTAATTGATATTGGTTCCTCTAAATTTACCATAAAAAAGGTACAAGTAGAATACAAGCCCACAAATAAATGGCTAGATGAAATGGCTTCTAGTTCATCATTTCCTAAATCTTCAAGAGAACTAGAGTGAGATCTACCTCAGTAGGAGGTACATATGATAGCATTAGACCCCAATGAATCCATTAAAGATGCACTTAGGATTCTATCTATGACTTATGAGATAGATTTAGATAAAGAGGCAAAGATAGAAGAAGTCAATTAGGATAAGGGAAAGTCCTTGGACTTGATGGTTATTGACACCCCTAAAAGGAAGGCTAAGATGGCCATTGCTCCAAAGGTAACTATTAAACCACCTTTGAGTGAAGTCAACTTGTTTAGTGAAGAAAACATATTATATGGTCCACCTATTCCCAAGTGGTTAATTTATGAACCAAGATTAGAAAAAATTCCCACTATTAATCATCCATGGGCTATGGTGAAGGTTATAACATCCTAATACAATAAGAGTTGAGACCCTATATCATTGATTTACAAGAATAAAAGGTAAAGAGATTGGATACCCCATTTTATCTAGTAATATAATCATAAGTAGAGGTCCCATTTCTACATGTGACCCAATCTTCAATTGGGGTTAGGTTTGATCCAAGTAATACTAATTTGCAAAGGGTGCTTAAGAAAATAGTCATGCAAGGTGTTATAGAGATTACATATCAAAAGGTGGATCCCTTAACTAATTTGACCCAAAAAGGGATAGAGACCCAATGAGGATCCAATATTTGAGGAAGATGTACTAGAGCTAGCTCAAGCACAATTAGAATAGTTGTAAGTTACTATCAAAGGCCTGAAGCAATAAAGTAAATTAAAGGAGAATATATCCTATCAGTTCCAAGGGATATTGTCAATAAGTTTGAAGCAATAATTTATGACAAATTTAGATTTTTGAAATCTATAAGGTCTAAGAAAGACATGGTGAATAGGTAGCATTCCATGGTTGTGCAACAAGTCAATCAATGGTAGGCTTTAAGTAATAAGGTAAAGGAATTAATTTGTATATTATATAGGACTAAATCCCTAAGTTTAAAATAGTTAGCCTAGCTCATTTAAATATGGCTATGGTAATATTAATAGAAAATATCAAGGATATGAAAAAATGGTCCAAAGCCATGGAGGGACTTTTGAATGATTTCAAGAAATTGGAGAACTAGATGGTGCATACACTAGGAGGATTGATCAAAGACCCATATACCCTTATCCCTATGGGTTTGATAATAGATGATGAATTCAAACATAGGGATAATAAATTCATGTAATAAGTGAAGAGAAAAAGCCAAGGCACAATAGGGGAAGATGATAAAATAATCTTGGACATGATCCTATTTATAGAGGAGAAAATTGGTGATGCTAGAAGCATCAAGAAAGTAATGGGTAGTGATGAAAAAGACTTGAAATACTTAGAAGACCAAGAAGAGGAACTATTCATGGAGCCTATCCTCAATTCTAGATTGGTTGATGAATAGCATGATAATGCAATGAAGATGAAGCACTAAAAGTAGAAGATTAAAACTAGAGGAGCTTCTCAAAATCAAATTTGTTGACTTGGCATATTTTTTTGTAGTAAAACATGTATATAATTTGAAAAAAGAATATTCTATTTTATAAAATCATGTGCATCTTGTAAAGTGCATTGCTTATAAGTTAGTCCATTTTGTAAAGTGCTTTATTCTAGAATGTTGTAGAAGGATAGTTGTCCTTGACACTTGTCCAATTATCATTTGATATGAATTATTGACATACCTCAAAGTCTTCTATAAAAGGGGTATTATCATTTGTAAAAGAAGAGGGAATTTTAGAGAAAAAACTAATTTGTAAATTTGGAGAAAATTAATGCAAGCAAGGGTATCTTGTAAGGATTGTCTCATATTTGTTTGTGTATTTTGTTATCATGGTTGCTTCCTAAAACATTTGGTTTGATGTTCAAATTTGAATTGCTTATATGAATCTTAGATGTGCATGTGTGA
The DNA here is from genome assembly GCA_037957365.1 of Torreya grandis. NCBI lineage: Eukaryota > Viridiplantae > Streptophyta > Pinopsida > Cupressales > Taxaceae > Torreya > Torreya grandis. The sequence goes on along the minus strand of JARHVA010002882.1, from coordinate 852,264 downwards.
ATGTAGAATTGTCAATTTGTGCTTAGGATAGGTTGATTGAAAGACTTTAGATTCATTTAATTTCCATTGCTTTTATTGAAGATGTGTTAATGTTATTTTCTTGTGGAAATAAATCCTTAAAGTGAATTTTAGTTCTTATTTGTATTATTTAAAAATCCTTAGACATTTGCTTGGTATATGATGGGATCTGTGCCTTTGGATATTTCATGTCATATATTGGTTTGACTATATGTCTTTGATGAAATTAAAAATTTGTCATAATGTATGACTAAAGATTAGAGATACCTTTATTATCTACCCTACCCTTCCTTTTGTTCATTTTTTAATCAAATCATTGTAGTTTAACTCTCATTGTAAATATACATACTAGATTAGACTTCAGACTTTAGGTTTTGATCATAATTCACTATACTTAGTTCAAATTACTATCATATTTTATAAGCAATATTTAATACCATGGTTACTCCCAATAACTAGTTATATCATCATATTTTGAATTAGTTAATTGCTTTTCCGCTATTCCACCAAAGATCATAGGAAGATCACAAACAACTAATCATGTAATAGATTCTTTGAATCTTGAAATGAGAGGTTTTAAACACTCTATAAACCCTATGATACACTTTAAAGCATCAATAGGAGGGTTTCATTAGTGCTAAAATGAGGGCCTTTAGCTAAAACTTTGTTAATTTGAAGTATCTTTGCTAATTATAGTGAATTTTGCTCAAAGATCAGTTGATTCTTTGTAGATTTGTGTTTTTTTAGCTCAATTGTGTAAATATCATTGATACTCATGGTTTTATACTAGTATTTAGGCTTATTTAGCTAAAGATAGCTAATTTTTAAATATTTATGATATATTGTTGCAAAGGTAGTTTAAGCTTTGTGAATTTGATGTGTTTGAGGTTAGTGATAGAAATTTTGTTCAAAGATTGGTTGATTCTTTGAAAATTTAGGTTTATTTAAACTTAAAAGTGTAAATATCACCATACTCACAAGTTTGAAGGTATATTTAAGCTAATTCAATTAAATATAATTTTTATTTGAAATAATTATATGAATTCATGCAAAATTTTTTTTACATGTAAAGCTGGTCATTATTCTTTATAAAGATAATGTTTATACATCGTATTTTGAACATAATTCAAATTTTACAAGTTGGAACTACTAAGAATAAACTAGGTCAAGGTCTGAGACAAGGTTACCTCTTATTTCTTTGGAGATTCATAAGAAATCAAGAGTAGATAAAGGTAAGCATAGGGTTTATAAATCTCAAACTACTTCACCTATTCATAGTGCTCTTATGTTCAACCCTTATCAAGGTATGGCATGGTTAGGTGGATCTTCCTTCAATGTGCCTAGTTAGGTACATGGATTACCTATAAATCTTGAGAAGTTTTTACTTTCTTTTATTCTTACAGGTGTGGTTACTACTAAAGAACATATCAAGTCTTTTAAGGCTACTTTAAGATTGTTGAATTTCATTCATGAAGATGTTGTTTGAAGATTGTTTCCTTTCCCTTTCAAAGATGCATCATATTATTGGTTTATTAACCTTATTGAGAATTAAATTACCATTTTTAATTATTTAAAAATTATTTTCATTGATCAATTTGGAAATATCATCAGTCCTTATGTCCTTTATAAAAAATTCACTATGACGAAGAGAGATTCAAGTGAAACTATTAAAGATTTCAATGACAAATTCTAGAAGATATTTAACAGAACTATATCTCCCTATAGAACCAATGAATATTTAGATTTAGATATTTATAAGGATTCTTTAGATCTAATGACTTATATTTTTCTAAAAATATCTGTTGGAGTTATAAATGCATTGGCCTTAGCCTATGTTGAAGTGGTGGAAATAAGTGATCAAATGCAACCCCAGGGTCAATTAGCATATGCCATCCCAAATTTCAATCCTAATTTATCTAAATTAAATATCATTCCACATGTTAATCAAAACACACCTAATTTTAATCAAACCCTAGTTTTAAATCATTTACCTTTGAGTCATGTTCATCTGGGTCAAAACCTAGGATTCTTAAATAACACTACAAGTGGATCTCATCCACAAGATCAAATATATATGGTGTCAAAAACTATTATTATTACTTAATTTCATAATTTAGAGTCACCTACGAATGAAAATGACTCCATACTCCAGATGGTTAAAAAACTAAACACTATTTTTTTCATTGCAAAGACAAGTAGGTAACATTGAGGAAAGTTCCAAAAAAAATTACTTTTATTAAAGGTTCAATATACTTATAAATAGGTTTCACAATATAAAAAATAACAAAAATAATAATGAGTCATTTTCAAATTAAAAAACTCTTGAAATAAAAATTTGTGATATAGCTTTAACTAAATATTATAGAGTTTATAACACTTCAAATCATGGTAAATTAGATTATATAGAATTTTATAATGCTTTTGAGTTATTTAAAGATGAATTAGATAAATTTGAAGGTGGGCCTAATAAATATAATACTATAAGTACATTTGGTTATTTAATTTCGTCTAATTTTTTTGACACAACTCTCATGGTAGAGACATTTGATTTTACATTCCAAGATGAAAATGAACCTGAAGATACTCCAAAGGAGATTCATGCTTTTTAACAATATCTAAAAATGATTTATCCACTGAGGAATAAAAAATAACAAAATTAAACATTGACAAGTTCAACTCCACCAAACAACTTTGATACTCCTAATCCCATAGTAGACATTAATCTAGAACCTCCAAAAGGAAGTAACATTAGAAATAATGTATATTCATCTAATTTTTATACTAGGAGTGGATATAATATAGTTGAGGACATGAATAAGATTAAATATAATATAACTTTACATGAATTGATTCAAATTACTAAAAAAAGAGACTTCTTTCTATAATCTTTAAGCAAAAATCCTAGTAAATCACAAAAACTTGCAAATGCTAATATAGTGATGTATAAAAACAAGGTAGAGGTTCCACCTTTCCTACTAACTATTAGAGTTTTTGGTAAAAACTTGCATAATTATTTGTTAGATTTAGGTGCCTCTACAAATATCATGCCAAAAGGTATTTGTGAAAAGATCAATTTAACTCCTATTAAGTTTGATAAAGTAGTTATTCAATTAGACAAATCAAGAGTTAAAATAATTGGTGAATTGTTGAATGTTCATACGTAGCTTACTTTAGATCCAAGAGTGTAGAAATTCATAGATATTCAATTTGTGGACATTCTAAATGCTTATGGAATGCTGCTCAGATGGGATTGGACCAAGTCTTTAAATGGATATATGTCAACTGACTTTTCTCATATGTGTCTTCCATAGAAGGGAGTTACTAATCAAATTCAGATTGAAAGGGAACCAAAAATGAAAAACCTAATCACTGAATATAATGTAGTAAATAAAAGGATCAACATGGAAAATCTAATCTAGGAGTTAATACACTTGACACTCCCCAAGTATGTGACTTTAAAAACTCTCATGTTATGCCTAGATTGTGAAAATTATATTTTAATGGTTTTAGATGCAAATTTAGATTTAGAGTAGGATTTTTTCTAATCAATCCCATTGGGAAGGAATTTAATGCTTCTTACAAACTTTAGTTTCCTTACACTAATAATTTGGTAGAGTATGAATATTTAATCTTAAGATTACAATTTGTTATAAAACACAAGGTCAAAGAACTAATAGTGTATGGTGACTCTAAATTAGTAGTCAATCAATTTAGAAGCAAATACTAATGCAAACTATCATATCTTAAGAGATACAAGTTTAGAGTATGGGATTTTATTGAGTACTTTGGTGATTTTAATATTATCTCAATTTATAGAGAATAAAATCAGTTTGTTGATGAGCTAGCCTCAATTGTAGCCAATCTCATGCCAAATCAAGATTCAAAATTGGAAAATATTAGCATTGAGTTAGTATTATGTCCCTCAGTTCCCAACAATGTTAACCATCTACAAGTGTTTAATGATGATCAATAAAATCTTGATTTCATGAACAACGTAGGAGTATTTGAGTCTCATATTATTGATGAGGTCAATGACGATTCTCTTGATGAAGACAAAGTTGATGACAAGGTTATACAATTGAATGACAACAAAATTCCCAAAGGCATGATTGCCTTAGAAAGACTATTTGATCAAGATATGCCAGCTGAAACTTTTAAAGTTCCCAAAGTGAGTGGGAAGGATTATAACTTAGTTGACATAGGAACTCAAATTCAACCTCATCTAGAAAATATTGGTACAACTTATACAAACATATAATCTAGAAAGGTTAAACAGTTGTTGACCAAGTACAAAGATGTTATAGCATGGTCCTATGAAGAATTGAAGATATTTTATCCTAGAGTCATTACCCATAACATTCCATTAAAATAAGCTTGTAAACCTTTTAGATAAAAGCAAAGAACAATAAATATTGTTTTAGAACTATTAATTTATAAAGAGGTCAATAAGCTATTAGATGTAAAAAATAGTTTTTCCAATTAGACATTCTACCTAGGTAGCTAATTTAGTACTAGTTAGAAATAAAATTGGGGAGCTTAAATTATGCATAGACTTTAGAAATTTGAATAGATATTCTAAAAAGGATAATTATCATTTACCATATCTTGACCAAGTAATTCAAATTGTTAGTGGTTCTGCTATGATGTCTTTCTTAGATGGTTTTTTAGGTTATAATAAAGTAATTGTAAACAAGGGGGATAGAATGAATACTGAATTCACAATAAAGTGGGACACTTTTGCCTATAAGAGAATGCCTTTTAGACTAATAAATGTAGAAGAAAATTTTCAAAGAGTTATGGACCATGATTTTTAAGGTCTCATAAGTAAGTGCTTCATCATATATATAGATGATCTAACTATGTTTTATACATTTACAGTAGGTATTTGAACATTGTAGAAGGTATAAAATTTCCCTTAATTCTAAGAAATCATGTTTTGTATTAGAGAAGGAAATTTATTAGGACATGTTATAACCAAAGAGGGGATTTTTATATATCTTGATAGAGGTGATGTCATATCCAAGATAGAACCTCCTAATAGTAGAAAAGTATTAAAGTCTTTTTTGAGAAAATCAATTTTGTGAGAAAGTTCATTTCTAGTTTTGAAGAAATTGTGAAGCCACTTAATGACATGTTGAATAAGGATGCCAAGGTCATATGTATTGAAGAAGAAAATAAATAATTCAAGGAAATTAAAGAATAAATTGGATAGACACTAGTGTTGATAAGTTTTTATTTCATAAATTTTTTGATTCATAACATACTATAGCAACTATTTTAACTAAAAAAATAGATAAATGTGATCATATAATTACATTTATGAACACTAATTTTAAGAATTATAATTTAAATTATTCTTTGATTTATAAGTAATCATTTGATTTAGTTAAGGTAGTTAAAAAGTTTAGTCACTATATTCTTAGGAATAAACTGCATGTGATATTACTGGATCCTGATACTAAACTTATGCTTATTCAATGTGAACTAGGATAGAGAAGAGGTAAATGGATGTCTATAATCCAAAAGTATGATATTGAGATTAAAACTACCAAGTTGGTAAGGTGTCAAATATTTATTTAATTAATTATTAACACCAATCCTAAATTAAGTGTCATGCAAGTTGATCAACAAAAATTCCAACCCAATGATTGGTATGATGTAATTATTGATCTTATAATTGATGGTTCTTATCATACAGGATTGAGTAGAGAACAAAAAATATATTTGAGACTCAAGGAAACACATTTATTGATCAAGGATGGGGTACTCTTCAAAAAACATTATGAAGGAATATACTTAAGATGTGTTTCAAAGGAAGAAGCAACTGAGATATTGAGTGCTTTTCATGAGAAACTTGAGAGTGGACATCCCTCTGGAAAAAAAATAGCTCATAAAATCTTAAGCATATAATATTATTGGCCCACCATATTAAAAAATGCACATAAACATGTTAGAGAGTGTCATCAATGTCATATTTTTGACACCAAAGAACCAAAAATAGCTATGCCATTGAAGCTAGTGTTAATTGACAAACCTTTTGCTCAATGGGGTTTGAAATTTATGGGGGTAAATAATCATAATTATTAATATGGTCACAAATATGTTCTTACTTCTATTGATTATTGTACTAGAAGGATGGATGTAGTAGCAACAAAGCAATGCAGAGTTGAAGATGTAATCAAGTTCTTAGAAAAGAACATTTGCACAAGATTTAGGACACTAGTATCATTAGTTTTTGATAATGTATCAACCTTTATATATATTAAGATGAATAAGTGGGCCTATGATAAAAACATAATTATTGAGTTCTAATCAAATCATTACCCTCAAGGTAATAGAGTCTCAGATTCAAATAATAATAACTTGATGAAAGCTATCAAAAAGTCTTCAACCCAACAACCAATAACATGGAATTAATTAATTAAATATGCTATTTGGGTAGATAAAACTAGAGTGAAGAAAGATATAAAAGCATAACCATCTATTTTGGTGTATGGTCAAGAGCTAATATTTATAATTGCACTCAAACTACCAACCTTCAAGTTCATATAAGAGTACATAAAAGAAGATCAAGAATATTCAAATTCAAGGTTGTTTGACATCATATAAATGGAGGATACAAGGGAAGAAGCATTTACCAAATTTAGTAGACATCAAACCACAATCAAAATATGGTTTCAAAAACATTCAAAGATCAAGGTGTTCAAGTAGGGACACGTAGTTCTCCTATGATAAAAAGCCTCAGAACCAAAAGGAAAACATGGGAAATTCACTCCTTTGTGGATTGGTCCTTATAAAATTGTTGAGACATTGGGAGACAACACCTTAAAGCTCAAATACTTGTAGGGAGTAGAGTTCACTTTACCAACTAACGGGAAATACCTCAAGCACTATATCTCTATTGTTTCACCTCATGTCTTCATGTAGTGATTTATAAGACTAGTTAGAGTTAGTCTAGGTAGGATTAGATTAGTTTCATTTCATGTTCCTTATTTGTAAATAGTTTTTGTACATAGTTATTTATTTATTGTCTATTTTGATTATTGTGTTTCCTTTTTTTTGCTTTATTCCCTACTTTCAATAACTCTTTTTCAAAATAGTTTCCAGCTTCAATACATGTTGCTCAAAATAAATCCATAAATCAAGAATGAAATTATGACTCTTAAACATTGGTTGATCATGGATTATGTAGATTAGAGATTGATGTTATGATTTTGAGAAATTGATGAGGAATGATATCTAGGTTAATTGTTCCTTAAAATCTTAAACCTTGTTCTAATTTAAGTTTGATTTTGATAAGGATTGCATATGCTTGAGTGAAAGTTTGAATTATTAGATCAAAGTCATGTTAGTAGTTAAAATATATTATTTCTTGGGATGAAGTTTATAACCAAGGACGATTGTCTAAAAATCAAACATTTGACAAAATCCTAAAAAAGTTGGCTAATTCTAGTTCCCAACCTTTATTGAAAATTTAAATACATATGAAAAATAAAATAAATGAGATCCTTATTTAAAATATAAGAGATTTCTAAACAAAGGTGATTCTGGTAACCTCCACTAGGGTTATGGATGCCTGGTTGGTAGTGGAACAAGGCCTTGAGTGGAACCAAAGGTATCTTTATTGGGGTTATGGATGTTTGATTGGCAGTAGAGAAATACCCAAGCCTTCTATTTATATAAATCATGATTTAAATGAATATATAAATATGCTATAATTTAATGTTAATGATTAAGGTCATGAAATATGGAAATTATTCTCTAAATTCTATGGCAATTAATGAATGAATCAAAGCACACACACAACATGACAAAGTTCTAATGTTTGAGCCTAATTTTGAATTTGTAAAACTTATTTTAATCATGAATTTATATTAATGATGGAACTTGATCATGTAGTATTATTGGTCTAGGTATTATTTTAAACTAAGATTATTTGAATTCTAACATATTACTATGTTTCCCCTAGAAGTTGCCATTTGTTGAGGTCAACATACACCTATTTTTTGAATAATGAGGACCCTTGTTCAATTTTGTAAATTTTGATATAGATTAATATTAAAATTAATTAGAGTACATTATTTGAATATCATGGTTCTCATATGGCTTTGAAATGTTAACATATAATCCTTGTTTGACATCATCTAATGTTGTTAACACTTGCTTCATGTATTTTTATGTTGCAGGTTTGATGGATCTTAATCATAATGAACAATGTTTAGGGTTTTATGATTTAATTCTAGTTTGAATATTTTTTTAAACTTTGGTACTTAGTCAAATAATTAAATTCATGTTTAAATGGTGTTAAAAAGTTTATTCTAATTTTTATTTTAAAAAAGATTTAAATTTATGCGAGAACATTTTATTATATTTTAGACCTAGTTTAAATTTTATCCTAAGTTTTAATGTTTATTAATACATCTAAAAACTTAGTCTAAAATTTACCCCAAGTCTCTATATATTCAAACCCTTACTTCTTTAAATTCATTGTTCATAAGAACAAATTAACGTGGTGTCTCCAAGTGGCAAAATCTTAGGATCTTGAAGTGAAGATCAACAATCCATAAGCAAATCTATATTAAATAAGTCAAACCCAAAGAATGATGGTGTGAATTAATAATGTAATTGAGATTTGAAAATAATCATGGAATCAAGGTGTCAAAGGATTCTAAAATCAAACATGAGATTGACAAGTGTCACAATCTTGACCAAGCGGTAATAGATCTAACAGTGAGAAAAGGTCAACAAGTCAAGGATCCTAAAGTGGAACATGAGAGTGACAAGTTTCATAATATTGGTGATTAATCAAAAAAATAAATGGATATCATGTAATCCTGTATATAAATATGGAGATCAATGATCCACGCTTGATCATGTAGTTAGCAGATCAATAATGTGAGTTTAATCCCATAGAAGGAAGATTAATGACCCACAATTGATCATGCATTTAAGATCAATGATGTGAGTGGAGTCAAAAATTCAAAGATACAAAATCAAATGTGATGATTCCACATGGTGTGAGAGTGTTTAAGTGATGAATATTGTTTGTAAGGTATATAAAGAGCCCATAGAGATGCGAAGTGTCCCAATCTCATGAGCTCTGGAGGAAGATTAATGGCCCACAATGAATTCAAGGCTAAGAGGACTTATTAAGAGATCAATGGTGAAAATTTTATTAATATTAAAGATTATATGAGGTAATGACATGTGTCTAAAAGTGATAAATAGTCATGTTTTAGATAAATGAATAGCATGACATGGCAGTGCCATATAGGTAGAACACATCATGTTAGAAGATCTTGTGGACCCAAACATGTAGAAGATATAAATGTGAAATCCAAATGCAATTTAAGTCACCAAATATCACATTTAAAACTATTTTCACACCATTAAAGCCCTGTGTGAACCTCTAAAATACCTAAAGTTTACAAAAATCCCTAATTGTCTCTGAACTCACCATGATTGAGCCAAGAAGAATTGAACTATTATCTACAAAAGGATAATTAAATTGGAATTATAAAAATGGTGACTCATACACATTTTTAAAACTAAGAAGTTGAGATATATTTGACATAAAATTCTGAAGGATGAGTATTCAAGGACACATAATTTGTAGCTACTTCTTTGAACATAGGGGATAATAATTGCTCAAAATTATTCTAGATAATTGAAAACTAGCTAGCTATCACCGAGGAAGAAGAAAAGATCATTCCAAAAAAGAGAATTCATGATAACATTATGGCCATATATATTATTGGAGTTCACTATGTAGCTACTAAACTAAAGGTACTTCATTGCATTGATGTTCTTGGTCTCATTTTCAAAGTAACTTAAATAGACAAGGGCATGCTGATTAATGAACATAATCTAAAGAAAATTGATTATGTATCCCCAATCACATTTGAGTCTTAGTATAAATTTCATAAGCCTAATATTTACCTAACCTTAGTTAATTCATGGGCTCAGAAGCATAATATGATGGATACCCTAGCTATGTGGTTGGAATTTAGTAACTAGGTTATTGTGGACCCTATTAAGAATATCCATGTAAGTCAATTTAGACTTGGAGTTAGGTTGGTGATGACCATGATAAAATAGTTGTATGGGTGTGCAACCATAGCATATGTAGAACCAATATGGGTCCCCATGGTGTATTTCATTATTAAAAAGGTAATGGTTCCTCCATTAGGTGAGATAATTAGTGCCTCCCTAAGTAGATAAATATATGCAATCAAGAATAAGAAAAAGACTAAGTTTTATATGATGTATTATCTAATATATTACCTTTGTATAACCACAAAGATCCCCAATTAGAGAGAATGGTCTCCAAATGGTACTTAGACCATTTCCAAATACTATTCCAAATTTCACATTTATAAGTATAAAGATCACATCCAGTTCATTTATGATTATGTCTACCCTGGATTAAGTGAAGCTATAGATGGTCTTTTTATGATGATATTTAACCCTTTGATCAAGAAATATATTAAATTAATGGTAGAAATATGGTTATACCTATACTATATAGTTATAAGGATTGAGGGAACCTAAAGTGCTCCTCTTAAATTATCAATCCATGTCCCTGATAAATTAGCAAAATAAGAGGTGGCCTACTAACTCTTCAATGGGATTGATGGAATTTGTAAGACAAAAATGAAGGGTCTCATATATAGTTTCCCCATGATAATTGGTAAAACTATCTTTAGACAGTGGGACCATATTGAGGATACATCAAAGCATAGGCTATATTTCAACCTATAGATGGATGATCTTAGACAATGGGACCCTTATATAAGGGCAAAAGAACACTTAAAGCTCAAAGGTATATTTAGTGTACCATATGAACATGATCCTAGTTCATTTGAATTCATATACATTAAAGCATCCTCAAGTTATGAAGTTTCTAGGAAGTTTAAGGAACACAACATAAGGCCTGAGTCTAGATTGAATAGGGACCAAAAAATGGAAAATAGGTAGAAACTAGGCCTCAGGTAATATCATCTAATTGATGTTGGTTCCTCTAAATTTCCCATATTAGAGGTATAAGTAGAAAATAGGCCTAAAAAGAAAAGGCCAGATGAAATGGCTTCTATTTCATTAGTTCCTGGATCTTCAAGAGCACTAGAGTGAGATCTACCTCAGTAGGAGGTACATATGATAGCATTGGACCCCAATGAATCTATTGAAGATTCACTTAAGATGTTATCTATGAATTATGAGATAGATTTAGATAAAAATGCAAAGGTTGAATATTTAAAATAAGATAATGGAAAGTCCTTAGACCTAATGATTATTGACACCCTTAAAAGGAAGGCTGAGATGGACATTGTTCCAAAGGTAATTATTACACCACCTTTGAGTGAAGTCAACTTATTTAGTGAATAAAACATATTATATGGTCCACTTATTCCTGAGTGGTTCATTTATGAATCAAGATTATAAAATCTTCCCACTATTCATCATCCATGGGCTATGGTGAAGGATACTAACATCCTAATATACTAAGAGTTGAAACCTTGGATCATTGATTTACAAGAAGAAGATGAAATGAGATTGGCTACCCTAGGCCAACTAGTAGTCCAATCATAAGTATAGGTCCCAGTTCTACATGTGACCTAAGTCATGCAAGTACTACTAGTTTGTAAAGGGTGACTAAGAAAAAATTCATACAAGGTGGTGAAGAGATTACATATCAAAAGGTGGAGCCCTTGACTAATTTAACCTAGGATAAGGGAAAGAGACCTGGTAAGGATCCAATATTTGAGGAAGATGTACTATAGCTATCTCAAGTATAATCAAAATAGATGCAAGATATTATCAAAGGCTTGAAGCAATAAAATAAGAATTTAGAGGAGCAATCTATCCTATCAATGCTAGGGGATATTGTCAATAAGCTCAAAGAAATATTTTATGACATATTCATCTTTTTGAAATCTATAAAGTTTAGGATATACATGGTGAATAGGAAACATTCCATGGATGTGCAACACACCAATAAATTTCAATATTTAAGAAATAAGGTAAATGAATTAATTAGTGTATTAATAAAGGACCAAATCCCTAAGTTTAAAATAGTTATCCTGACTCATTTAAATATGGATATGGTAATGTTAATGTAAAAAAGGATATAAACAAATGTTCCAAAGGCATGGAGGTAATTTTGAATGATTTCAAGAAATTGGAGAACCAGATGGTGCATATACTAGGAGGATTGATTAAAGACCTAGATACCCTTAGTCATATGGGTTTGATAATAGATGATGAATTCAACCATAAGGTTAATCAATTCATTAAATAAGTGAAGATAAAAAGACAAGGCACATTAGGGGTAGAAAATTAAAGAATATTGGGCATGATCCTATCTACAGAGGATAAATTTGGTGATGCTAAAAGCATCAAGGAACCAATGGGCAGGGTTGACAAAGACTTGAAAGACCTAGCAGATCAAGAAGAGGAATTATTCATGGATCTTATCATCAATCCTAGACTTATTGATGAATAAAATGATAATGTAATGAAGATGAAGGAGCAAAAGTATAAGACTACAATTGGAAGAGCTTCTCAAACACAAATTTATTGACTTAGAATATTCTTTTTATAGCAAAACATGTATATCATTTGAAAAGAGAATATTATATTCTATAAAATCATGTGCATATTGTAAATCACATTGCTTATAAGTCAATCCATTTTGTAATGTGTTTGATTCTAGAATGTTGTAGAAGGACATATATCCTTGACACTTGTCCAATTATCATTTGATATGACTAAATAACATACCTCAAAGTCTTCTATAAAAGGATTATTGTCATTTGTAAAATAGGAGGGAGTTTGAGAGTGAAAACTACTTTGTAAATTTGGAGAAAATTAATACAATCAAGGGAATCCTGCAAGGATTGTCTCATATTTGTTTATGTATTTTATTATCATGGCTACTTCCTCAAACATCTAGTTTGATGCTTAGATTTGAATTGATTTTATGAATCTTAGAAGTGCATGTGTGAATGCAGAGTTATCAATTTGTGCTTATGCTAGGTTGATTGAAATACTTTAGATTATTTTCATTTCCATTGCTCTTCCTGAAGATGTACTAATGCAATTTTCTTATGGAAGCAAATTCTTAAAGTGAATTTGAGTTCTTATTTTCTTTTTTTCCAAATCCTTAGACATTTGCCTAACATATGATAGGATTTGTGCCTTTGGCTATTTCATGTCATATATTGGTTTGAGTACATGTCTTTGATGAAATTTTAATCTTTGTCATAATATCTAGACTAAAGATCAAAGATACCTTTATTTTCTTCCCTAACCTTCCTTTTTCTCATTTTTTAATCAAATCACTATAGTTTAGCTTTAATTATAAATATACATGCTAGATTAGACTTTAGACTCTAGGTTTTGATCATAATTCACTATACTTAGTTCAAATTAATATCATCTTTCACAATCTATCTTTAAGACCATGGTTGTATCCAAAAAATAGTTATATTATCATTTTGTGAAACAATCAATTTCTTTGTTGTTATTACACTAAGGATCTCAGGAAGATCACAACCAACTACTCATGTAATAGATTATTTGAATCTGGAAATGAGAAGTGTTTTAAACACTTTTTAAACCCTATGATACACTTTTAGGCATCAAAAACTCATCTCATTGAATTTAGAATGTGTTTTGATATTTTTTTAGGCTATTGGAAGATTGACATACCCAAGGTACACCAAAGTTCTACCCCACTTTTAAAAGACCCTAAAATGGAATTAGAGGGTAATTTACACATTTCATGACCACCATCTCAATTTATTCACATCTACATAAACACTTCCTACCTTTAAACCATTAAAAAAAATCCACTCTCTCACCAAATTTGATTTTTCTCCACCAATGAAGAAAGGATGAAGAATAAATACATGGTTTTCTATCCCATGTCTATCCTATAAACTAATATACTAGATATTTATGATTCTTATATTAAACACAATTATAAAGATGATTCCACATGAGAATGAATGTAGAATGTTGATGTATGTTCCTATTTTTTGTATTATGTCATTGATGTCAAAGTCATGATGGATGTCATTAATTTCAAAGTCAAAGTCGAGGCCATGCATGGTGAAGTGGTATGTGACAAAGAAGTCTTAAGACAAGAAAAAAAGTGAAGGAAATTTTTTTCTCTCTATTGAGAGAGAATTTGAAGGAAACTTAGTAATTATTATGAGCTTGATGACATGTCAAGGTCAAGATCAGGAGACAAGGTAAGCATAATGTTGATCACTAGTCTTGAGGAGTAGTGTGATATCATGAGCATGGTTTAGCAACATTTGAGGTCTGTATGATGTCTTGGCATAATGTTATTGTGTGAAAAGATCATAAGACTATTGAGATTATCCTTTTATTTAAAATAATTATGATTTAAAAATGTTCTTGGTTGATATCATTAAGAGTTAACTTGTTTGAGTTTAAATCCTTGGGCACTAGGTGTCTTGAGAAGCCTAGTTTAGTCATATGAGAAGGTGTATGCATAAATCATAGTGAAGCTTGGTGAACTATGTTAGTAAAATAATGAGAGAGTGTATAATTTTTTTTAATATTTTAAAAGAGGAAAATAATCCTTTAAAATATTTCCAAGATTAGTTTTGAGGTTTAGTCCTTGTATGAAGAAACCTAGTGAAAAGGCATAGGCCTGGTAGCATGTTGAGGTGAGTAGTATATGATTTGTGTGAAAAAGGATGGTAGTTATTGAGAATTTTATTAGGTTTTAAGACATTATAATTAATATTTTATAATAGTAAAAGAGGTTTTAAGGTGTGTTCAAGGTCTAAGTATGACTAACAGTTCAAGGCCTAATGTGCAAAGATATCTAGTATGGCCTAATAAGGGGTCAAGTTTATTTCCAAAGGTGATAAATATATTAAGAGAATTTTTAGAGGTGTGATAGGTTTTATTAAGTTTTTTAACCAAGTATGAGGTCAAATTATAAAGGAAAAATCATGAAAATTAGAGTTGAGGTTTTTTGTGTGTACAGAATGAGGTATTGTAGACCTGATAAAGATTTTATTATACTCATTAAAATGTGAAATTTTTTCATGAGGATCCAATAATATCATGGTAATTAGGTAAGGTTAATATCTTAAATTTTTTGGAATTGGTTTTGGATTTGAGACGAAATCCTTTATGAATGATTGTTAATAATGGAAGGCAGTCTAAACCCTCCTAAAACCATCATACTGACTCGATATGAAAGATATTATTTAAAATAGATAAAAATAGTTTGGTTGAAATATTTTTAGGATTTTAAAATGTATAGGTCTCTCCCAAGTTTCTCCAAGTGGCATTGGTTTGTCAGAAGAGTGAGTGGAAGCTATAGGAAACCCTTTGTTTCTTATATTTTTGATGTAGTACTCAAGGTTGACCAGACCAAAGCATGAAAATTATTGAATAATTATGTGTAAAAATTTAAATCTATTCCCACATAATTTTTTAATTATGTTTCTTACCTTAAATATTCTAAACTGGTCATGGAAGTTAGCTTATCGCTAAAAAGGCTTAATGAGGAAAACAATGAGAAAATTAGGTAGAAGTGAGAATGAGATTAAAGATAGGTTGAAATGGATTAAGGATTAATAAAAATTCATTATATTATTTTAAATATCTATGTATAATATTCCATTTTATTATAATATTTGTATATGCTCATATACAAGTAAAAATTTACTCTCAAAGTGACCTATCTAACACATTAAAGTCTGTGTAGGGTGAAGTCATGAGATTGGTCTATAAGACCAATACTGATATTGAAAATTTTAATATATCTATTAAAATATGTTATAAGGATACTTAATTATCATATAAACCCATTTTAATTTCATAAAAGTGTTCACATAGGTATTCTAAGTCTTGGTTTTCATGACTATGTTTTTGGAGCTATAGGTAGTTTTCTATGTATGAGTGAGAATGATGTTCCTAGGTAATTTTGAATATATTTTAAGATCCCAATTCATATTAATTTTTTATATAGTTCTCATATGTTATTTTTAATTTATTTTTATGCATGATAAAATCTTATGAAGGTATGAAAAGTCAAAGGCTCTTGACTAGGTTTTTGAAACCTGTGTGTAGTTCTAAGTGAGCATATGAAGATGATTAGTTTGAGGTATTTTCCCTTGTATTAGGAAATATAATGGATGTTATATGATTTTTTTTTTTTTTTAAATTTATTTAATAAATTTGAGTGTATGCTTCATATTTACAAGACAAACTTTCTAGTAGTAAAAGGGCCTAATTACAAGTAGATCTAATTGTTTGGTTCAAGGAGTGAAATGAGATAAATGGTGTTGGGAACATAATTTGAACTTATAATGGGTATAATTGAATCATGTATGAAGTTTTTAATTTTTTTATTTAAGTCTCAATATGTTCTAATATGGTCAAGGTGAAACGTGTGCCTTGAGAAGGCCTAATTTCATTAGGTCTCTATTAGGCCTAATGGTGGTTTTGATCCTTATGGGTGATGACCAACCTATGTAATAGGTGTTTAATTTTTAAGACTTGTTTTTTGATATATTAAAATTTTTATCTAAGTATGGATAGGTTTTTTTCTAACCAAGATGGGTGATATCAAGAATCGAGTATAAAGCAAAGGTCTAATAGGCCTAATTTGAAGAGTTAGAATATTGAGGAGAAAAATGAATGCTATAAAGGTTTGGAAAATAGGTAGAGAGATTAAAGAGAAACATATAAGTGTGGCTAATATTTCATTAATATATAAAAATAATCCTATATATTATAATCAAGATCATTTAACCTAATTCTACCAAGAAGTGGGCTAGTTAAGCAAAGAGGCCTAATAGGCTATTTGAGAGAGATAGAAGAGTGAGACGAGAAAAATAAGGTGGTAATATTTAGTTGAGTGAGAAACATGTGTCCAAAATTTATCAAATTTTTAAGTTATTTGAGTTGTTTTTGAGTTACCTAGGGTGTTGGTGCCTCTTTACAAGTTGTTACTTGCTAAAGGACTAGTCGAGTTGGTGCTTGACTAGTGAGGGGTTGGTGCTCTTTATTGGGTTGGTGCATAACTGAATATTAATTCATTGCTTATAGGAATGTAGTCCAAGATATGTTTTATTGGGTTTTATTCCCCAATAAGGTTTCCCACATATCTTATGTGTTCATATTTTATTTGATTTTATAGATAGTTGTTTATGCATTGGTTAATGTATGTATGTGAATGAATGCTTCATGGATAATAATTTTAAATGAAGGATTGTTTTAAGGAAAATAATTAAAACCATATAAATATTTGTAGTTACAAAATTTTGTATCAGATAAGGTCCTTTAAAGGAGGCCTATTATCCTAAAGGAGATCCTAATCAAGCAAAGATGATTAGTCAAGCACAAGGTGGTTACTCTACAAGCAAGACTCCATTGTTTAATGGATCCAATTATGATTTTTGGAGTGTCAAGTGAGGACATATTTGATGTCTCAAGGTCATGATTTTTTGAAATTAGTTTTGTATGGATATACTAGACCTTTGATTCTTCCTACAAATGCAATAGGTAATAAGGATAGTGACAACAATTTAAAAGCAATGAATGGTATTATGTGTGACTTATTAGAAGTAGACCTTAAGAAGGTGATGCATTATATGTATGATAAATAAATGTGAGAAAATATGAATACTATTCATGAGGGAGACTCCAAGGTCAATTTGGATAAGTTGGAAACTCATACAAGATAGTTTGAAATCCTAATGATGAATGAAGATGAGACCATTGCAGCCTACTTGTTGAGGATTGATGAAGTGGTCAACATCATAAGAGGCCTAGGTGAATAATTGAAAGAGTATACTATTGTTCAAAAGGTTTTAATATTTCTAACTCCCAAGTTTGATTCTAAAGTGTCTATTTCTAAAGAGATGCAATATCTAGATGTTACAACCTTCCCATTTGTACTAAAACAAAAAGCAGTAATTTTTTTTTATCTTACTTCCTCAATAAGTATTTATTTATAATTATAGAACCACAATATATATATATATATATATATATATATATATATATTGTATGTATATATATATATATATATATATATATATATATATATATATATATACATACATACATACATACATACATACATACATACATACATACATACATACATACATACATACATACATACATACATACATACATACATACATACATACATACATATATATATATATATATATATATATATATATATATATATATATATATATATATATATATATATATATATATATATATAAACATCAAATTTTCAACTTTAATTTCCAATGCAAGATAGGGTTACAAATTCATGAAATAAAATATATAATGACACAACTACAGATGGTCTCACTATACAGTAAAAGATGTTCAAGTAAATAATATTACATTTAAAATTTAAATAGGTAATTATCCTTATAAAATATAAATATAACTAGCTTTTTGAAGCTTGAGTTGCACTAACTTGTGTATCTCTGATAACCTCAAATGTTGTCTCTAGGAATGTACTATAGTGGGAGAGGGAGAGCATCATATGAGTGCTTTACCACTCCAACCATGGACCAATGATACCCTACATAATCCCCTATCAAGGAATGGCCCTTATTATATAGATAGGTAGATAGAGTAGTGTGGGAATCCATAATAAGACATGCTAGTACCTCTATGTGTTATAAGATTCTACTACATGATGTGTATCATACGGAAAAATATGATTTTAATATGATATCTCACAACATGAAAATCATACACATGAATTGACAATTTTAATATAAAATCACTTTGGTGAAATTTTTAAATAACATATGATCATTTGGATCAGTCAAATTCATAACACATCACTCGATCAAGTTATCCATACCCATCATTGGTGATGCTAGCCAGGCTTGAGAAACTATCTCATTACTTGGGTAGTACCATCAATGCAAGATCCATAATATACATAATAGATAATAATCCAAATCATAGGTTCACCAACCAGGAAAACTAATATAAGGATCATTAACACATACATACAATATCTAATATAGATAATCATACATTGACAAAACCATGCCAACCAAATATGACAACAAAAGTCTATATGAATTTATCTATAATTAGATAATTTCAATCATAATTCAATTATTGGTATAGAAGAAGTATATTTTAATAAAAAAATATCTTTCTAACATTTCTTAGAATGGTTACGTTTGACATCCCCTAAAACCAACAAAAATTAATGAAAAGCTCTAATTATCAATTTTTCATAATTTTAAGCTAACATAGAAATATGTATTGCCACAATTCAATAATTTTAAAACATGTTATAATAGTTTCCTCATAATCTTTATAATATTTTTATTTCAAATAAAAACCCTAAATATTAAGAAATGATATAATTTCCCCTACCCCTAGATAATTTAAGTACAGGGTTTAAAATAATACTAACAATCAACTTGTATGTTTCTATGGAATTCAATTTATATTCATCTCAAAAAATTTAAAGTATGATATGATTTTTAAAATAAAAAATCCTATCATAAATTACGTAGGTCCACTATGTAATTTATGATTATATAATAATTGATATAATATAGTATTTACTATTATATAAATTATATTATCTTAAATTTCCTAAATTAAATATTAATCATATTTATTATATATTTAATTATATAATCTTAAAACCCTATTGATTATATATATTTATGTATATTAAATCTAACAACTATATTATTAAATATTTATACATAGAAAATTTAATAACTAACTAAATGTGGGTTTCACTCTACCCCTTCCCATTAATTCATAATAATGTAAAATCAATTATGCCCAACCATCATAATGATACTCAATGTAGAATCAAAGAAATGGGTTTCAAAATATATAAGTGATGGATGCAAGAGATTGACATGATGAAATTCATGCCCAAATGGAAAATAACCACATCACATAGACATTATATATATAGATTTTTGTCTAGACATGGAGATAGATGCATATTAGTAATATACTAAAGAACCAAAGGGTTTTCAAATTCCATTAAAATATTTGAATGAAATGGGATGTTTTAGATTGAGGTAAAAATAGGTTTTGAAGGGGCCCTGAAACCCTATGATAGGATAAAAAAGATAGAGCAATAACAAGCACCAGGATCAGCAATCCTTAAGCCTACTAAAAACTAGCAACAAAAACAGGGGCAGCATCATTATCCATTTTATATTCCACCCCCTAAAACTCTAAATAAATATTTTCTAACTATTTTTGAGGGGTAAAGTCCAGAATAGTTGCCTACCTACCATCATCAATATTCTGCTTACTTTCTAGCTCTCTATTTTTCTTTGCGGATCTTCTTCCCGGTCTGTCTAGAGAGCCAACATCCAGTTTCACTTTTAAAAACTATCCATTTCCTTTTCCAGATTTATCCATTGTAGAAATTGGCTATTTCACCTTCATTTTTTGGTCTTTTTTGCTACTTCTTGTTTCAACTCCCTTTGTTATGGTCTTTTTTATCAGCACTTTTCTTTGGTTTAGGAAGTGCTTTATGTTTTCTCCATTATCATTTACGTTTATCTCCTTCAGAGGGGGAGCATTCTCAGCCTGAATCTCCCTAGACTGAGAATCAAGAGGATCTCCTTTCTCTAATTTATTTTCAATTCCATCCATGAATTTTCCTTTCTCCCACTCAATTTTGTCTTCTACATCTCCCCATCGGTCTTCCATCTTTTGACAGCCCATGATTTTTTTTGATAAATCTATCAAATCAACACTTCTTTGTTCAATAATTGTGATTTCTAATTGCAGCCCATATCCTTCTTGCTTAGAATTTTCATTCTCATCAACAAACTCTTCATCTGCCTCTGATTGTGGAACTTTGGGATCTTCACTAGAAATCTCTTTCTCCTCCTCAGCATGCAGGGCTTTATTATCTTCATTGTTCTTTAGTTCTTGTAGATTATTTTCTTTGGGTATCCATACTTTCTTGTGCTGAACCTTGGTCTTTCTATCATCCAAACCACTGCTTGAATAATTTTTTCTTTTGTAAGGACAGTTTCTGGCCCAATGCCCCTATTTTTTACAAACATAGCAAGAATTGGGCAGATCTTCAAAAACAAACCTTTGAGTTTTTTTGCCATGCTTAGAAATTAAATCCACTTTTTTTGGGAGATTATTCAAATATGCTACTTTAACATAAAGTCTGGCATGTTGAAGTTTGGATCTGGTAGCCGTTGCATTATCCAAAGCCACCAGTTCACCAAAAGAGCTGGCTATGCCTTTAAAAATGTCTTCGTGCCAAAACTCTAGAGGGAGGCCAGGAAGTCTTACCCAAATGGGAGTGTTTAAGAAGAAAGAATCTGAAAGATCCATGTTAGGCTCCCATTTTTTAATAGTTAAAGAACATTTGCCAAAAGACCACGGTCCTCCACACAGAACCATATTCATGTCCTCTTTACAGTTGAAATTAAACAAGAAAAAACAATTCAACATTGGAGCCATTTCAACCTCTCCTCGAATGACCCATTTCCTTTTAACCATTTTATTAAGGTATTCTATATCTGGTCTTGCCCCTAAAAATTTACCCACTAGGGTGAATTCCAAAGAAGACACAGAAAAATCTATTAAAGGATCTGGGATAATAACTTGAAACTCACCTTTCTCCCAGCAAAATTTTGTAATAACCGGCCGGAAGAGAAGTTTTCCATTGGGTTTCTTGCCAAACAGAGAGGACCACTTCTTTTATTCAGAGTACTCTACCTTCAGCTCTTCTGATAATTTTTCCTTGTTTAAATGCACATTCTCTTTCTCCTTTTCAGTCTTCTGCCCCACCACAGCAAGAGAGTAATCCTGTTGGGTAGTACTAGTAGGTATTCCAGTCTTTTTATCACTATAAAATTTAGTCTCTTCATTTATTTCACTTGAGTTGAAATGGGATGTTATTCCACTTGAGTTGAAAAAATTGAGATAAAAGTAAATAACATTTAAAAAAGGTATGGTGAATAAGGTCAATGGTACTGCTCTTTGGTCAAGTTGTAGGAAAGATGGTAATGTTGTAGATTAGCTAAGTTTTAAGAAAAGAATATAACATAATTACACACAATATCCAAATGAAATTAAAATAAAATTGATCACATAGAATGTGGTCCCATTCAAATTGAAAAATCCGAGATAAAAAGATGGTGGTGGTGCTGCTCTTTGGGTTGGGTAATGAAAAGAAAAGAATAGAACTTGATAGGGCTAAAACATTAATGCTTGAATATGTATGACATTTAAAGAAATACAAATGATAAGTCATAAACTAATCTATTTTGGTGAAATTTTAGGGCTAAGTCTTCTTAGTCCCTTAAAATTATAATCATTTAAAATATCTGGTATTCTAGAATAAATATATGAAGAATATATTATATTACCAGTAATTGGATAAGTATAGAAATATTATGAATATTCATTTTTTTCTCATCAGAGCATTGGAGAGGCTTATTGTTTGAGGATTCAAATGAAAAATAGCATAACATTAATGCTACTAGATAAAGGTTACCATGGAAATTTTGACTCAAGGACATGGTGATAACAAGAATTGCATGAAGGTAATTAATTAATTTTTAATAAAATTCTCTTCATATAACTTGCTAAAATTCAACATAGATGAGGTAAAAATGTAGACTATGCTATCCTGAGATGAGCGAGGAAGTTTTGATTTCCTTACTTTATCTATCTCTATTAAGATACTACGAGCTCTAATAATTTAGGTTATTAAGAATAGAATTCCAATTTCTAAAGAGATTACCAAAATATATTTACCTAAAGATTTCTATAGGGTTTACTTAGATTCCATAGTGTTTCCCTAATTATAATATACACTATAATCCAAAATTCTTTTACTACAAATTACACCATTAAAATAATTACAGTATTCACCTAGTACGCTTTCCCTTTCATTGTAGATAAACTTTACCTTTTTACTTTTGAAACCTTATTTTCTCTTCTAACTTCCAACTCTCTTGTCCCCATGAATCTTCCATGTGTGTCCTCTTTTTTTTTCCAATCCCCCTTAATACCATTCTCTCTCCATTTCCCTCTTTGCATGCTATTTAAAACCAAAGCTGTAGGCTTTGTTCCTCATAATTAACTAGGAGTTTCACAAGTAATATCTCAGATAAATTTCTAATTTATCTCCCTTGATTTCCCAATTTAAGAATAAGGTAACTCAACTTATCCTTTCCAAATAAAGTCATCTTCAGATTTCATGTATTGCAAATTAATAATCAATTTCAGATAAGTCTTTTAAAGTATATGTTCATCCTAGTGTTTAGTTAGGATTTATACCCATGTTTAATTAGCATAATTAATAAGTTAAATATCAAAATTTAATAATTGTCTAATATAATTAAACAATTTAAGATTACCATAAATATTTATTTTGAAAAATTAAATATATCAGTAATACTATTTTAATTTCCTATTAAAAGATGCATTAATGAAACAATTTATAAAGTACAATATAAAGCATCTCAAAACTTAGTAATCACTATAACCAATTTTAGAATAATAAATCATTCTCTTTTTAAAGCATAACTAAAATATATTCAATGCAGACTATTCTAGCATTAATGATCATAATACTAGCAAACCATATTAATGCAAATAATTTAACAAGTCAAACTACTATGGTGTGTGAATTTGGGTCACTATCATGTCCATTATATCATACTACAATCATCCCATCTGTACTACCCTCTCAGATGATGCTCTCCCTCATCATACTCAAAGGGTGAGACCAATCTTACATCCACGTCATATGAAATATGTAGTTAATCTGAGTCATCATATATATAATCAATGATGCAAGACTAATAAGTATACATATATACTACTTCAAATAATCAAACACAATTGTAACATCATGTAAAAAAATCATACATATCATTGTTCCCTACAAAATTTGTCATAGTGATCAAACCAAGAAATAAATAATTAGTTATTAACCATTTCAAATCCATGGATTTAAAGGTAAAATCATAGGGTGGAATCAGGATGTAACACTAGACAATCTAGAGATGGATGTACTTCATGGCACTCTAATAGCCTATGAGATGAGGACAAGTGAAGGAAGACCTATAAAGAAGAAATTTTCATTCAAGGTAGAAATGAAGTAAAAATATAATTAGATGATGAATGTCATGATGATGACAAGAAGTCCTACAAATTTGATAAGAGTAAGAAAAGATTTAGAAAGTATGACGATAAGAATATTTTTTTCAAGAACAAAAGAAGCTTTTACACTAAAAAATATTGTATCTCATCTAATGAGAGTGATAGAAGTGATTATAAGAGTTACCATGAAGGTGATAGTCTTAATGTTAATGAATTACTCTTCATGGCTAAGGAATTAAGCTATTAAAATTAAGAAGAATCCATATGGATTTGAGGTGTTGTTGGTGATTCAGGTGAAGACGAAGATGAGGTGGACTTTGAGGTTGAGTTGATAAATACTCTAGAAGAAATATAAATGGTAAATAATAATAATAATAATATGATGATGAGGTTTCTTGTCAAATACTATGAGTATCAAATCAACTTGTTTGAAGTTAGATTGAGAAACAACTCCAAGAATAAGAGGAAATAGTCAAATAGGCAGAGATTTAAATTGAGATTGTGACTGCAAGCGTAAGGGATAAAGAAGAAAAATGTGAAAGATATGTAAATGATGTAGATTTATTGAGAGTTGAGTTATATCAAGCATCAAGTAAGGTTAATTCCTTTGTCAAGTTTAAAAATAATACCAATTAATAGACAACATCTTGAGTAGTCAAAAGACTGTTAATGACAAAAAAAGTCATGTTTTCAATGGAGACCAAAATAAGAACACTAATGTGATCAACAAGGTCAATTGCCAATCAAGGAATGACGGTGTTGGCAGAATGAAGACTAGTACTATTAGGCATCCTAATAATATAAGGTATGTTAATCCTTTTAAAGGTTATTGTCATTCTAATGAATTTAGTCATATAGTAAGGCATTGTAGAAAGCCCTCCAAGAATGAATATGCATAGAACTATGAGGAGAGTCATTATTAAAGAGGTATGAGTGATAGTGTGTTTCTATCAAGAGGAATAGTGTGTTAATTCTCAAAATTTTGGTCATATTGTAAAGTTATGTAACCATGGATTTTCAAGTTAAAACAAGAAAGTTCAGATCCATAGAATGTAAAAAAGAAGACAAGATAATGAGTGGAAACCAAAGGTAGATAAGATGAATGATGATCAGTTCTATAGGTCCAAGTGGACTACTTGATATGGTGGAGCATACTTTAGATGCAAAAGAGTGTCAATAATTCTCCCTATCATCTCAAATTATAGATGGAGTCAAGCCAAATAGACCAAGTCAAAGTGTTATTCAAAAAAAGATTAAATAGGTCAAGCCAAAAGGAATATTCAAGTCAAAGAGGATCATGAAGAAATATCAGTCTAGTAAGGACATGAAGATCTAGGAATCTCTTGAGTTTATCTTGTTCTAGAACCCTAGAGAAGAGGTGACTCCATTAGGCTTCATGGAGGCACTTAGCTAGTGAGAAATAACATGAAGGATGTTTGGTCTTAGGGAGAGATTTATGTTATTTGTTGACATTCAAATACAAGGTTCAATTACGAGTCTATTGGAGGTGTGATAATAAGATATGGGTCATAAAGAGTTTGTATGATGACTTGATCAAACCAAGACATAGTCATGATAGTATCTGAATATCTCATGGAGATAAGGGGAGCCAATCATGCTCTAAGAGTAGGTATGTTAAGTTTTTGTTGAAAATATATAATGAGTTTGTTTGGAGAGAATATTTTTGTTTTTATAGGTCCAAGGATAAGATATTTGAAAATAATATGACCCTTTGTCATTAATGTCAAAGGGGAAGAAAGTTAAAATTTGGGAGAAAGGTTAGTTTGAAGAAGATCCATCTTGGGGAGTTGTGAATGATTAGATTTTTTTAGGGTTTTCCATCAATGAAAAAGTGGGATATTATTGAGGTATGTTCCTATTATTGGTATTGTGTAATTTATGTTAAATTCATTATGGATGTCATTAATGTCAAAGTTAGAGTTGAGGCTATACATGGTGAAGTGGTATGTGACAAAGAAGTATTATGAAAAGAGAAAATTTGAAGGAAACATTTTGTATATTTTTTGAGAGATTATTTGAAGGAAACTTAGTAATTATTATGAGTTTCATGACATTTCAAGGTTAAGATCAAGATATAAGGTAAGCATACTATTGAGCACTAGTCTTGAGTAGTGTCATATCGTGATCATGGTTTAGCAATATTTGAGGTCTGTTTGAGGCCTTGGAATAATGTTGCGGTGTTAAAAGATAATAATAATATTTAAATTATCCTAAATCCTGATTGAAAAATGTTCTTTGTTTATTTCATAAAGAGTTAACTTGTTTGAGTTCAAATCCTCGAGTACTAGGTGTCTTGAGAAGCCTAGTCTAGTTCTGTGAGAAGGTGTATGCATAAATAATAGTGAAGCTTGGTTAATTGTGTTATTATAGGAATGAGAGAGTGTATAATTTTTTTTAATAATGTGAAAGAGGCAAATAATACTTTATAATAGTTCCAAGGCTATTTTTGAGGCTTAGTCCTTGCATGAAAAAACCTAGTGAAAAGGCATAGTCCTGATAGCATGTTGAGGTGAGTAGTATGAGAATTGTGTGAATAATTTTGGTAGTGTGTGAGCATGGTATGAGTTTTTATTACATTATAATTATGTGTTGATAATATTAAAATAGGTTTTAAGGTGTGTTCAAGGTCTAAGTATGATTGACAGTTCAAGGCCTAATGTGTAAAGAGATCTAGTGTGGCCTAATGAGGGGTCAAGTTTATTTACCAAGGTGAAAAATATCTTAAGATAATTTTAACAGGTGTGAGATGTTATATTAAGTTTTTTTTACCAAGTATTAGGTCAAATTTTGAAGGATAAATCATGAAAATTGGCATTGAGGTTTTCTATGTGCACAGAATGAGGTATTGTAGACCTGAGAAGGATTTTCTTATGCTCATTGGCACATGAAACCTTTACATGAGGATCCAAGTATCTCATGGTAGTTTGGGAAGTGTCCTATATTAAATTAAATTAATTTTTTTTTTGATTTTATGTGTAATCCTTTATGCATTATTGTTAATAATGGAAGGTAGTCTAAACCCTCCTAAAACCCTCATAATGACCCGATATGAAAGATCTTATTGTAAATATATAAGAATGGTTTTTTTGACATATTTTGATTATTTTAAAATGTATATTACTCTCCCAATTTTCTCTAAGTGGAATTTTTCTATTAGAAGAGTGAGTGGAAGCTATAGGAAACCCCTCATTTCTCAAATTTTTGATGTTGTAGGCAGGGTTGACCAAGTTATATCATGAAAATTATTGGAGGATGATGTGTGAGAATTTTATTATGTTAAAATTTAATTTTATAATTATTTTTTATACCTTAAATATTCTAAACTAGTAATGGAAGTTAGCCTATTTCTAAAAAGGCCTAATGAGGAAAGTATTGAGAAAACTAGGTAGAAGTAAGAATGAGATTAGGGATGGGTTGAATTGGATTAGGTATGGATAAAAATGCATGGGGTTATTTTTAAATAACTATATATCATATAAAATTTGATTATAATATTTTTATATGCTTTTATACAAGCAAAAATTTGTTGTCAAAGTGATATTTCTAACACAGTGAAGTTTGTGTAGGGTGAACGCATAAGATTGGTCTGTAAGACCAATATTGATGTTTAAAATTGTAATACATATATTTAAATATGTTATAAGGATACTTAATTATAATATAAACCCATTTTAATTTCATAAAAATGTTCACATAGGTTTTCTAAATCTTGGTTTTCATGACTATGTTTTTGGAGTTACAGGCAATTTTCTATGTATGAGTGAAAATGATGTTCCTGAGTCATTTTGCATAAAATTGAATAATAAAATTCACATGAATTTTTTTATATAGGTATCATAAATTATTTTTTAATTTATTTTTATCCATGATAAAATCCTATGAAGATGTGAAAATTCAAAGGCTCTTGACTAGGATTTTGAAGCCTGTGTGCAGTTCTAAGTGAACATATGAAGATGATTAGTTTTAGTTATTTTGCCTTTTATTTTTAAATATAATTTAATTTTTTATGATAATTATATAATTTATGTTATATCCATGTGATTTTTTTGTTAATGTGTCAAATTTGAGTGTATGCTTTAGATTTTCAAGATAGACTTTCTAGCAGTGAAAAGCCCTAATTGCAAGTATACCTAATTGTGTGGTTCAAGGAGTGAAATGAGATAAATGGTGTTGGGGACATAAGGTGATATTATAATGGGTATAATTTATTTTTTTATCAAGTTTTTCATTTATTTTTTTAGGCTCAATATGTATCAATATGGTTAAGGTGAAACATGTACCTTGAGAAGGCCTAATTACATTAGGTTTCTATTAGGACTAATGGTGGTTTTGATCCTTATGGGTGGTGAAAGACCTATGTAATGGGTGTTTAAATTTTATAAAATGTTTTTTTATATATCATAAGGGTTATAAAATTATTTATAGGTTTTGGGTTGACCAATATGGGTGAAATCAAGAGTCAAGTATAAACAGAAGGTCTAATAGGCCTAATTTGAAGAGTTAGAATATTGAGGAGAAAAATGATTGATATCATGGTTTGTAAACCAGGTATATATATTTAATACCATAATAAAAGTGTTTTTATTATTTCATGAATATTTAATAATGATCCTATATATTATAATCAAGGTCATTTGACCTAACCTTACCAAGAAGTGGGCTAGTTGAGCGAAGAGGCCTAATAGGTTGTTTGGGAGAGATAAAAGAGTGATAAGAGAAAAATAAGGTGGTAATATTTGGTTTAGTGATAAAATTTTCAAGGTATCTTTTTTTTTTGAGTTACCTAGGGGGTTGGTGCATCCTTGCATGTTGGTGCTTGTTAAAGGACTAGCTGAGTTGATGCTTGACTAGTGAGGGGTTGGTGCTCCTTATGGGGTTAGTGCCTCAATTAATATTTATTAATAATTTATATTACTATATTATAATATATATTTTAGTGGGTTTTATCCTCCAATAGTGTTTCCCCCTTATATCCTATGTTCTGAAGCTATTTTATTTTATAGATACTTGTTTATGTATTGGTTAATGTATGTATGTGAATGAATGCTTCATGGATAATAAGTGAAAATGAAGGATTGTTTTAAGGAAAATAATTAAACCCAATCTCATTATTTTTAACTCCAAAATATAATCCCCCACTCTAATAGTTACACTCATATCAATGTGTAGTTTTCTCAAAACTGCTAGCTTTCCCATTTCTATCCAATACATAAACTTGATTTTTCCTATGCAAAACACTATAGTCAAAATAGAAAATAATATTAGTCAAAAAATGGAATGATAATTGTTAAATTTTATAGTAATTATATTGACATCACATTATGGATTCTGCCACTAGATTCATATTTTAAAATGAGTGAGAGGCTCAAATAAGCATACTAGGATAAAATATTGGTAGGCGAGTCTTGACCATGAATGTTAGTTAGTTGAAAAACAAAAAGAGAGACTTATAAAAATTTCCATATATTTTACTTATTTTATACTTTAAGGAATAATTTTTAGATATGATTATCCTCCTCAACAGGGTGGTAAGAAATAAGACCATGTCATAATTTCACCCTTAGATGTTCTTATCCATGAGCATCATTTATAAAGGTAAGTAATTAATTTATTTTAGGATAATAATCAATTATGTGTTTCATAAATATATCAACATAATAAATGTCACCATTAAATTTTACATGACTTCATATCTAGTTTATTCCCTGATAGTTTAGGGCATCTTCACTGGCCTCAATAAATAAGGAAATTTTGGTCCCATAACAAAAGTATGTGAGTTATAGTTATAGGTAATCATTTAAAAGGTAAATTAAAAAAAATTAGGCAAAAAAATTATGATTTCACTATGAGGATTGTTCATGCACTTAAATAAGACTAGGAAATGAGGGTGTATGAGGAAAGTGTTTACCTTGCCATGTAGTATTGAAGTTACTTCATCCAATTCCCAAAGTTCACCTGAATTATAGTATATGTAGTTAAGGGTTGTCCATTCATGATTTTGAGGATTTTGAGTGACATGATCTTGATAATATATTTGTGCCAAAATCTCATTAAATTCTATAAAATATGTATAAATAAGAGTGTGGTAGGCATATTTTTTAATCACATTGGGTTACTAAATCTATATAAGTGTCATATATGCTCAGAATATTGAAAATACTATGGTTAATTTTACTTTTAATCCTCACACTATTAGGGATTCCTATGAAAAAAATATCCATGTCAAAGCTCAAATTAGAATACATACCACCTACATGCATGTGCCTCATTTGTAAGACTAATTGGAAAACTGTGTTGATGACTATGAGGTACAATGAAGAGATTGGGAGCATCTAATACTAGATTAGATCAAATCCTTCACTACCACATGGGTTCCTAAGGTAATGGTGGATTATGAAATAAAATATTTTGACCCAATTTATATATTCATGTCAACTCAATTTCCCAAGCAGAATTGGTTCTCTCAGGAGATCATTAACCTATAATCCCAAACCCATTTAATACTCAACATGTCCATGAATCAATTGAAAAAAACTCACAAAGCTCATGGGAACTAGTGATTAAAGTAAATACCCTAGTGATACATCCCATTCAATAAATAAATTAATATAGAGTGAGTATTCAATAGTAATTAATGTTGATCATTTATTGCATAGTGGTTATTTGGTCATTATCGGTGGTTGAGTCATGTAAACAAATAAAGGGTTTGAGTTTTTTATATAAACTTGAATTTATCAAGTTAATTAACTTGATCAATTCTAATATATTATAATATTTTTAATTATTTTGAATATAATCTAATTTATCTTCTATTTAATTATGAAATTGAAGTGCTAACATTTTTTATTTCTTATTTTATAAAAAATTATAATTAGGGTAAATAAATTCCAATAATAATAAGTAGTTTCAATATATAAAATTAAAAATTATATACATGATTTTACTAAACATGTAATAATTCCACTGCGAGACCATGTGCCTTTGAATTTATGTTAAATTTTAAATGTTTTTCTGAATACAACTTCTAGTGAAAAAAATCATGTTGAGCCAAAATTTTGAGTACTAAAAAAATTATTGCTAAATTAATATGATGTAATATCATTGTTAGGTGGAGTTACAAAACCTTATTAGACATGGAACTCTTCATATGAATAAAATATGAAGCACTAAAATTTGGAGTTAAGCACCATGTTAGTCACAACCCTCCAAATTCATCATGTTGAATATGGTATTGCACATTCCCTAATAACATTTGTTTTAATATGATGAGTGGGATTTTATTTACATAAAAAATATAAAACCCTTTATTTTTTTACATGACTCAACCAATCATAACCACCAACAAACCACTATATTATTAATGATCAACATTAATTACTATTGATTGCTGACACTAAATTTATTTATTTAAATGGGTGTTTCACACTAAGATGCATGCTTCATACAACTCATAAAAAACTAACATTAAAATTTTAGATCACATGACCCAATAATCCCTAATTGATCAAATATGATTTTTATAAATATGACACCGAATCCATACAATAGTATTTTTTACAACTTATAAATATATACTTTTTACATCAATATATTGATCAATTTTTATCTCTTATGTAAATCATGTGATCCTCATATCATCACACATATGATGAGTACCACCCTAGGCATATTCATCCCCTCTAACCATATGTATGTGTATTGTAATATAATCACCATCATGGGAATGCTCAACTACATTTTCCCTTGTCTTGATGATAATGTTTTACTTTTGTATGGTACATCTACCTTGATTCCCAACAAAATTATCCTCACTTTTCTCAATAATATTGGTGATAGTAACCCTTTATCAACTATACAACCAATAAAGACTTATCAAATATCAATATAATATGTTTCCATTTATTAGAGGGTGCTGAGAAGTATATGAGTAATAAAACATCACTATAAAATATGGTATGATCCTCATTATTGATAAAAAGACTAAAAAATAATGGATAAAAAACATAACCCCATATCTATCCAAAAACATCACTATATCATAACCCATTCTTAGAGTTAGCAATGAACTCAAAATGGGTGGGCCACTAGTTTGATCATCTTTTCAAATATTGAGAGACTCATAAACCCAAAAATGAAACATGGTTGTTTCCAAAATCACAAGAGGCATAAAAGAGTGTTATTTTCATGGTTTTCAAGCACAAAATTACCATTTTCAAGTTTAGATCAATATCAAGGTGTTAGATTCTACCAAAAATGTATGCATTGCATATTATAATTCCATATTTCTCAATTTTAATACATTTTTCACAAAACACATGTGGGGAGATTCCAAAAAAAAAAAAAAAACAATCTTTTGATGGATTCATAACATTCCAAAACTTAAGGAAGGAGTGATTATTATACATTCAAAAAGTGACACGATAACCTTTGTGCACTTAAGCTCTAAAGGTCTAATTGAGATAGTTGATGTAAGGATATAAATATAGATGCTATAAGGATTGGGATAAAAAATATGTTGAGGCTCATGATTATGATCTACAAGAGGTGGAGGTATATGCTAGTTGGATTGAGGTACAAAGATGGGGTTTTGAATGACATGTGGTAAAGGGTGCTTGTGGTAATACCAAAATAACTCATGAGTTTAATTTCTCATGGAGAGTGGAAATTTGAGAGTATATATAATTCAAATAACCCTTAGTGTGAATAAGGACAATATATTAGAGTTTTTGGTCCATGTTTGACTTAGGGAATTAGTTAAAATTAAGTTTTAAAACCCAAAAAATTTAGATAATATAATGGGTATGACTATGGTCATCCAATCTCATCTATAAAGTGACTAAAAATAGGATGAATCTATTCCCTAATACAAATTAAAAAAATTAAAAGACTTAAACTTGGAGGTTCTTAAATTGATGGGATACAACATGAAAGGATATAATGATTGGGGATTCAATGGCATAGTCTTGCTCATTGAGAACATTAAGTTAGTTAATGATAAGGTTCAAGAGTAGGGTGGAGTCAAATACCTTGAGTTTGAACTCATAATAAATATCACATGGACAACACTATATGTGATAGGAGTTGGCACTCTAGGAAATAAAGTGGTGCTATGGAGGTAGGGGCACTTAGGGAACATTATTTAATGGTGGGGTGAGGTGGGTTTGAAAAGTCTTAAATGTATAATTTTTTTTGATCATGTATGTGAAAATTTTAATTATTATTTATAAGTAGGTAATATCAAGGTTTTTATCACTCTTTCTCATTTGGAAAAGGTTTAGTTTGACTTTGTTTTTTTGTATGTTTTAAATATTTTTTCAAATGCAAATGGAAATAAATTATGTACTAAAATGAAGGTACTTGAAATAAATAAATGAAAGGATAAAAATGAGAGGAAATAAATTCTATTTTTATCTTTTTATTATTTTCAAAAAATTTAACAAATGAAATGGTCAAAACTAAAAAATTGAATAAAATATGTAAGTGTTTATTTCAAATTTTCCAAGTCTAAAAGATGATAAATTTTCCTATATGCACTTAAATTGTCATACCCAAAAATGTACATGAATTGAAACACACAAAAACATTAAAAAATGGACATCCTAATATAATTAAAATTAAATACTAAATGGATTTCAAAAAATACAATAAAAATAGGAGGAATGGTACATATCCAAGTCCCAAATGGGCAATACAATCCACATGGTGTCCATAGGAATAATCCTAGTAAGAAAAGGTGAGAAGAGGGTAGACCAAGTGGCCATGTAACTTTTGAAAACAATAAAAATAAGGGATAAGATTCTATTTCAAGTGATAATATAAATAAAAAATAAAAAAGAGATAAAGTGGAAGCCTACCTTAGTTCGTTACTTGGTTTAAATAAATGGTTGGGTTGGTTCCTCCTTATAAGGAAAGATATATTCATTCTTCCCTTAGCTTCTCATTATTTCTTATAGATATATCTATCTCTCCTCCCAACTTATCAAATCCAAAATGGAACAAATTTGATCCAAGGAATTCATTCCTTCCTCATATAGTTAAATCACTCAAATCCATTGGCCACAAGGAAGGTGACATGTATCCCTTTCCATCCCTTATCTCTTGGAAAAATTTCCACACAAACATTAAATATTAAAATATAATGTGGGAAAATAAGGTAATTATATGCCTCTTCAATTCTCCCATTATCCCATTACATAAATGGGCACATGTGCTAACCCAAAAGTCTTATTTTGCTCCTAGAAATACTCTCAAACATCCTTACTGGTCAAAAGACTCTAAAATCAAGAAATTGTATCTTAACATCACTTTATATCACCTCAAAAGTTGGATTATGAATTCCATTCAATTTTTTCAAGTGGTGATAACAATTTGGATCTCTTTTCAACCTTAGACATTATAAATTTTTTATAAATATCTAAGGTATGGGTAAAGAGGAAAAGAATAGTGTCAAAGAGGTAAATAGTGTTATGATGGAAAAGAGGTTCACAACTTACATTTGGTTCATATATTACACCATTTATGGGTTTGGATTTCAAAAATTCAAGTAATCACTACACCATTATACCAATGATACACTCATGCTTAATGTAGTCCTAGTTCCCTCTTTGGCCTCCACTATATTCATCACATCAATGCACACATAAAATTCACTACCCTAGATAGCTAAATCTATATAATTTAAAAAATAAAAATGATATTAATCATCACAAAATTCATATAAAATAATCAAGGCATAACATATCAATGGAAAAAAACTCATACCAATCATCTATACATATGTATAATCAAATATATACTTAAGATCAAGATATCTAGTAGTATCTATGTATAATCAAACATAATTTAATGTTAGATCTGATTTCTCAATGTGTTTTCCTATGGTCATCTCTAGGCCTCAAGTTCCTTTGGAGGCTGAATCTCCCACACATCCTATGGGGTTTATGGAGGGAGGGGAATGCTATAATATTTAAGAACATAAAATGTGAAGCACCTAAGGTGGGAAGAAGAATAGTTAAAGCCATAAAGGAAAATTTTAAGGCTTTTGGAACATATTTTTAGAATCCACACTCATTTCTGAAAGTTGGTATCCTAGGTAATTAAAATTTAAGCTTATTTTAAAATCAACTTAGACTCAATAACAAAATTAAAAGGAAATATGTTAAATGTAAAACTCCATTCACAGAATTTTTTAATTTGAATTTTGATGGGATAGCTAAGGGAACTTATAAGGGATAGAAGGAGGAGGGTTATTAGAGACTCTAAAGGAGTCATGTTTGTGGCCTATTTTAGTCATATGTGTTAAAAAATCATTCATGTGGTTGAAGCCACAATGTCTCTTTGGGTTATCCAATTGACCAATGACCTATAGATTAATAATGTTATCATCGAGGGGGGTTAAATGAATAATATTAAATGTATTAAGCATCTATATTTACTAATTTTGTATATTTATAATATAATTAGTGATGCTCATGAAATCATGCCTAGTTTAGAGG
This sequence comes from Torreya grandis, assembly GCA_037957365.1. Taxonomy (NCBI): domain Eukaryota; kingdom Viridiplantae; phylum Streptophyta; class Pinopsida; order Cupressales; family Taxaceae; genus Torreya; species Torreya grandis. The sequence goes on along the minus strand of JARHVA010002882.1, from coordinate 816,565 downwards.
TGTAAAATATAGTTCATACTTATCAGGATGGAAACTATTGTGCTAATTGGTTGGTAAATAGGGGGTTTCTAGTCAAAACTTTGATATATAGACTAATTTGGGTGATTTACCCTCTAAATATAAAATCTTAGTTAATGATGAAGTTAACCAAATGTCTTAGTTGGTTATAATAGTGGGTTGGGACCTTGTTCATCCTATGCATTTTGTTTTATTTTAGTATTAAAAGGAGTTTCATAACTGACATGGAAAGTCACTCCATGAAGGTGTCCAATCTTTTTAAGCACTCATTTCATCATTATAATGTAAGGGATTTGAGTTAAGCTCATTTAAATCATTACCCATTACATTTAATTAATATCAAGCATGTTGGAGGAATTTAATGCATCTATATGGGGAGATTGTCATTTTTATCTCTTTTCATTGTTGTGTGTGGAGGGAGGTCTTGACCATTTGAACCATATAAAATAAATTGTTGTTTAAGTCAAAATGGAGGGACATAGAATGAAATTTGAACCTATAGATTGTATGAATATTAAAAAGCATAATTTTTTTGGAACAATCTTTGATAAGCCCTGTTGATTCCATTTATTGAGAGAATCTATGGTTTTAACCCAGGCCTACCTTTAGATTTTGTAAAGGCATGAAATGAGAGGGTAGTGTAGATGAGGGGTTTAACTATATATATTTTTAATAATGAATTTAAATGGTAATGGGTATCCCCATAGATGGGTGAAGGAATTTAAGGATATAATTGGGAATAAGGAACTAGTTCAAAGTTTCTTCAAAACTATAGAGATAATTCACCATACCAAAACAACTTATCTTTATACAATCCTATTTAATCCATGGGATGAAATTTATCTATATCTCATCAATTAATTAAATATTTAAGGAAAGTATAGGATCATCTATTCCCACCATTTCCTTATGTTAAATAATTTTAGACATAATTTAAGGATCAATGTGCCTTTCTTTCATTTAATGTCCTTAGAGAGTACCATCATGAACTATCAGAAGGAAAAGAGTGACTATTTTTTTCACCAAGCACTCATTTTCCTTCTAAATAAGTCTTCCATCCTAACCATTGAACTAACTATGGTGAGTAATGATAATGAATAAGGAATGTTTAAGGGTTAGGTTTAGTTGTGAGTTTGAAAGATATCCCTATATATGAGGAAGATGGTGGTGAGTAAACTCTTGCCCAATTTGTGAAAAATATCAAGTTTACAGGAAATAATGGTGGAATATTGGTTAAATATAAGGGTATCAAGGAAGGTAAGACCAATAATCTTGCATTGAGTGAGAATAATCAGTCCCTAGAGCAGAAGGATATTATAAAGAAGAAATAGGATAATCTAGGGACCAAAATGATTGACATTTCACAAGCAGATCCCCCTATCACTAAAAGAGACTAAAATTGATCAAACTCTACTTTTATAGCTAAAACTTATTAAATAACTAGTCATAGAGTTCAAAAATTCCAAAAAATATATTTATGAGCTCCAAAGCAAAATGGGGGAATAAGGCAGAGTATCTAACCAAGCATTTTTGCATTTTATACATGCCATCAGAGGAATAAGAAAGATATTTATAATTAGGGACAATGAAAAGGAAATCAACAAGAACATTAAGATCACATCTAGAGAAACCAAGAAATAATTTAGTGATAAAATATATATTAAGGACTAACTAGATGGACCAAGAAAATGTACTAGGAGGAAGAAGAAGATGATCAAAGACAAAACCCAATCAAATAAAGATGACATTTTGTATACCATAATTTTGGAACTTAGAGAATAAAATGAATCTACCATCTACCTAGGGGAGATGTCTAATCTCTAAATTTGGTCTCTAGTTTTTTGGTTGCTAAAGGTTAGGGTATTTTTTCTTACATTTTATTGATGTAATGTGGCCCATGCAGCCTTTTTATTTTAGGGATTGTCTCATATTTTTTTGTTGGGACTATATTATCTATATTTTTTATATAAACTCAAGGTATGGGATAATTGTAAAACCCTTTTACTTACCATTACCTAAAAGCAATAGTTATAGTATTACATAAATAATAAGAATCATAATGGATAACCAAAATAACATAAGTAAATTAACCTTAGACATATAATCATTGATATATTAGAATGTGTTGAAGCTGCTCTACCAGCTACCTACCTGGGTCTCCCACTCACGGTCAAAGAGGTATCTCCTAGTTTTTAGAATGGAATTATGGAAATAACGCATAGGAAACTTCTTGGTTAGAAAGGGAAACTCCTCAATAGTGCTGGTAAAATGTAAATTCTTCAGGACTCGCTACAAGGTATTCCTACATACTTCCTGTCTCTTTTTAAAATTCCTACATATTTTGTTGATAAACTGGAATAGATCCAAAGAAAATTTTTATGGACGGGGGTGGAAGACAAATATATAATGTCTCTAGTCAGATGGGAAAAAGTGTGTCTTCCAAAATCTCATGGTGGATTCAATATTAGGTCTATCAAGAACATGAACAAAGCCTTTCTCTCAAAAATTAGTTGGAACCTGATCCATAAAAATAATGATTAGGGGGAAATAATGTATGCCAAATACATGCATAGCATTGATTATTCCAACTTTTTTCAATAGATGGGATTACCCCAGGGATCTATGATATGGAATAAAATGTTAAAAAGTAGAAGCCTTCTTAAACAGGGAATTAGATGGAAACTTGGAAATGGCTAGCATAGTAAATTTTGGGATGATATCTGGTTAAAGGAAAAGGCTCTCAGCACACAAGGAAACTATGGAGAGATTTCTAACTTGGCTACTCAATTTTTTAGAGATAGAGTCAGTGATTATATGGAATATAATAATGGGATATAGAGCTAGAAAAATCTATTGGACTGCTGTGATCACCAGCCTGAGATTTTCCCTAGAGTGCGGGAGATTCAGTAGTGTATTCAAGAGATTAGAATCCCTCTCTTACCCCATGAAGATGAATATCACTGGTGGCCAGATAAGAATGGATCATTCTCTATCAAATCTGCTTACTGTCTGCTCATTCCTAAAGCTCAGAATAAAGATGTATGGAAAAAGGTTTGGAATTATAAACTTATTCCAAAAATTAACATGTTCTAGTGGGCTGATGCTCATAACAAAATCCTAACATAGGATAATCTTCAAAAGGGAGGGTTTCCCCTAGTTAACAGATGTTTTTTGTGTGGTTCAAAAGAGGAATCAGTTTCACACCTCTTCATCCATTGTGATTTTGCCCAAGAATTATGGGGCATAATATTTAATAACTTTAGTATTGAATGGGTCTATAATTCTGACCTTAAAGAAGTAATCCTCAATTGGAATCCAACCTTCACACATCCTTAGCTTATGGAATTATGGAAGCAAACTCTACCATGTTTGAGCTAGATTTTATGGAAAGAGTGCAACCATAGAATTTTTAGGGACACTGCTAGAAATGCATCTCAGGTGTTTCACTCCTTTGTTAAGACCATCATGGAGAGTGTCACAACAACTCATATTCATGTTGTGGAGAAACCCCTATCTCAAATTGAAAACCAAATTGTAGCCAAATGGAAGGTTTTAAACCAGATCCCTGGGTATAATAACTCCAAAATTCTACAGAGACTAAATACTAAATGGTTCCCCCCAAAGCCTAACTGGATGAAACTCAACTTTGATGGGGTATCCAAGTCAGATGGTAAAGCTAGTGGAGGAGGAATTATAAGTAATGATAAAGGATGGATGACTACTATCTATGCTAGTGGAATAGGATGCCAAAGCAACAATTATGCTGAAGCAATGGCTCTATTATGGGGGTTAAAGTTGGCTATATCCCTAGGAATAAGGAACTTGAGTATACAAGGAGACTCTAAAATGGTCATAGATGTAGTTAATAAAGCATAAAATGTGGGAATTAAGCTAAAAGACATCATTACAGATATTTAATTTCTTTTGCATAAGTTATTCAGAGTAGAGATTTCCCATATTTACAGAGAGGGAAATAGGGTTGTTGATGCTTGTGCCAATCTTGGTCAACAATTTTTAGGTTGGAGGGTGTGGCGACAAGGTGTTCATATTACCTTAAACACTAGGGATATTATTCAAAAGGAGATGACTTGGCAAGGATGAGGTGCATTTATGACAAGGATAGATCTCGAAGGTGGTCCATTTGGAGAGGGCCATTGTGGATTTAAGAACTTGATAACTTTGGTATTTTTTTGACAATCATTCATGATTCATTATATCATGAGGTTGAGGTGCATGGGTCTCATTATGAAAATCGATGGTAAATAATTTCCAAGCATAGGATTAGATAACGTCATCTCTGTAGGGTATTTCAAATAATGAGCCATCACATCTTCATTATGCATAAATGAAAATAAGGGTTAGCAACCATTTCAAAGCTGAAGGCTGAATTTAGGAACTCCACAGTTTGGGTCTACAAATACAAAATGGGAGGAGACCATATTCAAATAGAACCAGTCTCTTACTATGAATTCAAAGATAATCTGATGGTTTGGCATTATTGTAAAGAAGGGGGAATCAACCCATATCTAGAAAGTCTTAATGGGTTTGATGAAAACTTGTCTGAGCAATTTGTGAGATCCTAGTTAAATAGGTGGGTCATGATGGGCATAATCAGTTTTGAAGTCTCCAAAAAGGTGATTGTTATGGCCATGCAGGGAATAAAACTTCAAAGGAAAACAAAAATTATGGATCTTGCAAGCCACAAACTATTTTTGGGAGAGGGAGAAGAACTCGTCCCGTATCAATGAGGATTTGAGTGTGCTAAACTTTTAGAGCCATGGGATGGAGTGTGTTTCTTTATCATTAAGTACTTCATGATTGAAGGTCGATTTACTAGGTTCTACAATTACCACCTCCCTCTGTTAAATCACTTCAGGCATAATGCTATTATTAGTTTCCCTTTTTACCTGCTCTCCTCTTTAGAACACTCTGTCCTTAGGGTGAGAGCTAAAATGGCTAAGAAACTAGATATAAACCCTATTCTCCTACACCAAGGCCTAATTTTCTACTTATACAACTTTCACCAAACCCTTGAGCCATCCAAGACTATCAAAATTGATAGTGGAGACATTCCTTCCAATCCAGTGTCTGGCGATGCTATTGATGAGTCCTATTTTTCCCTTGCTCCTACCAAAACAAAAGATGTTTCTTTTTCCACCCCAGAAGAGACCCCTGTTGACACCCCCAGCTCCTTTGCAAGCAATAAGGGTAAGAAGAGAAAGGTTGATGAAGAGGAATAAAATATTAGAGAGACCATGGAAGGGACCCACAAAAATCTAGGTAGGGCCACGGGGGCCAAGGTGGTAAATCTTATAAGTCTTCCAAATTAATAAGGAAGGCTTCTCCTTTGGAGTTTGAAGGTTAGGGAAGATTGCTAGTAAACCTACCCCAAAAGGATAGACTAATTGATTACTTAGAAAGTGCTTTAGAGGAAGCAACCTAGGAGGAAGAGTTTAAGGAGCTGTAAATCCAAGAAATTTTTGAGGACACTAGAGGAAAGTAGGAGACTAGGGATTTTGAGATTACTGAGGAACATGGTGCTGACACTATGGAAACTGCTAAAAAAAGGGGAAAATGTATGTCAAGGAAGTTGGAAAGGAAATAGAGAATGAGACTAATTGGAAATATAAAATTGGGGCCTTGAAGGATTGTATTAAGAGGTTAGAGCAGAATTTCACCAAGGGACTCTGGAATACAATTCTCCTAGACATGTCTATGCTAAAAGAGGTGGGTAATACTAGGGATGTTGACAATGTGGAGAATACTGAGAAACTTAATTATCTTCTCAAATCAATGGTTATGTAAGGAGAGTCCTCTCTGACTCTGGTCTTTTCATTTCTTGTGTTTTGTTTCTGTCTGTTGTTTCTCAACTAGTGCCGTCGTCTCTCTGAAGGCATATTTTGTTTGATTGCCTTCTTGTCTTTTTTTCTCTATGAAGGGTTCATCCCTTGGTTTGCTACCTTTTTTAATCAAAAACATAAGTAAATTGACATCATCATACATATAAAATCCATTGATATAACATAAGCTAATAATGACATCATGTGTCTCAATACATATAGAGCATGTCATATCAAGATGTTCGTAAAATAAAAAAACACAATAGATAAAAAAATTCATCAATCATGGGTAATAATTAATAGTTTCTAATCATTATTTTCTTCATTTGGTGATAATAAACACATAATTAGAAGAATGTGTCCTTATTATTTATAAATATAATAGGTTTTCCCCATGGGGAAAACTTGGATGAACAAGGACCTTATCCAATAGTTCCTCTAGTTGTATCTTGAGCTCACAAAACTTAGGTGTGGTCATCAAATATGGTAACCTAAAAATTATCTTAGCCTTACATACAATATATATCTTGAAATCAATCTCTCTAGGTGTGGGAATGTTTGGTAATTCACTTGGAAACAAGTTGGAAAACTCCCAAAGGATGTAATGATCATCAAGAGAATCCATATGTCTCCTCATCTAACCAATCAGTCACTGTGGTATTAAATATATGACATCCATTTCATATTATCTATCTAAGTTATATCACAAAAACCATGTGAATATAAATGAGTCTCTTGACATTGGTGATAATCTTGCTCAACCTAGGGTTAACAACAAACTTGATGACCTTATTGTGATAGTCCACATTGAGTCTATTATAAGTGATTCAATCCATACTCAAAACAATTTTTTAAGTCCCAAGGGTATAATGTGTAAGTCAACATCTCGCTAGTGAGATAACAAACATAGCATGAATGTCCAATTTAATCTCCCAACTCTCAAGTTGTATAGAAGCCACCAACTAATAATGGTCCATAGTAGAAGGGGATTTAAAGGAGTATAATACTCTAGAATTAAATATCACTATAATAGATACTCTATTAATCACATTTATGATCTCTATTATGCTTTCCTATTATTCATCTTGGTGGTTATCCACCATTTCATATATCATGTGGCCATAACCCACATCACCCATTGTCTTCTCAAACATCACAACATTCTACCTTACAAAAATTAATTACACATGAGTAAAATATTATGCATAATATTATGGTGATCCAAAACTAAACCAAAAACCTCTCATCTACTCTCACCCAAAATGGGATCTTATGGTCCTCTACTCAAGTGTCATTTTAGACCTTTTTGATCCTTTTTTCATAGATTGTTGAGTTTCATCTAGCCTAGGCTAGTGTTTGTTTAGCTATCTAACATTGTTTTGGCTTTGGTAGTTCTGGCTTCCATTATTCTAAAAATAGATTGGCTAGATTAGTTACTCTCCTATTTCTACTATTACTAAGAGGGTCTTATATATAACTAGATATTTCTCTAACTTACCCTAGGTGTAGGTTACACACCATGTGATTTGACATCACATCAAGACTAAATATTTCCATAAAACCTCTCTCAAGCCTCCTAATACTTCCCCTAAGAGTCATCCACAAGATATGCCTTCTCCACTATGATATTTAAGGTTTTTGGAGAGAGTATGTGAAATACACCAAATAAGTTTGTATTTATACCTCTAATAAATGTATTCACCTAAATGGACTCATTTCTATAATTACTCACATGTTGTATTGGTTTAGAAAATGGCACTCACATTGTGCCACCAAATTTCTCCACTAGTGAATCTCATGGAACTCATCCACCTTATTTTGAAGGTAACATGGTGAAATATATTGGGCTTTTAAGTGTTCCTCAAATAGATAATAATTAAGGTTAATTAGTGTCAAATGAAGATTTTAATCCTAACCTTACCACATAATCTTACTTACACGCTTAATAAAATGAGTATCCAAGCAATATTTTATACTAAAATCACATTCATACATGGTGAAACACCCACGTAAACTAGAAAACCATGCCTTAATAATAAAACCCTATTAGATGCCATCAAACTTTAGTGGGTGAGGTCAGATAAAGTATTTGACCATATCTCTTTTTATATGCCTCAAAGGGTGATCATAGTCTCACCTCTCTCGATACTCCACTCTAATATGTGACTATTTTTTATCTCCCTTCACCTGATGGTGCAAGGGGATACTGGATCTGATCCTCTCTCATTCACCCTCTACTCTCTACCATGTTAGGCTATGACTCCTCTATCTCTCATCATATACCAACCTCTACCAATGTCATGAAGGTAATTGAGGATGACTCTTTGATATCTCATGTATTTATGGTAACCTATCCTAAATAATTTCAAACATCTACTACATACCTTAAAGTATCTAGGGCTCAATGTTATGGAGCTTGAGGTGGGGCTATAGGTTCAACAATGTCATCAACATCCCAAAATTAGTCTACATCCTCATGTCATACTATAGAAGGAAGGGATAATTTATAGATCACATCAAATCTAACTAACCAAAATTAACAAATTAATAAGTTACCTATATCTCTTAAGAGCTAGATAGAGCTAAAGGAGAGATGGATAAGCTAAGGGAAGAAGGAATAGATCTTGCCTTTTGAGAAAGAAATAACCCAACCATTTACTTGAACCATGTAAGGAATCAAGGTAGGCTTCCATTTTATATCATTTATATTTTATTTTTTACATTATTACTCAAAATATAATATTCTCCCTTATTTTTAAGAGGTGTAGGGCCACTTAGCCTACCCTCTTTTCACCTTTTCTTACCACAGTTATACCTATCGCCACTATGTAGATTTTATTTCATATTTAGACCTTGTAGATGCACCATCCATCCTATTTTTATTATTTTTTAAAATACATTTCTTATTTAATTTTGATGTTTTCAGGCTATCCATTTTGACCTATTTTAATGTTTTTTCAGTCATGTCATTTTTTAAGCATGACAATTTGGCATTAGAGCTAGGTTTAAGGTAAATTTATTTTCAAAACATAGTTTTAGGTTTTTTAAAAAATGATATAAGATTTAAAAACAATGGGAGCTTATTTTTGGGGTAAATCATTTTGGGTCTTTTAGGAACCTACACTAGCAAACAAGGCCAAAAAGTACCTCTCCTTGAGAAAGTATCCATAACTAGAAAGATATGTCATTCTAGACTTGAAAATTTTCATTCAAAAAAGCATAATTAGGGTGGCCCCTTTTGGGTTCCCCTTACTTTGGTTCTCCAAATTTTCATAATCACTTCAAAAAAATTGGTATATTTTATGGTCCATTAGTTCTAGTTTTAAATCAAATTGTACATGTTCAAAATTATAAAACACAGGTTATAATTTTTAATATTAAATAAATTAAATTTTAAACATATAACACTATGTGGTTAGATTGGGTGGTGATCAATATAGGTTGATCACCTCCTTAAAAAAAACCATGTAATCTGATCATCATGTGGCTTACAATCCATGTGGATCCTAACCACTAATTATTTAAAGCATGTGACTATTTTGACATTAGCTATAGTGATCACTGCCAAACTCAAAGAAAATGCCTTTAAGGGATTTTACCCTCACAACACAATAACATGAGTGACCACTAGATTATTAATCCAACTACCCTATAAATAAGGAGAGTGCCCGTATAAAGGACCTGCCAATATTTAAAACTACCTCACATAGTAACACAGTTCAAAAATATCATAATAGGAGCATCGCTAATATCAAAAAAATTATGAAACAAGTTATGTTGGATCCCAAAATTAGTTTATTTCATTATAAAAATATTTACATCCCAATATTAATTTGTTATACATGGTTAAAAATTATGAATTTCACACAAAATTGTAAGGTATTCAAGGTAGAATAAAGAGTTCTAGCTTAAAAATTTCATATCTTTTAACCTATTTTTCTTAAAATTAATCCATAAATTATGTTATTACCTTGATTGAGTCTATTTTACATGATAATGAAAATTAGAAAGAATTGGGGTACTTCAAGTTACATAAAAAATCAATAAGTGCTTGAATAAATTAAATAACATTAATGTATAATAAAATTAAAGTTGAACTTGAGATTGAAACTTTTTTTTAGTGTGAACTAGGAGTTGATGTGCACATTTTATGGATTCTTTTCCTACATCTATTGATAGGCTCTCTTATCCTTAAGGACATGGAATCACTCAGCGAGGATTTTTCTTCCCCTTAAGGTTGTGGGCATTACTTTTTTTTAGTTTTGCCTTTAAGGAACCCTATTATATTTCCCTACATCACCATTGCTTGCTCGACTACCTTGATTTTTTGGGGAGCTTAATTTGATTCTCAATGGAGGAGGATATCCTAGTCATGGTATCAAGGGTGTTGTTATCTATGTGAGGTGTTATTTTTACCTCTTATTATCTGGTGGTTTCACCTTCATCTTATGACTTAGTTTCATATATTGGACATGGATATCAAATTATGATTCTTTTTTATTCTCATATCCCTTTTGTAGAGTTGGATGGTAAGGTTTTTCAAGATGAAACCTAGTTTTTTATTTATGGTTGTCATTTTCTATTTCCACAAATTTTAGCTAAGTATGGTTAACCTTCATTATTATGTATCCAAGCATTAGAAACCCATTATTTCTACAACCTTTATCATCCATCCATGTTCTAAATGATTATTCATTATTATGTGCTCCTTGAATATAGACAGATATCATTTATTGCATTCAAGCCCTTAGATATGTGATAAATCCTTTCTTTGCATGAAATCATGGTACCCTACCTTTAATCCTATTACTTAATCTTTCATTGTTGCTCTGATATGGTTTAGGGTGCCTCATCTACCTATTCAATTTTGTTAGGCTCAATCTCTTCAATCCATCAGTATATCTTTTGGGTATTTTTTCTCTCACTATAGAGACTGGTGATCACATGCAAGCTAACTTTTCTTGTATGTACATTGTCATGGATCTATAAAAATTATTACTAAAAGTTATTAAGATCAAATTTGGTAACAAAATTTTAACTTGAACTCTAAATTATTAAAGGATTATTTTTTGATGAAAAATATTCTTTTCTCATAGATATATTGCTAATGATTTTAAAAAGCAATCAAATGATAAAGTTGATTACAAAATACATTTTGGAAAATTTGAAACTTGGTGGAAAGATGTTGAGGTTGATCATTTTAATTTATATTGTAATATTAAGGAAAATGTTCATTCTATTGTATCTTAAATTAAGGACAAGGTTAAAGCTTCACTAATTGATACTCATTTAACATCCTCTTCTATAATGATTTTTCTTATTTTTCTATCAAAGATGTTATTTCCTTAGGTAAAAAAGGTTCTATTTGGGATGAATCTATTCTAGAATCTCCTTAGGTTTCATAATTTTTTAATCTAAAATAATTATGTACCTCTCATTTTGGATCTCTCCCTCTGGAAGGACTTTGCTTAAAAATTGACTCTACCTAAATTGGCATTGATTTATATGATACTAAAGGTTTGAAAATAGTCTCAAACAAAAAATATTCTACCATTAAAAATAACATTTTCCATATGGAACTTTTTTCACATAATAAAGTAGTGGTATATTAGGTATAGTGATGTCTTTATTGGATAACAATTTGTTCTTTCTTTTATTTCTTTATTTTCTAAAAATATGTCCTCTACTTTCTACCCTTCTTTGGCCATTTATAGAAAATATTTACCTTCTTAGTAGAATTAATTTTGATTATCCAATGTTTTCTTCATTTTTTGTCATCTCATTTTTATTATATGTATAAGGGCATACCTAAACCTTAGTAATTTATCCATTAAATTTTTTCTAAGTACTACTATCCCTAGTTTGGATTCATGAAAATAGATACAATGCAAAATTTTGGAAATAATCATCATTTATTTTTGATAAAATTATAAAAGTATAGATAATAAACTATCCTAATAGTATTTAAAAAAAATTCAACATAATATAATTATTATATTTCATTCATAGTTCAATACAATTATTTTGAAGAGAGTAAAAGAGAGAGAAAATTCATTAAACTTAATTCTAATGCCTAGTATAATGTTATTCTACTTTACACATAATTACCACTGAATATTATATTACAACAGATTTAAAAATATCCAAAATCATTTTATATTTTCTTTATAAAATTATTGAATGCTCCAAAAAGAAACCACAAGGCTAACCAAAGGAGGAACTTACCTCCCAAATGTTTTCCATCATTACGCAGCTACCTTAGACACCCCCAAGCCTAGGAATCCAATCTTTGAGCATAGTAAAAAACAATATTATAAGGTAATTAAGGTTTAAAACATTAGGTTTTGTTGGTGGCTATTAACCTAGACCACATAAGTGGGCATGGGAACCAAATTCCACTAGTCACTACCACTATGCCAAGAATAACCATGTAGGAGTGCATGGGAACCTATTTTGACTATCCATTACCATTATGCAAAACAAGGTAAATATAAGACAATAATTTAATCTAAAATAAAAGTGTCATGCCCAAAATATGACATGACTAAAAACACACAAAATAGGCCAAAACATATAGCTTAATGACATTAAAATTAAACAATAAATAGAATTTTAAAAAATCTAATAAAAATAGGATAGATTGTGCATCTCCAAGGACCAAATGGGTAATAAAATCCACACGTTGGCCGTAGGGAAAACCATGGCAAACAAATATGAAAATAGGGTAGGCCAAATGACCCTAAACCTCTTTAAAAAAAGAAAAACAAGGGAGAAGATTCTTTTTCAAGTAATAATATAAATAAATAAATACAAAATAGAGAAAATGGAATCCTACCTTGATTCTTTACTTGGTTAAAATAAATGTCTTGGTTGGTTCCTTATCATAGGGTAAGATATATTCCTTATTCCCTTAGCTTCTCCTTCTCTCCTATAGCTCTTTTTAGCTCTCCATATCACTTCTAAGATTCAAAATGGAAAAAAATTTCTATAAATAAGGCATTCCTTCCTTATATAGGTTAATCAATCAAATCCATTGTTCATTAGGAAGAAGACATGTGTCCCTTCCCATTCTTTAGATCTTGGTTGTAAAGTCCACACAATAATTAATTCATCTTACAAGCTCATATGGGTAGGCAAGTTAAGTTTATGCCTCTTCAATTCTCCCACTATCTTATGTCATAAATGGGCATGAGTTACCCTAAAAGTTTTTTTTGGCTCCTAGAAAGACTCCCAAACATCCCTACTCATCAAAAGACTAAAATCAACACAAAATATCCTAAAATCACTTTTTGTCACCCTCCAAAGTTGGATTATCAATTCCATTAAATTTTTTCAAGTGGTGATAAAAATTTGGCTCTATTTTAAGCTTTAATACCTTACATATGTTTCTATGAATAACTAAGGTACGGGTAAAGTGTGAAAGAATAGTGTCAAGGGGTGAGTAGTATTAGAAGGGAAAGGAGGTTCATAACTTACAAATAGGTCCATATACAACATTAGAGTTGGGTTTATATTTTTGTAATTATATTTGTAACTACACCACTATACCAATGATGCACTCATGCTTAACATAGTCCTAGTTCCCTCATTAGCCTCCCTTGTCACTTGCACATCAATTTTTACATAAAATACACTACCCTAAATAGTTAAATTTTTAGAATTTAAAAAATAAGAGTGATCTTAATCAACACATACTATACACAAAAAATATAAATCATAACATTTCAATGGTAATAAACTCATACCAATCATCTCAACATTTGTATAATCAAATATATGCTTAAGAATAATAGATCTAGTAGTATGAAAATAATAAGCATCATTATGGAAAACCAAAATAACATAATTAAATTGACATAATCATACATTTAAAATATACTATCTATAGTATAATCTAATAATAACATATTATGTATCAATACATATAGAGCATGGCATATCAGGATGTGTATAAAATAACAAAATGTCTAAAATTAAGCATTGTGAAAATTAAGATCTCGCATAAATGAGAATTATTTTATTTTTTATTTTTTGAATGAAAAAGAAAGAAAAATAATATGTAATTTAAGTTAAAATTTCAATTTAAAATCATATTTAAAAACTTATGTTGTGTTTTTTATTCAAAACTCTTAAGTGTTCATAAATTATTTCACAAATGTAAGCTAAAATGCTATTTTTTTTACTTTTGAATGATTGTGTTGATATGGGTTTCATAAAAACCACATAATTAACAAGGTGAAATAAAACCCACTCTATGGAATTATTTTATGGTATGGTTTAAATAACTAGGTGGTGGAATATTAGGCTGAGCATGCAGGTTGTTAACCGAGTGTAAATGGATGAGTGAAACCTATTTGATTTGGATGGATGGAACCTATGATAAAGTGGGTAGATATTAAAAAAACTCCAAAAGAGGGAAAGGTAGGGAATAAAATAATGTTTTGTTACTTCAAAAGGGATTAATTTTAAGATGGTCTATTTGTGGATAAGTGTCTTAGTACCAATGTTTATAGCTAGTAGCTATTGCACACACACATGTTTACATAGTAAGGCAGTCTAGAGAAGAATAAATGTAGTAAAATATAAGGTCTTACCTAAAGGTTTATTATATTTAGATTAGCTAATTCCCACATTTATTCAAAATATTATAGCTTGAATGAGAGAGGTATCTAAGACACATGTTGCTCACACTTAGAAGGGTATATAAAGGAAAACACTTCTACATACTTAGAGAATTGAAATAGTCAACCTAATTTCATATAATCAATGATATTTGATAATAATACAATATCTATTACACATATTCAATTATCATACACCAATAATAAAAATAAGAAATTATCGATAACTTTTGCACACTTCAAATTACTTAATCAAATAACCAAGAAATTAAACATAATTAATTACACATAATTGGAATAGAAAAAAATTAATACATTTGCGTGATAGTCAAAATATTTATTACTATTTTTATAAATTTTCCAACCCATAAAAAAAAGAGGATTACAAGTATAAATATATTTGGGGAGGGCTTGCCTCATCCTCTAAATCCTTATAAAAGTCTAAAATTACATGCTAATGATAATTAGAATGAGGGTTCTAATTGATGCAAATTATGCATGCATGTCTAAACTTAGTCAAAACTAAGTCTTTTGAATTAGAATCACTCTTAAAAATATATGCAATGTGTGCATGTTTAAAAAAGTGTTCAATCAACTATTACATTTCTTAGTTACATTATCAATTTAAATTCAAAATATATATAAAAATAACCAAAGAAACTAAGGTTTACTAGTCAATGGGTCTTGCATGGTTAAACTGATTGTCATTGGAGGGAATGTAGTATAAGGTGTATTTAAAAGATAAGACCTAAACATAACTTATTTCTTCACTTCTAGTTCTTAGTAATGTTTGTTTCCAACACTGTATTATAACCTCATTACATCCATGTTCAAAATAGAGGGTCTATATACCCTAGTGACTTGCACTAGTAAATGTGCATGCTCCATATTGGTGGCTCCAAATTCCACTTGAAAGATATATATCTCACTAAATTTATTCCTATAAAATCCTAGTTATTATTCAATTTCTTCTAGTGTGCATCCTTGGAGACTTTGATTAAAATTGGTTGATTCCTATTGGAGTAGCTAATCAAAACTGGTCTTGCTTATTAATTTTCTTGAGGGATATAGGTCCTAATTAAAATTTAACTCATCCAAAATTTTTAATAATTATTTTTCATATTATAATAGTTTAGGAATCAATGCTTGCACATTTGATACCCATTCTCAGACCTATGATGTCTTGATGACCACCATATTGAGAGCATTGGATGCTTCCAATGGTATAATTAAATCAAGATGGTTGTAAGACTTATTGGTTATTTAAAATACAAGTAAATTAAACTTATTTTCATCTTATTTCAAAGAATTAAATAATTTGATAGTTTTAATAATGTGATGGGATAATTCTTCCCTCATCAAACCAATAGTTTCTAAAATATTGTAAAGTCTAAGAGCTACATATTTCACATTGCCTTATAATTTTTTAGGAACATGGATAATTTTTTATTGTTCTCTTACTTGCTATAGCTCTTGTTATAGCTCTTTTCTTTCTTGCTCAGTCCCTACATGAAGTTCTATCAAAGCCTTTATTTGTCTCTTGAGATAAGACTTTAAATTTTAATTATACAAAGACTCACCAAGTCTCATGTCCTTTCTCTTAGACAAAGAGAAAACATCATACCTTTACTATAAAATAAATCCTTTCCAATATTCATCCTATATTTTCCTTTTCCTGACCATTTGGATAGTCCCTATTGATTTTTCAAAAATGGAGCTCATATTGGAAAGATTGGTCATTTTCAAATTGGGTATTTTTTATTCTTGGGCATCCAAATTTGTAGTCCAATGTGGGATTACCAAATAAGAGGAATCAACTAGCTAAGTGTCCTTAGTCAAGGTTTCTATCAAAATTTCCCCTAAATAATTAATTAAAGCCTTTATATGTAATGAGCTTGGTAATGATGGCTAGAAGATCTTAGACCAGTCTACATTACTGAATTGAGGCATTGGATAGATAGTATAAGTAGGATTATTATTCTTAGATTTGGTAGAGGGGATAATAGAAGTATCATAGGCTAAAAGGAATTGGAAAAATCAATTAAGTTGAGGATACATTCAATTGGGCACTAGTAATGGATCTTCTAGTCTTCTTAAAATGTACCTTATTAGACTTCAGTAGAGTGGGGGCAGCTGCAACTAAAGTAAAAGTAAGGGAAGTAAAACCATAGGATAAAAATAAATAATAGGCACACTAGAAACCGCACAAGATGAAGAAATAGTCTCACTAGTATAATAAATAGGATTTATAGAAATAATAGGAAGAGTGGGATCAACAAGGGAGGTAGAAACCATTGGAACTATAAAATCTATAGGACCCAAAATAAATACAATAGTAGTGATTGGGGTATTAGGCACCTGACCTTATTTATATACATCCATTGGTTATTTCCATTTCCCCCAAATACTCAATATTTTAGCCTTTTTCAATTCTTCATCCTCTTCCTCATCTTCATATTAAGGCTCAAGCACTTCTTGTAGTGGTGTTTTAGCAAATGTATACATAGGGGCCTTAATAATTATGGGCTCCCTCTTGTAACAAATTTTTATATTTTTAACTAAGGGATGAACCTTATAAATAGAAGTGGGTGTGACATATACACTTATACTAATTATAATCAAGGATGAAAAGGGAGGCTAGAATATTTGGAATAAGAAGAAATAATGCAAATTGGTTCCTCAGCTCTCCCAAAAGAACTTATAGTAGTAAGAATTTCCTCCACCTTTTTTATAACTTAAAATTTGTCATTATAATTGGTGGTGTCTAAGATGTAACTTCCTATAAGGAACTTGAAACCACAGGGGCATCCCATACACATTGTTCCTACTTCATGGATATCTCATAGTGGGTGGTTTTTTGGAGGATGTTCCTTAGTCTAGTAGTTGTTAGGTTGATTGAAATGTCCATTAATGTATAGTTGTCCATCTAATAGGAGGTAGGAACCTAGTATGTGCATATGCAATTATTATAGAAGGATCCCCTTAAATAGATTTTAATAATTTCCTTTATTAGTATTTTTCTCTCTCTAAAACCTCAACATCATCTTTTAAATTAAAAAACATGAAATCATTTTTGTATGGTTCATGTTGGTAGGGGATGCCTAAACCTTGGATGTGCTTTTAAATTAGGCCATGAGGATCCCAATCCCTATGTTGAAAAGTTATCAATGACTAGTATTCCCTTACTTTATTGACTTCTCCAAAAAAATTTCTATTTATTTAATACATCTGACCAATCATCAAATAATATCCATGAAAAACACCTTTATTATTTTTCTTCAAATCCTCATTGACACTCCACCACAATTGGTAGCCAATATCCTATTTAGCTAGTTTTTCTAGGACATAATTTGGGAGACATAAAGGGGAATGCTTGTTCCCCATCACCATGATTAATTTATAGTCTAGATAGAGATAATAATCCCCCCTTAGCCCTAGCATTTTTATAATAATTTCTAATATTTTGGGTAAGGGTTCCTCATGAATTACCCTCCAAACTTGAGGATAAATATTTTGATAAATTATGAATATATTACTCATATATGCATAGATTTGGAGGAATAAAAATATGTTGCATAAAAATGTTTTTGATACAATATGAGGTTGGGATTCAGAAATATCCATTATGCATGTAGACAATGCCCATGATGACATCCAATTGAAACTAAATCATATATAAATGGCCACCCATGGGATTATTTATCCTTCTTAAACATTTTCTCTTATAACCTTGTGTTTATTATCTTTCCTAGTGTGAAGGTTAGCTCATAAGTAATTAATAGGTCTAAAAATGGCATCCATTCTAGGTGGAGGAAGTAATTACTAGGGTGCCCATGTAACTTGTTTAATAAGGCCTTCCCAATACACATTCCCATCTAAAATTTGGTGATAGCCACTAGGTGCCTAGCCTTGATATTAAATACTTCTCTAAGAATAATACACTTCCTCAATGTATTTTTAATTATGGTTGATTACTTCCATAATTCAACCTTGTACTTGTCAAATATTGCATCTGTGATGGGTATCCATAAGTGTCTCTAGAGTGCATCCCAGAGATATAAGGGATAACTATTTTATGGCTTAGGTGGTGTAGGAAACCATCTCCAGTCACCTTCCATACCAATAATAAGTCCCTCATCAAGTAAATATTATTCACTTAATGCTATTGAGAGAGTTTAAGAGCCTATATTGCTTCTCAAATCCTTTGAATGTCAAATTACCCTTTCATCCCTTGATTTTTAACTCAAAAATGCCTCTTTTTACCTAGTTTGTATAACTAAGGTACTGCAAATGCCAAAAAATTGGTCATATAGGTGTTCATGGGAGTTGATAAGACCTGAAATTTCATTTCATGGCTTAAACATGCCATCTGGATGTAAAAACTAGATCTTTTTCTCCATTAGGTGGTTATGAGGGTTTTTCAAGGGTTTTAGAGGTCTAGCTATTTAACTTGGCTACTTTAAAATGTAGCTATATGCATTTTAATAGTGTAAATTCCACTACCAATTGCCTTTATGCATCTATCAAATTCTTTTCACATGAACAGACATCTATATTCTTGACCACATGCCAAAGAGATAAATAATTGGCATATTCATCATTGAACATAGTATAATCAAACACAAAATTTGTATATTATATGGAGTCTTTAATAGATAATTTATAAGGTATAACAACTCTTTTGAATACCTTATATGAATATTCCATTATTGGTTTGTTTGATTATGTTATTATCATGATAATTCAACTATTTACTTGCTTACTAGGAGTAATTCACACAAGAACACATATAGCTAAGGTTTTGAATTCTCTTGTGAATGAAAATTTTCTTGAGATCTTCAATAATAATAGGCATAATGTCATTTTAAAATTCACTCATATATAATTAAGTACAGGACTTTAATTCTAGTTTGTGCACCATTAATGTCCAACACTCCAAGCTTGTTTTATTCATTTAATTCAAACTTTTTAACTTTAATTTGGATGCTATTCTACATATAATTTCTCTACATTTGAATTAATTCCACTATGTTACCTTGGATAAATGTTATCTTGTCTCTAATTTTATGTAAACTCAATTATGCCATGTAAAGTGCCTTTGGAAATTAGGTGTCGAGATTTGTGTTGAGATCGAGGTCACCAATTATTAAGATGCACAAAATAAATGAAACCTAAAGGTGAAGGTTATGAAAAATAAGAGTTCTAAAAAAAAATCCAAAAACCAAATCCTTCAAATAAAACTTATGAAGAAAAAAATTTATAAAAAAAATCTTTGAAGACCAAATCCTATGAACAAAACCTCCAATGACCTAGAATTTGGACCTTGCGTAAGTTCTAAAATGACAAAACTCATGAAGTATAAACATCACAAAATATGAAAGTTATCAAGGATAAAAGGTTATGATTGGAAAATTTTGTGAACAAAAGTTCCTAAGACCAAAATTTATGATAACATAGATGCTAAAAACCAACTTCTAAAAAAAAAGTTTTGAAGATCAAAGATAGGTGAAATACACAACTTGCAAAGTGAAAAATATGTGAAGTTTGAAAATTAAGATTTTAGGTCCACCTAAAAATATGAAAAACTCCTCAAAACCATTGATATGTTAGTCTAAATAATTCACACAATGAAAACTTGGATAACAAAGAAATGCCAATTTTATTTATATTGAATAACAATCATTGGCATAAAGAATAAGATTTTTTAAAGCTTTGAATCTTGATAAATACTCATATAAATGCTAACTAGAAGGATTTTTTAGAACATAACTAGACCTTTCAAAACTTAATAGGTCCTTGCTCAATAAAAATGAGAGTGGGGGTTTGTTGAGTATAACAAAAGATAAGTCATAGGGGGGGGGATACTCCCAAGTATTTAAGAACCCAAATTTTTTGGTTATCAATTAGAAATAAACTTGAACCATAAAAAACATTGAGCAATAAATATGAAAGAGACTTTTAATTTATTCATACACCATACTATTCTTTCCCATACCTTGGATTTATGTGTGATGAAGTGATTTTAGTTTACACTTGTCTTGAGGATTTTATCAAGGACTTAGAATAAAATTTAGGTTTCATTCTCCTTTCCTTGAACCATATAAAAATAAGGGAACATCAATCATTGCTTTAATTCTATCTATAATTCCATAGCCCTGACAGATATGCATTTATTTCCTCCTCTTTTTTTCCCCTCATATCATTTCATGATGTGTGATACATTGATCTTATTTCATCATGTGAGTCTTTTATCACCTTAATATTTTATTTGTGTTTATTAATCACTCTTTAAGATTCATTTATCCTCATTTTTATTATAATCCAAGTAAAATAAAGAATGCAAGAACCATTGTGAGATAGTGTATGTGAAAATTTGATTTATCAGAATGTCCCTGCCAACTATATCTATATTAGTGGTTATTACCTTAAAAAAGTATTAACAGGAGAAGTGTATTTGATCCAAAGAGATGAAAAAACTTTATAATTTTTTATGGACTAATGCGAGTAGATTTTACATCCCTAATATAAGTATTCAATTTTGATATAACCATGGTTAATTTGTTACATATTTGAATTATAAAAATCTCAAACATAAGGTTGTTAAACCTACTAAAAAATCTAGTTTATGTGCTCCATTTTATGTCCTTCCCACACTTGTTTTTATTTTATAACTTGTCTTATGTATTTAACATACATAAACTTAAGCATGGATCAAAATACTTGTGAATTGGATATCATCTTGGTGATACCAAGATAAATTTATCTGATTGTCACAAAAATAAAGTTGTATATCCTTAAAAATAGGGAACTAAACTAAAGGAAAGTAAAATGATGAAATTAGGAAAGGCTAATCTATAAATCATAAAAATAATCAAGAAACATAACTATGAAAGTAATAAATTTAACCTACTCCTAATTCTACCTCAACAGTTATCATTTAGGGACATCACTAGATGATATAACCATAAAGTAGTGATTCAAAAACTACCCATTAACTAGATATATTATTCCATTACCTTGGAGGTCAAATAAATGGAAAGAATTGTTACCCAAGATCTTTGATATTTATTAAGGTATAGTCTATAAGGGGGTAAACCTATAATGTTGTCCTTTCTTTTCATGGGTTTTATCCCATAGCAACATAAGATCAAATATTACAAATGTTTTAAACTTTACTCTTATGTCAAACCACCCTTTGACCAAGTTATGATGTTTACTAAAACTAAGAAAGGCTTCATTCATTGAATCCTCCATCTCTATTATATCTAGTAAATAGGACTCCACTTTCTCACTTGGTTCCATATACTCATGCATAAATTGATATGTTGGGAATTTGAACATGGTTGTGAATATTGGCTATCATCCATATACTAGCAGATAAAGTGAAGCTTTGAGGGCTTTCTTGAATCTTTTTTGGTCCACTATAGTGTATATTTCAATAGATGATGTCATTCTCTAGGTTTGTCTATAACTAACTTTTTAATAGTATTAATCAATTTTTTATTTGTCAATTTATCCAATCTATTTCCTTGTGCAAAATTATTTGAAGATGAATTGATGGTTATTTTATTTTCATGGGCCCGTTCAGTGAACTCAACTTATTAGAATGTTGGTCTTGTTGACCAAAATTAGCCTACATACAAAGCTTTTACTTGGATGGATTAGGCCAGTCTCTTAAACCCTCATATATTGCATTTTCACTCACATTCTTCCACCATGAATGAACACCTATAGGTGTTATGGAGAAGATAATCACATTTAAAAGGAACATTTTCTTGGCTTAAATCACTTTATGGTTGAAAAATCTTGTTTGAAGAAAGATGACTAACACAAACCTAGAGGAACCTGACTATATTAGCATGCCATGTAGGAATGAATAGATCAGTTTGGTTGTGAATTTTATAAGTGTACTTTGGGATTAAATCAAATTTAAAGGATTATAAAAAAATTATGTATTTTGTGCCATGAATATCCCTTACAAGTCTGATGTCTTGGTGTGTTTCCTATCTCAAGATATAAGCCTTCAAAGATGATCTAGCATGTAGGATGTGCTAGGGGATGTCAAATTAAAGCCTTAATAAATAGTTTTTTGGATTCAAAAAATATTCAACAAGGTATTAATTAATCATAAGGATGCCAAGTGTTAAAACCTCACTTGATAAAATCAAGGATCAATGGCACACAGGTGATCAAACAAGTCAATAATTCAAGATAAATCTATAACACGTGTTCAATCAAGCAAATCAAGATCTAATGGTGAGCATGAAGTTAATAGGTTAACAAATTTTGAGGTTAAACATGATGGTGACATGTGTCATAATCATAGTGAATTCGTAGATCGATGGCACATGTTTAATCATGTAGATCAAAAATCAATAGTGAGAATCAGGTTAATATGTCAATAAGCCCAAATTACATTCAAGGTCACCACATGCTGTAAGAGCATTAACTAGATGGAGACTGATGGTAGGGTAAAAAAAAGGAACACATGGTTTCCAAGTGGTACGATATTGGAAGTCAAGATCAAAGATCAATTAAAACATTGAAATTCAAAACTAGGAGACTCTTGAGAAGATCAATAGATTAAATTTGATTAGAGTTTAAAGGGACATGATATAAAGACACGTGCCTGATTTTCAATGGTCATATTTTAAAATGAAATAAATAACATGGAAAGGAGATACCACATAGTTAGACGTGTTTGATCAAAATAATTCACCACCCAAGCTTGTGTGTATGGATATGAGATCAAAATATGATCTGGGTTACTAAAGCAAATACTACAAGTTTGACATCACCATTAAAGCTCAGTCCTATACAAAGGTATGTTTAGTCAGATTATGAAGTCTATCTTAGGTTTCAAATTTATGTCTATATCATGATCAATAGACTAAGTATCCCATGGATCCTCATTAAGATTTTGACTACATGAAAACCAATAAGGGGTTTGGTTTTCATCTATAGTGGATCTATGTTTAGGGTTTGGAGTAAGGGCATAGTTATAAATATGAAAGGAGTGTCATAAGGGACACTAGATGAATGAGTTCAAATGAATGTCTAATAAAATAAAGAACATATCAAGATGAATCATGGTGACATAAGATCATTAATAAGATGGAGAGTTTTGAGGTTGAGAAATGCAAGTGAATCAATCAATGAGGTTTCAAAGTCTTTGGAAACTTTTCCTATTTTAGTGGATGATGACATCTGCATCCTCAACAAGTTCTTGTATTATAGTGTGTTTATAAGCTAATGAGAAGGATTAAAGGATATTTGGAGCTGGAAAAGGTTAATTTATTGAGGAAATATTAGTGTTAATTAATATAAAGGTGTTTGAGACTCCATGGAAGTGGTTGGTCTCATTTATTTATTTCTATTTTTCTTGCTTCTCTCTCTCTTCCAATTTTCTTCTATATCTCCCATTTATCCCCTATTTTTAAAAGAGTAGACTCTTATTGGATAAGGATAATCCCTATCAAATTTTTTATGAAATACCTATTGAATCAATAAGATTAATTTTAACCTAACTTTTGCCTTTAACTTGTGTTTAGTAAGCTTGTACATGATGGTTTTGTGATGAAGTGTTCTTCCATGGTCATTGTCCTTTTTCCTTACCTATTTTAAGATGTTTTCATGTTATTTTAAGGTATTAAATTTTGATTTTTATTCCATTAATATATGATTGGTGTGATTTTTTTAACTCCTCTTTGCTTCATGTATTGCTTAGTGAGTCTAGTTTATGAAATACTTATGCAAATTAGCTAGTTTATGAGATTGTGTGAGCAATAATTGTCTTATGTTGAATTATTTTTTATTTAAAACTTATGTGAGTGTTATTTAAATTTTGTGCATCACCCTTTTAGTTTTATTAGTTACCTATGCCCTCTCTCTATCCATTTTCCAAGTAGAAGTAGTAGTTTAGGTAATATACTAAGAGGAAGTTGGCCTTCTCCAGAGGTTCAACCTCACTACATGATACCCAAAACCTAAGGATGCTCCAAAATTTATGAGTGTGAGGGCCTACATAACTCTCCTACAAGGGTTTAATTCCATGCCACAATATTTTTTAACATGCCCGATGGGACCAATGTCAAAAAAAAGTGATCAAGTTTAATGTTTGTTTGATCAATTTATAGTAGATATATCTTTCATATTTTAGTATTTGGTGTCTCCAAAGAACACTCAACATTTTGGTGGTAGATTAGTAGTTATCTTTCATGTCTAAGGTGACTATAATATCAGCTTCTAGAGGTATCCCTTTTGAATTTGTTTAATTACCTTTAAACTCAATAAGAAGATTAAGATTTTATAACACCCATCCATACAAAGGAAAATTTCTTTCTAAACTAATTTCTAAATCTACGTCTACTAGAATATATTTTTTGGGTCCTTTCACTACCATGATAACCTCTAGATCTTTTCCTTTTATGGATTTTAATGGCTAGATTCCCTTAGACCTCCATTAATATGATCTTATTCTAGTGAAAACTCTTAAAAGTGTTCCTTACTTCATTAGGGACCAGTCCACAACCCCTTATAAGCAACTCAAAGATAACCAACTTTTAAAATATTCATGATATCATTGAAGATAATGTGGCTATCAAGTTATTGGCCATCTCATTTAAGGGTAAGGCCTTGGATTGGTATATAAACCTTAATACTAACTCTATCACATCATGGGATTAGTTAGGTGATGTATTATGTAAGATATTTGAAGATAAGAGTGACCACCTGTCACTTATTAAATAATTAAAACCATAATAAAAATGGATCCTCATGAGGTTATGTAAGAATTCAATACCAAATTTCAAGATACATGGGATAGGATCTTAGTCTCTATTATTCCTACTCATAACTATGTTTTCCTTTTCTATCTAAAATATCTCAATAGTTATATTTAGTAATGATTCAATCTATGGGAGAAAACAAATTGCCAGATGCTTATGAGGTGACAATTAGAGTAGAGAATAGTCTAGTACAAGTTTGAATGCTTAAAATAAGGCCACCAATGCCTTTGTTTCCTAATATTCAACCATAGCCTATTGTCATTCATCCCTTTACTTCCATTCCTCCTATGCCAACACTTGCTACCATACCTATACCAACGTAATAAAAGGCTTCAACTAGTCAATCTAGTGATTCCCAAGAGTAAAAGAACTTCCAAGAGCTTAATATCATGTTTCAATCCTTTGGGAATGAATTTGTGAATGTGAATACATACCAAGATAAGTTCAATAGACCTTATCAAGCTCCATATCAGCCTCACTAGTAGTATTATCAAGCAAATAGGCCACCTTACAAAGGAAATTTCCAAGGACAAGGCCAAGGACAAGGGAAACCTAACTATAATAGACAAAATAATTATAATCTAAATTATATTAGTACTTACAACACTTTGGTCCCTACTAAAAAGAATGTTTCTTAATAAGGTGAGGTTACCATGCCTTGGAATTAGTCATTTGGTCAATCCATTTTCCCAAGCACTGAGTTCAATCAAGATTTTAATGATCAATGGTAGTAGGGTGATAGATATGGATACAATCAAGCTATTATGGCTTAGAACATATAAGTACCTATGATGATAAAATTGTAAGAGGCTCATAAGGCTAAGGACCTAATGAAGGACCAAACCAGTTGGGTGCTAGAATGGTTAATTATGAGAAATAAGAGTGTTATGTACTCAACCAATAGGCTAGTTCTAGCCAAGCATACATTCCAGTGGTAGCTAATACAAAGTTTAAAGGAATATGGATGGTAATCAAGAATAAGTCAAAGAGCTTCCTACTATTACTCCATTATTATAAAATCCAAGTGAACCTATCACTACTCCAAAGGTTCAAATAGTTCCAAAGGTTCCAATAACTTAAAGGGATCAAAATAAAGGGAATGCCTTTGTACCCCAAAATTCACTAGTTAAAAACATGGTTGTGGCTCCCAAAGTATAGAAAAATTTATTGGTTTCCCCGTAAATATTATTGAACAAATGAATAAGTCCAATGTGAGTGTACCAATGTGGGACATACTTTCTATAGCTAGTTAGGTGGATATCATTCATGAGGGTTTGTCAAAGATCAATGTTTCTAAGAAGCCACCAAGAAATGAAAATGTTGTTCTCACCAATACAACCAAAATACATAATGAAGGGAAACCAAATAAGGTGGTCAAACCTCATACCTTATACATTTTTTTAATCATTGGTGATTCCTTGGTACATAATTATATGGTAGACAATGGAGAAATTACTTTAGGAAGTCAAAGTCAATAGTAGATTAGATTAGTTTGAAGTATGAACCCTAATCTAAGGGAGTTTATCATCTTGATGGATCTTCCACCAAATAAGATGGTATTATTAAGGGTCTCAACATGACCTTGCATGATTTTCCTAATGTTTTAGTGACTCAAGATGTGTTGATTATAGATGTGCATCCTCATTTTTCTTTATACTTATTTAGAGACTTTAAAAAAAATTGGGGTTATCTAGCATTAGATTGGTCCTACATAGATTTTAATACAAGGTATGGGACCAAGGTGTCTATTAAAGTTGAGCCTATTGCATAATTTCATATAGAGCCTTATGGGTGAGATAACTCAAACATCTATTATACCATCCTAAATGAAGATGACCACCTAGTTGGTCAAGAAATAAATACTCATCCTAAAGAGATACTTTATATTTTCTTAGATGAGTTATGGAGTTAAAACCAATTAATTTACCCTTTAGAAGGTTTTGAAGAGAGAGACATGGGTGTCTATTGCTTGCATGAGGAAAATGATTCCATGTCATCCCTCACTAGGCCATAAATAGATACTAGTGATTTATGTAAATTTTTATTTGATGGCTCAAGGAGAAAGCATGGGGTAGTCAAAAGTACAATGCTAGAATCTCCCTCTAATGATAGGTAATCTTCTTACAAGTTCCAATTCAATTGCTCTTATAATGTCGCTGAGTATGAAGGCCTTATCCATGGCTTTTAGTGGGTTAGTAAGAGGGGAATCAAGTAGTTAAAATTATATGGGGATAATGAGTTGATAGTACATTAGGTTAGAGGCCAAAACACCACAAATAATCCCTTAATAGATTTTATAAACATAGACTGTGGGATATACTTGAGGACTTTGAGGCCTTCAACATCTGAGCAGTGCCAAGGAACCAAAACCAACATGTTGATAGGTTGGTAGTTATGGGAGCTCAGTTTGAGATCCCAAATGATTTGAAAAGGTCTAAAGTTTAGCCACATGTTAAAGTGGTCATAAGACTATCATTTCCAAATAATGAGGCTCATTAGTAGGTCTTCGATAATGACAAGTAGATTGCATGTTTTTTGTAGCAAGAAGTAAAGTTTTCCTTAATGAGCTGAGATAAATTCTAACATTATTATGAGGATTGTATTTTTTAGCTAAGTTTTAACAAACTTCTTAAAGGTTTGGTCACCCTTGAATGTTTTTTCCATGAGGGAGACCATGTGAGGAAAGATAAGGCAGTGATGTCAACTAATGAGGAGAACTATGAAAGAGTTCTTATCCTCAAAGACAAGCTCCTCAAGCTTAGAAAGGTAAGCTCTAAGGATGAAATTCATGCTTTCATTAGACTTTTTAAGGCATATTTAGTCATCTTTACTTGGGAATATAGTTATTTAGGATGCTTTGATCTCAAGCTAGCTTAACACACTATAGAATTAGAAGCTGATGCCAAACCTGTGAGGTAGAAGCAAAGTCCTATCAATCTAAAAATTCAAGAGATAATGAGGAAATAATTGAATAAATTGATTGAATATAATATCATCTTTCCCATCAATCACTCCTCATGGGTAGCCAACCTATTACCTATGAGGAATAAAAATGGGGAGCCCCAGTTGTCTGTTGACTTCAAAGACTTAAACATGGTCTATTTGAAAGATTATTACCCCTTACCATCCATGGAGAAAATCTTTTAAATGGTTGGTAGTTCATAATTCTTCTCTATATTGGATGGGTACTTAGGTTATAACTAAGTGCTTTAAGAGAAGAAGACCAATACAAGACTACTTTCACCACAAAATAGGGCATATATGCTTATTAAAAGATGCCTTTGGCTTGTCAAATGTTAGGGCTAATTTATAAATATCCATGGACATGGATCTTCAAGGCTTGTTAAATTAGATGGTACTAGTCTATTTGGATGACATAACAGTTTTCTCAAAGAAGGCTAGTGAACACTTGGATCACCTAAGATTGATATTTGAAAGATGTAAAGAATATGGGATCTCATTGAATCCTAAGAAATGTGTGTTTATTTTCCATAAGGGAAAAATCTGGGGACATGTTGTCTCAAATTAGGGATTATTTATTGACCCTAATATAATAATTTATATTTTGGCATTATCCTTACCCAAGCACAAAAGGGGACTTTAGAGTTTCCTTGGGAAAATAAACTTTGTGAGAAGGTTTATACCTATTTTTGCCAACTTGGTCAAACCCATAACTTCCATGTTGAAGAAAAACCAAGTGTTCACTGGGTCTAATGATGTTAAATTAGCATTTAAGGCTATAAACTAAGACATTTACCAATCACCCTCACTCATGAATCCTAATTTTGTTAAGGGATTTCATATTATATGCCTTTGTAAATATTGACAATATATCAGCTATGTTAATGTAGAAGAATGGTGGACTTGAGAAATTGGATTATTTTTTTGTTCAAGGTCTTGAAGGATACAAAGTAAGGTATACTTTTATAGAAAATAAAGTCCTTGTAGTGGTAAGAATCCTTAAAAATTTCATACCAATACTACCTAATAGTAGGAATTATCTTATGATGTCTCATCCTAGAGTGAGGGACTTCCTTCTTAACAAATACTTGAATGAGAAAAGGGTTAGTTGGATTACCAAGGTCATGGAGTATGATGTGGAGATCAAGGTCACTAAGATATTGAGAGGAAAAGGCTTATGTGAGAATATGGTTGATAACCTTTATGTAGATAAATAGGTTGTCTTGGTGACACAAGACAACTCACAAACAAATTCACCTCCACCTCACATTATCTAGCTTTAGGATGTGACACATTTATTAATAACAAGTGAGTGCCCACAAGGTATGGATAGATAAAAACTAATGTATTTTATACTTTAGTCCATACTTTATTTATTGTTTGATGGATTTATATTTAGAAAATACCTCAATGGAGTGTTTTGTAGGTGCATTGATGATGACTAAGTGATAGATCTCTTGGAATAATTTCATGATGGGCCTATAAGAGTACATTTTTCTCTAAGTACTATAGTGGAAAAAGTGATGAGAGATGGTTATTACTAGCACAACCTTTTTAAGGATGCCTATGCATGGGTGAGAAAATGTCAAAAGTGTGCTATATTTTTAGGGAAGCAAAGATTGTCAGCCTTTACTCTCAACCCAATCTAGGTGGAACAACCCTTCATGCAGTGGGGTTTGGAATTCATAGGAATGATCAAATAAACCTTACATTAGAGGACAAAAATGGGTAATTACTACTACTAACTACTTCACTAGGTGGGTGGAAGTAATTTCCCTAAAAGAAACTAATGAAATAATAGTGTTTGACTTCTATGATATCATAGTAACAAGGTTTGGTGTACCAAAAATAATAAATTTAGATAATGCCTTAGCATTTTTTGGCATGAGGATAAGTGAGAGAATAATTTATCTAGGCATCTACCTTATTATATCCTCAAATTACTACCCCCAAGTGAATGGACTCATAGAGTCAATAAATAAAAACTTGATAAGGATCATGAAAAGGACCATGGAAGAGAATCAAAGAGTGTGGCACACAAAATTAATGATAGCCCTATGGGCTGATAGAGTGACTCCCAAAGTTTCCATTGGAAAATCACCATTTTTCCTAGTAAATGGGAGGGAGGCCAAATTTCCCATCTCTCTCAATTTTTCTACCTTAGAGTTATCCCATTAGCTTGAGTTGATGGAGAGTGAACCTATGAGTGTGAAGATGGTAGAGCTCATGGAGATTGAAGAAGTAAGGGACCTTGCAATATGACACTAGAGTCACATCAAGATCAAGTCAAGAAAGCCTTTGACAAGAGATACATAGAAATAGAATTCAAATAAGGGGTTCTAGTCCTCAAGTGGGATTCAAATAAGGCTAAGTTAGGAAACCATACTAGGTTTGACAACTTGTGGAGTGACCCTTACTTGATCCATGGATGCAAACAACATAATGTTTTTCAACTTTCCCATATGGATGGAGAGGTATTACCCATCCTTATTAATGGGATTGATTTAAATCCTTTTTATTATAAGACTTAAAACCATTATAAATGTTGTACATGATAGATTAGATTTTATTATTTCCCTCTAAGTGACTTATGCACATCTTTTTAGTTGTGTGTTTCCCTTCCCTAAGTGACTTTGGCATAGTTTTTTTTTTAAAATTTATTGTTGTCTTTGTTTCTTCAAGAGGAGGTTTTTAGAAAGGGATAACCTTATATCAGTTTCATATTAGCTAAGAAAGAAAGAATTATGATCTTGTATGCCTAATATATCTAATAAGGCAACTAATCTTTTACATAGTAGGCATTCAATCCAAGGAGTTCACTAGAAATGTTGGCCAAAATTGGCCTACATACAAAGATTTTTCCTAGATCGATTAGGCCACTCTCTTGAACCCTTATTTCCTAAATTTCCATGTATAGTCATCCACCATGAATGAAAAACTATAATTGATATGGAGAAGAACATCACGTTGAAAAAGAGCATTTGCCTAGCTTTAATCAATTCATGGTTGAAAGAGATTATTTAAAGAAATATGACTATCATAAACTTAGAGGAACCTGATTGTATTATAATGTCATGTAGGAATGAATAGATTAGTCTGGTTATGCATTTTATAAGTGTACTTTGGAAGTAAATCAAAGTTTAAGGATTAGAAAAAATGATGTATTTTTTCCATCAATATCCCTTGTAAGTCTCGTGTCTTGGTGTGTTTCCTATCTCAAGATATAAGCCTTCAAATATGATCTAATAGTGTGGGACATGCCAAGGGAAGTCAAATTAAAGCCATAAGAAATAGTTTTTTAGATTTAAAAAATCTTCAACAAGGTATGAATTGATCACAAGGTTGCCAAGTGTTGAAAGCTCACTTGATTAAATCAAGGATCAATAGCATGCAGGCGATCAATTGAGTCAACAAGTCAAGATAGATCTATGACGCATGTTTAATCAAGAAAATGGAGATTTAATAGTGAACATGAAATCAATAGGCTAATATATCCTAAGGTTGAATTTGATGGTTCCATGTGTCATAATAGTAATGAATTAGTAGATTGATGGCATGTAGATCAAATATCAATGGTGAGAACTAGGTCAATAAGTTAATCAACCCATATTATAGGTGAGGCTACCATTTGGTGTAAGAGTATTAACTAGATGGAGACTAATAGTAGGGTACATAAAAGGCATGTGGGGCTATCAAGTGGCATGATCTTGGAAGCTGAGATCAAATATCAATGAAAACATTAAAATTCAAGACAAGGAGACTCTTGAGAAGATTGATGGATCAAATTAGATCAGAGTTTTAGGGGGTCACAAGATAAATACATGTGCTTGATTTATAGTGATCATATTTTAAAATGAAATAAATAGTGTGGAAAGGAGAAGCCATATAAGTAGACATGTTAGATCAAAATATTTATCCACCCAAGCTTGTATGTATGGATACAAGATCAAAATATAATTTGGTTTACTAGATCAAATACTATAATTTCATATGTTTCCATTAAAGCTCAATCCTGTGTAAAGGTTTTCTCAATCAAGTTATGAAGTCTATCTTGGGTTTTAAATTTATGTCTCGATCATGATCAAGAGACTAAGTAGCCCATGGATATTCATTGATATTATGACTACATGAAAACTAATGATGGGATTAGTTTTCATCTATAGTGGACCTAAGTTTAGGGTTTGGAGTAAGGGTAAAGTTATGACTATGAAAGGAGTGTCAGAAGGGACATTAGATGAATGATTTCAAATGACTATATAATAATGTAAAAAACATATCAAGATGAAGTATGGTTCTATAATCTCATTAAGAATATGGAGAGTTTGGAGGTTGAGAAATGAAAAAGAAAAAAATTAAAGAAGAGGGAAAATAGATTTGGAATCACAATTTGGATATCAAGGGGGGGAAATGAAATGGGTGGAGGGGATAATGGAGGAAAAATAAAGGTAAATAAACTCTTTATCAAAGTCAAGACAATCAAATTTGGTTTGTCAAAATAAGAGGACTATCAACCTTAAGGACTTTGAAGAGCTTCTTTTAGCTACACATGTCTTAGGTTAACAAATGGAGTATATAGATCATCCCATGAAGGCTATATGCATGAAAATTAAAATGGACCTACCTCCCCATGACATGTTTTCCATTCTTCAAGACCCATTATAGAATCATCAGTCTACTATGAAGATTGGGTACTTGCATAAGAAAGTAGGTTGCAATATAGATTTTATTGAATTCTACTATTCTAATCTACTGGCCTACCACACCGCAAAGGACTTTGGCTCTATGTGAAGCCAACTATGGAGTTTGAGCTTTGATTAGAGATAAGATACATGCTTGTAATCATGTATTTTGGTGTGAATTTAATATTTTAAGATTTTTATGTTGCCTTTTAGATATCATTACCTTTTGTTTTAAATGATTTAAATTTTAACTTTCTTTTGATGGATTTTTAAATTTTAAATTTGTTGCAAAGTTGTTTAATATTTTAATTTTTAAGATTATCACCATTATAAAAAATGATGGTAAGAGGAACACCAAAAAGGAAAATGATTTGGTTTAGAATAAATTTATATATGGTAGGATTGGTAACATTAACAAGGGACATGGCTTCTACCCACTTGGTAAAGTATTCAGTAGCGGTGATAATAAAGACATGTCCATCTTGGAAATGAGGAAGTTTACCAATGAGATAAAATCCCCATGTGGAAAATTGCCAAGGTAATTCAATGGTTTGAATTTCAACTAGTTTAAAATGAATGAAATCATTATGAAGATGACAAGGATTATACTTTTTATCATATTTAGTAGCATCCTTTTCTAGAGTAGGCCAATAGTAACCCATACGTAGGCATTTGTGAAATGTAGCATGTCTACTACAATGACCAATAAAAATTCCCTATGTGCTTGTTCAAGTAGAGGAGGGACCTCATATTACATGACACAATGGATCAAGTTACCTTTAGTGTTGTGATAATAAAGGATGTTATGTCTAAATACGTACTTAAAATCTTATTTGTGGATATGTGTCTTTTCATGAGAATCTAAGTCAGGAGGATAAGTTTTATTTTCTAAGAATTGGATGAGATCTTGATACCATAGACATTATTGGATGGTAACAACTTTGATGTGGAAAATAAGCCAATCAAGAGGGTGAGTAGATGATGAGGATTTGATTATTTATATGATACAAAAGGATTAGAAATAACTTCATATGAATAAAAAATAGGTGTTGAAGAGGCAAGAGAATCAACAATGGAATTTTTATCACTAGTAATAAGATCAATTATAAAAGAGACAAAATCCTTAGCAAGATTGATCACAATTTGATGATAGGCAATAAGTTTTTCACTTTTACATTGATAAGCACCACTAACTTGATGGAAAATGAGTTGAAAATCACCCAAAGCATGAAGGTATTTTATTTATAAATAAAGAGTAGGTCTCATACCTAAGATAAGAGCTCCATACTAGGCCATGTTGTTGGTGACATCAAATGTAAAATAGAAAGCTAAAGGAATGATATTACTAAGAGGACTAGTGAGAATGAAACCTACCCCATATCCTTGAAGGCATTTAGTGAGATAAAAGTGGAGGGTTTAAGTATCCTCATGAAATTCAACATTAATTTTAGGAAGATCCTCAATAACTACCTTTGAGTTAGTAGTATCAAGGGAGGGGAATATTAATCAAGTTGATTAGCTTCAAAATTGGTAGTAAAGTTATGAAAATAATATTTAAGAGAATTTGATTGATTAAGAACTTAAATATAAATGATATTATCATATAGAAGGTTATCTTGAAGGGAAGAAGTGTTTATAATAGGAGCTATGGAAAGTTGGTCACCTATAACTTTCCCTTTGATAACTTTTTGGATGATAATGTGAAGATTTAATTCCATTAGTAAGACCATCCACTTTCCAATTCTATCTCCTAGATGAAATGATTTTGAGAACTGATAAAGGGGGTCAAAATGAATGATTACATAGGTTGTTTGGTAAAGCATGTAGTGATGAAGTTTTTTAGTAGAAAAATAGATAGCGAGGAAATCACACTCAATTTTAGTATAACATGTTTCATAATCAATGAGGCTTTAACTAATATAGTAGATGGCATATTCCTTGCCCATATCATCCTATTATGAAAGCATTTTACCTATTCAAATAGGTGTGGAAGAAGTATAAATAACCAAAGGTTTATCATTAGAAGAGGATGCAGTTTAGGTGGATGAATCAATGACGCCTTCATATTGTCAAACACTTTTTGACATGGATTTGTCCATTCCAAGGCTATACATTTCTTAATAAGGGGATTAAAGGAGTAAATTTAATAATCCATCTCAAGAATGAATCATCTAATTACCCCAAGTTTGCCTAAGTAGGTACAAATATCAAGAATTGAATGAGGAATGGGCATGTTGATAATAGCATTAATCTTGATTAGATCAACATAAATGCCACAAAGAGAGACTAAGAATCCTAAAAATTTGCCTGATATAACTCCAAAAACACATTTGAAAGGATTAAGTTAGACTTTATATTTAAGGAGATGGTCAAATATGATGGCAAGATCAAAAAGGTGGTTCTTATGATGCTTGGATTTAGTGATAAGATCATCCACATATGTTTTGACAATTTTATGGATGATTTCATGAAAGATATGAGTCATTGAATGTTGTTAAGTGGCCTTAGCATTTTTGAGACCAAAGGGAATTTTTACATAACAATAGGTACCCCATTACATGGTTAAAGTAGTCTTATGTTTTTCCTTGAGAGCTAGATGAATTTGATTGTATCCCAAAAAACCATCCATAAGAGATAACATTTCATATCCAGTCATGGAATCAATAATAACATCTATTGAAGGCAAAGGAAATTTGTCTTTAGGATAAGAAAGATTAATATTTTATAAATCAATGTTAATATAAATGACCATAGTGAAATTTTTCTAAAAAAGAACAATATTAGAAACCCATTCAAAATAATCCATAGGTTTAATAAATTTAGCATCAAGTAGTTTGATGATTTCCTTATGGCATAAGTTGGTAACTTCAGGAGGAAATTTACATTTATTTTGATGCACAAGTTTAGTATTAGGATAGATAATGATTTTATGGACCACTATTCTAGAATCAATGCTAGGAATGTCTTGGTAAGACCATGCAAATGCTTCTTGTTACTTATCAAAAAATAGGCTGAAATTATCATGTTTAGAAGGTGAAAGTTCTTTGGAAACTAAGATCGGTTGAGGGAATGAGGGAGCACCATATTCAATACAAGTTATTTCTTCAATAAGCATGGCATTACCATCTTTAAAGTGGTATGGTGCATTGGGTAAATATGAAATTGGATTAGTTTTAGGATCAATTCTAGTGATAGAGTTGTTGAAGTGAGGAGTATTAGTTTTAAAATATCCAAGTTTATGATTTTCTTGTAGTAGTTGAGGTTCCCAAAGAATAAATTAACTCAAGAATAGATTCATCACTAGGAAAGTTAGGAAGAGGACCAAAATACTCAACATCTACTTATAGATATAAAATTTTATTACCATAACAATCATATTGAGAATGTATTTGATGGACATTCATTTCCTTGGCATCAAGTGTGATTTTAGGAGTAGAAGAAGTAGATGAAGTGTAAGAGGTAGATAGAGTGTTGATGGGAGAATGATTAGATTCCATTGAAGGATCTAAAGGAGGTAGAGAAGGTGAAGGTGATTCTAAAAGTTCAAATGGTGTAAGTTGTTTTACCACCCAAGGAGAATTGATAAAAGGAGGATTAATGGGAAGCACATAACCTTTAGGTTCTAAGTGTTTAGCTAAATAAATGGTATGTGCATCCCAATTAAAAAGCATTAATTTTGGCTAAGGTCTTTTGATAATGTAAGACATCCAATTCTCTTGATTAATCTTAGGCCATGATATAGTTGTCATCATATATAGGAGAAAATGTACATGCTTGAGATTCAAGAGGATCTTTAGGAGGAAATATTCTAAGATTACTAAATGTTATAGGAGATATGGTGAGAAGATCTTGAAATAATTTACCCACTCTGGAATCATTACGAGTAAAAGCATCTTTAGGTAAAGATGGCTCTTGAGCATTGCATGGAGGAGGAAAATTAGTAATCTCATCCATGATAGGAATGGTATGACCCCTGTGTAAAAGAGGAGGAAGCCATTATAAAATATATGGTGGTGATCTGGTGTTGTTTCAAGTATGTTTTAATTCATTGGGCTCATCATCATCAAAATTTGTAAGAGTAATTTGTAAATCAAGATTCATATTGATGAACTCAGATAAAGAAGCATTATTAATTTGAGTGATCATAGGAATATGATATTTTGATTTATGATTAGGTAACTAGATAATCTATGGGTTGGTATTTTCTTCATGCTTATATCATTTTCTATTATGGATAAATTTAATGCATTGACTATCAGAAGAAGAAATGGCCCTCATTTGATGAGTCTGTGGATGACAGAGGAGTATGTTATAAGATAAAGAAGGTCAAGAACCATGAGTTTGGTCTGAACTTTTTTAGGACCAATGGTTAAGGGTAGCCATATATAACTAAGTGGATTTTGATTAGTCTTATCAAAACCATGACAAGTAAGGTGGGTTTTTTTAAGATGACCTTTATTATAACCAAGTTGCTGTAGAGGCCATAAAGAGGTTATATTAATACCAGAACCTTCATCAACTAGAACTTTTCAAATGAGGGTGGTATTAATGGCTATTTTGATGAAGAGATGTGGATCATTAACATGAAAGAGGATTTCACAATTAATCATGTCTTATTCAAGGAATTCAATAAAAGGTTTTGAAGAATGACATATAGATTCCATGGTATTAATGTTAGTTGAGAATAAATATAAGGTGGTTCTTCCTCTAAGGAAGACAAATATTCAATCTCTTTGAATTATTTCATAAGGAATTTATGATGATAATGTGAAGTTTAAACCATATACATAAGAGGAATATTTCATGGCATAGAGTTAAGTTCTTCAAGAAAATTCTAATGAGATTTGGAAGAAGAGTGATAGGTTTTAGAAACACATTAGACTTTGGAGGAATAGATGTGGTTGGAAGATTAGAAAGAGGAATTTATTCCATAGGTGCCTCTGATTCAATATTGATGGTGGTAGTATCTTTAAGAAATTTTTCCCCCAAAGAAGGTTTCTTAGACTTGGTAATAGTATCTTTATGGGTAGGTTTCTGACAATAGTTAACTTTAGCTATATTGACATATTGAGATTTGTTAAAGTATTGATCATAATCGGTGTCAATTGCACAAACATCCTTGTATGTTGATTGATTATGGGAAGAATATTTTTGGTTATTAGATGTAAAAACCCTAAAGGATTGTTATTTTTGAGAATCATTAGTGTACTCTTGACAATGATGTTTGATCATAGTTTCATGGTCAAATGAATTACCAAGCATGTAAGAAATAACACATTTAGAAATCCCTCTACAATATTTGTGAGAATGTCCAATGTCAGCATGAAACTAACAAAAGAGATTGGGATCATACCACTTAGAAGATTCATTAGGATATATTAAAGGTTTATAGGGTGGTAAAAATTGTCTCATTTGATGTACCAAAAGAGGTATGTGAGATGGTAAAGGAATATCATTTTTTACAACTCTTGATTTGGCTTGAGAAGTATTACTAGTGATAGCATTGTATGTTGAGAAAGATATTTTAATAAGTTTATAAGTAGGTTTGAATTGATTCATAAGAAATTCTTGCCATTTAGCTTAGTCAAGAGCTTCATTAAGAGTTTTAGGAGCAAAGGTTCAAACATTATATTGAAGAGTGGGAGTTAAATTAGTGGTAAAGAGTTTGAATAAGTTATCATCAGACATATTATGATCAACTTTATGAGCTAGGGATTCCATATTTCAATAAAGTCATGAGACGATTCATTAGGAGTTTGTTTAACATTTATGAAATGGCTAAGATAATTTTCAAGAAGTTCATTGTTTTGAAATTATTTAACTAAAGGAGGGACCAAATCTTCAAGTTGCCAAATAGAATGTTAGGGTAATTGATTATACCATTCTAATACATCACCAATAAAAGTTTTAATTAAGAGTTTAGTAGTGTAAAATGTATTAGTTTGGATCCATTATTTGTAGAGATTACCAAATCATTTAAGAAATGAGGTGGGGTCTTTAGTCCCATCATATTTTATAGTTGGTGATATGTTACCAATGTCAATAGCTACAATAAAGGGAGCTAAAGGCTCATTTTGAATGGTTTGAAGCATCTTGTTATTCATTATTGATTGAGGAATAAAATTACTTTAGGAATCTCTAAGAGGTGGAGGAATGTAGTTAGTATTGTCTTGAGGATGCATGATTGAAGGTCAATTACTTGCATTGATTAAATGTTGTTGAAGTTTCATCATCTGATTGGTATTAGATTTTTACATAATGTTCATTTGTTGAATTACTTGAGCTAATAGTTGGGATGTATCATGTAGTGGGTTGGTATTATAAAGAGAACTCCCCAAATTTGTGTGGGGAGGATTATTGGAAGGAGGGTTGTTGATGGGATTATTAATCAAACTTTTGTCAATCACTCCTACATTGGTTTGAAGATTTTGAGAAGTTTCTTGATAGGTGTAAAAAGGATTAGATCCATCAACTTCATCTTGAGTTGTTATTTGAACCATGTGACAATTTGAAGATGAAATAAGAGAAGAGGTGCCCCAAGAGTGATGGTTCTCTTGGGAAGAAAATAAAGGGAAAAATGAACATCCCATATAGGATCTAAATGGATTAAGACTATCCAAAAATATTCTAATAGGATAACTCATTCTGACTAAAAATAAATGAATAGAATACAAAATGATAGAGATGGAGAATTAGGTTGATAAACATGGATAGTAAGAAATAGAACTAGGTAAAACTAGTATAAAAACAAGACCTACAAAATATACTAGATTAACCAAGTCAATTTAGTACAGTAAACAAGGGTAGAAAATAAGGTCTGAGATTGTACTAGGTTGACTAGATTGACCTAGTATAGTAGATAGGAAAAATAAAAGATTAATAGTAAGATAGGGAATAAAACAAGGCTAATCCAAGAAAGTGAATGATAAAATTAAACAAATAATCAATTAGATTAATGTTAGTCAATCCAATTAAAGCACACCAAGCAAAATTCTTACACCAATATTGGCTAGTGCAAG
Organism: Torreya grandis; assembly: GCA_037957365.1. Classification (NCBI taxonomy): domain Eukaryota; kingdom Viridiplantae; phylum Streptophyta; class Pinopsida; order Cupressales; family Taxaceae; genus Torreya; species Torreya grandis. The sequence continues at coordinate 776,640 of JARHVA010002882.1, read as the reverse complement.
TTTTTGTACACACAATTACACAAAGAGCAAGCAAACAACATGGAAAGTAAAGCTAGATAATTGGTCAACCTATAATATTAGATTATTTAATAATTATTTTAATTGAGAGAATGTTGGTTGTAAATAAGGTACTAAATATAAATTTATGGATGGTTTCAAGTGAGTTTAGGATGAAAGGGATTGTAGTGGAAATGATATAGGGTTGGTATTGGGGCCTACACACTCACTTCACACACCATAGATATAAGAGTGTCAGGTGCTTAGCCAAAATATACCATTAACTATGCTTTATACTTGACCAGAGTATCATGTCATCTTCCCCCTTGGTGATGAAATCCAAGTAGGTTGGCTTGGGTAGTCAAATGTTAAAATGCTTTTTGATGTTAAGTGATTTGGTTATGTGTGCATAAAATATAAATAGTGAAACTAAGTAGTTAATTAATAACCTCATAATTAGACTATGTGAACTATTATAAGCATGAAAACAATAAAAATGAAATATGTGATTAACATATAAGGTGAATTCCAACTTTAAAATAAGGTATAGTGAAAACACTATATGCATAACAGATAGACCTAGGTTAAGAGTGTCAAGCTAGCACTATTGAAAATAGGGTTTGGAAAACCTACTAGGTTGACCTAGTTATTTTAGAAAACAAATTTGACATAGAACTAGGTTGATCTAGTTGGCTATGCAAAGCTAGTTTTGAAGGTTGTAAAATTAAAAAGAAAGTATAGAAATAGAGAGATATAGAAAAATATAAAATCACCTTGATTATTTAGAGATATAAATTATTGATCCAAAACCTATAAACTATATGTCAACTTGGTCAACCTAGTTGGTTGGACTAGAAGTTTGGAAATGTACTAGGTCAAGTTGGTCAACCTAGTAGGATGATATAAAAGTCTAGAAACTAGAATCTGTACTAGGTCAAGCTAATCGATCAGGATGTACAAAAACTACTACAAAGTGACTAAAAATATAGTAGGTTAGTGGGTCGACCTAGTAGGTTGAACTAGTATTTTTAAAAGTGCTAAAAACCTATATTGGGTCGAGTTGGTCAATCTAGTTGTCTATTCTTGTGCATAAAGAAAAAGAAAACTGGGTCGATAGAATCAAACTAGTATGTCAAAATATATGATAGAAATGATGACAAAATGATGAAATAAATGAAATAAAAATGAACAAATCCAATAAGGTTTGGATTCATGTTGAGTTTAATAGAATATATGTAATTATAATTGCATGATGCACAATGAATTAATCCTAGATCAAATAAAATAGAGCACACATACACTTTAGATTGGGTATACACTTGTTAAGTAGGAACATGACTAATATGGGTATCTACTAGACCTAATTAGGGCATCACTTGTATCATTTGTCACAACACATCTTGCTAGGAAGGGTTCCAAAGCATACAGTCTAACATAATTTCACAACCCTAAAAGGGTCCTATGATTCGATATTTCACTTATGTTAATAAACAAGAGAAAGTAAACTATTCCAATAATAAGAAAGTAAACTAATCTAGTGCACACCAAAGCTTGTGGCACAATGTGAGGTGTTAGCTGAAAAATAATAAAATATGTATAGGGAACTTAAAATAAAGTAAGTATGATTAACACCCTAATACATAGAATATGAAGAGTAATATTATTTGAGCTAACACTTATGCTACTTCTATCTACTAAAAGAGAGGAGAACAAAAGTAGAATATACTTACTTGAATGTGAACCCATCATAATTAAATCTCTCCTTTGGCCAATGGGGATTCACAATAGGCTATTTTCATTTGTAAGGATCACTTTGTTAGGCCAAAACATCTAAGACCTATCCACAAGACTAGATTCTCCAAATAAGAAACCTAAACTAAGACTCCTCAAGTAGAATGGTAGAAGAGTAGATTGTGAAGAAGCATGAGTGAATAATAAATCTTTATTGCATATTATTAATAATGACCAAAGTGACCTTGTATATATAGGAGTATCTCACCCAAAAATCATTTAGATATGTCGGTTGCACAATCAATTTGACCTAGTATATTCTTGAGCTAATGCTTAAAGTCTATGCTAGGTTGGTCAAAAGATAAACAAGTCAAAAGAGCTAAAGTGACCCCAGAATACACGAGGTTGACAAGGTTTACCTAGTGTATTGAATAGGTAAAAAGGGTTTAAATCAAGGAGAAGAAGGATAAAAGGAGAAAAATACTAGAGGGATGTGCAAGAGAGGATAAACAGCTTAGAGAAAGGTTTTAGGAGCTGAATGGATTGGGAATAATGTTGTAATAAAGGAAAAAAATCCTATGAAGCACCAAAGGTCTACCCACCCCTTCCCCAATGAACCCATTAAGTCATGCACTCAGAGAGATTGAGTCAGATGGGTTCTAACAAGATGTAAAGCATCAATATTTGATAAAAGTTAAAAATATAGTGTATACAATCATCACCTACATGTGCCTCATAAAATCTAATCATATTTAAATAGAGAAAATATGTGGATGGAGTGATTATCATGGAGGATGATCCATTTGATATTGAAAATAAGGTCTAAAACTTGTGGAAGGCCCATATATAAAGGTCATCTACCCATATTCATTTTTATAACTTGTGTATTGAAATCTCCACCTACAGGTGGCTCTTTCAAGATTCCAAAGTATGGCATAATGAGTTTAAAAATGTTTGGAGTCCTTATATGGTCTTAAATGATTGGATTATGTCATGATGGCCATGAAATATTCATGTATAGATCCTAACACATCCATGTTAGCTTGTCACATATTAGAGATGCAATTTAGGGATAAGTTTCTTTAAAATATCAAAACAAAGTCCTAGTCCTTTTTGAAGCTATTATGTGATAGTGCATTATTAGTTTCAAGTAGATTATAATTGCTCCATCTTAAATCCCTCATATAGGGTAACAAATATAAATAGAAACTAGACATTTTGGATAATGGGATAGTGATCTAGAAGGTTACCAAGTTGTACATTTATACACTATCAATTTTAAATTTTCACTTCAATATTAGTCTCCAAATGACCTTATACTCAAAGGTAACATGAGCATTAACATGTTTTTAGGATAGGTGGCCTCATTATGGTGAGATGAGATTCATTAGTGACTCAGTGAATACATCCAAGAGGAGTTAGAGTATAAAGTACTTGACAACCTTCAAAATTGTAACCTACATGCCCTATTTTAGGCCCAAATTAACACCTCAGGTTGGTTATGAGATGGAAATATGGGTGGAATGCCATAATATGACCTCATATACTAGCTTAATACATGACATAAATGTTACTAAAGAATTTAATTAGACCAAGAGTGAATATCATGAAAGGACTATGAAAATATCAAAACATTATTTCTATAGCCTTCAAGTATCCACCTATAGTCTGTACATAGGGTTTATTCTTCTTAGGATACTATGCCTTATATATATCAACCAGAGATGTGGTAAACTTACATTGAGTAGTGAGTGGTATCAAATTAGATTAAATAAAATTTAATTCGAATACATCACCTAATGCACTTAAAATATTCACTCCAAACACTATCCAATGTAAGGTAGGGTAAGATCCTATAGGCCTATAAGGATTACATATATTTGATGAGGGTTTTTGTCATTAAAAATAATCTCAAAGTTGTTTATAGGGCCTAAGGAAATTTTTAATGCATGACATCATAACCACAAAAAAGGTTCAAATGACACATATAACCCAATTCTAGAATCATCAAAAGGAAGGAGTGCAACATTAGACCTACAGTCAACCTACATTTATAAGTTGAGAAAACAAGTTTGTAGATGTAATAATGATGGTTTTTGAAGTTGAAATTGTAAATAATATGAGGATGAAATAGAAAATGATATAATACAACCATAAAAACTCAAGGTTTTATGATCTAAAACCCTTATCATTTAAACCTATATCAGTAAGACCAAAACACCTACAACAAGTTCAATCACTCTCCTTGAAGATAAAGACAAGAGTAAGGTATATTAGGTTGTAATAAATAGGGTTATAGTCACCATTAATGTGAGGCAAATATGGAAATAATTTAATAATAATATTAATATAATCTTAATAGGATGACAAGTTATACCTTATTATGCTTAAGTCTCAGTCCATAAGCATCTACATATGTGACTTTTCTATCGACTGTATGCCAAGAGCTAGTTGAGTCAAGTGTTTGGTGGAGCATGTTATATAAGGGTGTTTATAAGACTAATATTCCTCATGATTATAACTTATGATGAATAGATTATAGTGCCACTCCATGGCCTAAAATGAATTTTTTGTACACACCTAAAGATATACCAAATATAGCCATATTAGAGTTAAGACACCTTCAAGCTTGAAAAAAAGGATAGAGTGTACAGTCTAACAAAAGTTTTATTAAAGTATTTGAAGATAATAAATCCCAATCATGGTGAATTGAATTTAATCAAGATTAAAATTTCACCAATCACTTTTAAATATTCATTCACCTAAATACATGCACCTATAAGGCATGATTGTATAGACTTTTGTTATATGAAGGCTCAAACAACCTTGTTAGAGGAGAAGACATGATAACATATACATGTAAGATTGTTTTAGGTGGTAATAAGGTATTGGAATACAATATTAATTATTTTATTATCAAAATACCTTAATTTCATATAAGTACACCTACATCTATGACATACATAGCAAAAAACCTCATGTGAGTTTGTGATCCAAGAACATGGAGGAGACTATGATCATTTTGAGAAGTTTCATGTTAGTTTGTGGTATAAAAGATGAGAGAGTGACTTAAATAATGATTTAAAATAATTAATAAGGCATATTAAGGTGTCTATATATAGGTTGGGTGTTTTGGAGTAAGTATTATATTCATAATTTGACAATGTTTCATGATTATGCCAAGATAAAGGTGAATGTTTAAGGTATTTAGTTAAGGGAAACTTCATGATTATGACTTGAGTGTATTAAAAAAATATTATATAAATATAAAAAGACTCACAAAACATTTAAATAATTTAATTTAAGGTTTTTAATGATCAACATATAGTTAGCTTAGTAAGACCCTACACATAGTCAAGGTTTAAAAAGCATGCCTTGGATTTTTTGAGGTTTGGAGGTGATAGAGAGGTAATTTTGATCTAAAATGTTGTATATATGGTAATAATGACCAAAGTAACACCACCATATAATTTTTTTCTTGAATAAATAGGTAAAACATCATCTATTTTGTCTTAGAGGCAGGTCTCTTTTAGGCAAACATGAACACAAGAAATGGTGAAAAAATGGTTAAAAGGAGGGTTGATTGTATTGGTAACACTTTGGTACACTTATAGATGTTTTTTTCAGATTATTTTAGTGTAAAAAAAAATTAATTATGATAAACCACTCATAAGTGGTGGTAAGTGGCAATTTACATTTAAACCCCACTATCCTAGACTAGGCCTATTGGCCAAAAGGGGGTCATTTCCATTTATAAGGTATAATTACCATTAAAAATAATTTAAAAATATTTATGGGTATATATTAGATGTTTTAAATATATTATTTTTCATAAATATTCATGAAGAATCTATTTTGTGACCTAAGCTCAAGACAGTATGCACAAAATGCAATAATCAACTTAAGAGGCCAAGTTTGGATGCTCACACCAACAAGGAGGTTTAGCATGGACCTCAAGGATTTATTTTATGATATATGTGGTGATGAATTCAAAATTTTTGTAATTTTTTCATAGGATGGATGCCACATCTCTATGAATCATCCTTAAGGGTGGAAACTACTAGAAACCCTCCTAAAACCCCAATTTGAATTAGTTTGTAGAAATGGAGTTAGAAACCTCACAAAATGACATATTTTCCTCCTAATACCTACCAAAAATTATTATATACTATCATAGGGTCCTATACAATAAATTTTTTTGTACCTTCACTTGTACAAAATTAAACAAAAACTATACTTTTCCTTAATTTTTATCTAATATTAGGGTTCCAAGGAGTGTAAAAGGATGTCAATTTATGGAAAATTTATCTTGAGACTTTTTTTACCTTTAAAAGTTCAAAAATTCATAAAAAAACATCCATAGGTTCCAAAACCATCCATTCTTTTTGGGCCAGTTAGAAAATGCCTAAAAAAGATAAGCATTCCAAAGGCCATTTCATGGTTCTAGTACCTCTAAGTTGTTCTAGACCACCAAATTTGAAATGGAGTATGGTGGGAGCATGGGAAAAGTTAATAAAATTATTTTTGTAGGTTTCACATATGTATGAGCTTCCAAAATAAATATTTCTCCTTTTAGGGCTAAAACGACTAATTAGGCCTAATATAGCAAGGAAAAGGTGCTTAAAACATGTCTAAACTTGGTGTTTGGCGAAATTTTTTTTTCAAGAGATGTAATAGTATAAAGGGTAATTTTAACAAGTCTTATTTTCTCATAATCACCTATATTTTATCCTAGACAAGAATATTTGTATGAAAAAAGGCTACAAGGAGTTCAATCAAAATGCATAGTTTTAGTGTCTAATCAAGTTTGTTTGATTGATTGATGGATCTTGAAGACAAAATCAAAGCATATGACTCCTCATAAGGCCTTAATAAGATGATTCATGATAATTTTTGACACATTTGAGTTTATAATAAGTCATAAAAGGATTTTAAATCAATAATAATAGGTTTTAAAGGGTATCCTAACTCAAATATAACACTTCTTCCTTCTAATGCCTAGCTTCAAGAAAAAGTCAAAGTTGCTTTTGTGAAATCTTCTGATAGTCCTATAAAGTTTGAATAATATCTTCTAGTATTTTAGGAGTCAAATGAGACTAATTCATGTGAATGGAAAACCTATGTTAAGGTGGGAAGACTTCTTCTCCAATAATATAGTAAGGTTATGCAAGAATCAAGGCACCAATGTTGGTCAAACATCATAAACCAAGGAGTGAAACTTGTTCCAAATTTATAAACTCCATGGAAATGAAATGCTATGTTATGGTCCAAGGATGAAAATTAATATTAATAATATAATGCGACATTAGGTTTTGAAGAGGAAAAATAAAAGGTCATATTTCCTAGTTTTAAGGATTCTTGTCTCTTTTTCTCTCTTATCTCTTTTTCTCTCTTATCTCATTTTATCTATAAGTAAGACAATTTTTGGAATTTTAATGGATCCTTAAGCTGAGTTGTGGCAAGGCCATGCTAAAAAAACATTTGTAATTTCCTCCTTTGATGAATAATATAGAATTTATACCTACTTAAAGCTTTTTTTAGTGTATTTTCATAGTTTGTTGATGAATGAAAGTGATATCATATAATTCTTTTATTTTTTTCCTTCCTTCTTACCTATGTTTAGGTGTTAAAATCATCCTCATAAGTTTCATACTATGCTTAAATCATCTTGTTTATATGGCAAGTGTAAGCTTTCTTTAGTGTCTTTGAGAGACCTATTAAATAGTTGCCTTAGATCATGCATCATTCTTGAGTCTCTATGTGAAACATTGATGTTTGGAGCCTATCATTTGAAAAGTGTAGTTAGTTTTATGTTTTCATTCATCCTTGTAGTGCATACAACACAAGTGGAGGTCATATTTTGGTGTATCACCCTAGTAAGATAGGTTTTCCTTTTAGTTTACCCTTTTCCCCTTTTCCTTACAATCTGATAATATAGAATAGGGATCATAATTTATACATAAAGGGGAGATATACATTATAATCTAGAGACTTAATCCACTTATTAGGCTACCCACAGCCTAGAATTTTCTCCATGTTACTTCAGACCGTGAAGGCCTAAAACTACATTCACAAGGGTGCAAGTTTAAAAGACAATAGTTTATGGCATGCCTTGTAGGACATAATTGGAGTTGTTCTTGGTGATGTTTTATTTGTATTAGTGTTCCTCATGAACAATTTAGTGACTAAAATCTCAAGCAATTGCTTCTAACAGTCTAGGCATAGTTTCCAAGTAAGTCTATTTTCATTTCATCATCTTAATGTTCTTTTCATGGCTATGTATGAGGAAAACTATGCTATACTTACATATCAGCCCTATGGATAATCATACCAGCCTTGTCATGATCCATTTGAGCCTAATCAGACTTATGATGAGTTTTTATCAAAGCTATAATGAGCCTTATCAAGTTTCTCATTATCTTTATTATCAAGAGCATGACTCTTACCTTCCTTGTGTACCATATTAGTCTCATGACTAGATTTCACCTTTCCCATATGGATATGATGTTTCATATGAGATTCCTTGTTTATAAGAAATAATAGATGAGATAGATCTCAAATTATAGCTTATACAAGAAAAGTTTGTTCAAACTCTTAGTATGAGGAAGTGAATGGTCTATTTCAAAATGTGTCCAATGATCTAGAGGAGAGGAATGAATAATTAAATCTTGTATTGGAGAATATGGAGGCTTGGGAGAGGTAGAAAATTGAGTTGAAATAGTTGTTTCAAGAACCCTCTTATATTCCTTACCAGTCTTCTTGTGTTATTTACTCTCATGAAGTTCTTAATCAAGCTTAGTTTGAGGCAAGGGAACTTCCTAGTTGGAGTCTAGAGCCTATTCATGAGCCTATTCAAGAAATTTTTCAAGAGACTAAACTTTTTAATAGTTACAATTATTTTTTACTCATCCCTCAACCTCAAGTTTTCGATGAGGATAAAGAGGTTTCAGACTTTGATGAGGTAATGGCCAAGTGGAAGGAACAAAATGTAGAGGTCTTCAAGAATTTATCTTTCCCTCCTCTCCAAGACTCCTTAAATGATTCCATTACACTCAAGACCCAAAAATATGATCATGATCAACCTTCTATGCTTCATACTCCCTCTCAAACAAATAAATTTCATTACCCTCCAACCATCTCCCTTCTTTAGGAGGATCATGTTCTACAGAGGATAGAGAAAGAGGTTGAAACTTCAAGTCAAATTCTTGGAGAGTGTGAAGAAGATGCTTCAAGTGTGTATGAAGAATATTTTTTCATTGATAATTCACTTGAGGTATAAATTGATAATGAGGTTGTCATTGATATTGAAAAATAAATCCTAAGTGTGCATGAGAAGGTTGGTCTAGATGTGGAAGAACTCCATGAGGAATTGGTACAAGCTAAAGTCATGAATGAGTTTGAGATATATCTTATTGAGAAAGATCAAGATACCCTTCAAACTATTCTCATTTAGGTTGATCAAAATGAGGAATAAAAAGATGATTGGTAGTTATACATTAAGTCTCTATAAGAGATTGAAGAGAATTTTAGGGATATATTTCCCATTAGAGAGCATGCTTATGAGAAGTTTGATCAATATCCAACTATTCAAGATCATGATGCATCTTGGGTTGACTATTTATATCTCCTTGAAGAGATTGATGAACTTATAATAGATGGTAATAAAGATGACATCACTTAAGGAAAATGATTAGATGAGGTATCACTTAATGAGGTTGTAGTTGACAATAAGTATGAAAAATATCTAGAAGTATAGAATGAGTGTGTCTTTGTTGGTGACTAGTTTTATATTGATGACTCACTTGAGGATATGTTAAGAGAGTTGGTAGGCAAGAAGAGTACCTCATAAAAGTTAATGTTTCATAAACACCCTACTTTGCAACTTGTACCATCTCTTGGAATGAGTGAGTTCATGAATTTTCATTTTGATCTAGGTGGATCATGATTTGTCATGGTTAGTTATATTAGTTTTTTTAATTTTTTGTCTCAAATAAGTTCTTTATTTGCACATTTTATTTGTTAGTTAGTTTCCCTTATTTTATGTGTTTCCTTCCTCATTTTTGAGGTGAATGTTGTCTTATTTCAAGTAAAGAAGGTAATTGAAGTCATAGATCAGATTTGTCACTATTTATGAGTCCAAAATTCATTTATATGGTCTAGTTCTCAAACATAGTAGGCATGCTTCCTAGTTGAGTCACCAAAATGTTGACAATTTTGATCTCATAGGTCAAATTATCACCCTTACCATTCAAAACTTTACATATAATGATAGTTTATCTTTTGATTCACTAATTATTATAAAAATTTACTTAAAGTGATCATTAGTAACCATGATGAATAGGTTTTAAGGTTTTTGAGGTGAATTAAGGTCTTGTCCTTCAGTTGTCTTGTATTTGTCTAGTCATTTCTTGACCTTTTTGAGCCATTTTTAGTGGTAAGAAGAGTCATAAGTGTCATGATGAGAATAATATCATGTTTTAAGGTAATTAAATGCCTAACATATGGATTATTAGGTTGATCACATTATAGACTAACTTCATGACTCATTTATATGAAATTATGACCATTTTGTGCCCTCTAGAGAAGGTTTTGCAAGGTTTTGAGGTGTCTAATTAGGAAGAGTATTTATTAAATATTTATTCACCTAATTGAATGAAATAATTATTAAAACATTTTACATAATTTTAATCAGAGCTCCTTGGTGTAAATAGCCTTTTTAGTGCCAAAATAGGCCTTTTTGAGGCATTATTTTGGTTTTCAAAATATTTTTGTGAAAAAATAATCTTAAAGGATTAATTGGGTCCTTGAAAGGTCATATAAGTGGTTTAGATGAAGTTATAGTTGATTTTGTTTCAAAAACCAACTTCACTCTAATATTTACCATCTTAGCATGCTTAGAAGGGTAGTTTTTAAATACTCAACATGAGAATAAGAGAGAGTTAGGATAAAAAACATTGTCCATTATTATGGGTTTGAGTAATATTGAAATTAATGTAATTATTTTATATATTGGTGGCCTCATCTTTATTAATAATCATTAAGAGTGAAAACAGTTCACTATAACCTATGCATTTGATAAGGGTCTAATCTTGGACCTATTTCTAAATATCAGAAAAAATGGATATTAGTGGCTTTGATGGATAATTTTATGGGTCATTAGTATAATTTTAATCTTGGTATCATTTCATAACTCCTTCTAGGAAGGTATTTTTAGTGAAAAATCATGTTTCCTTCACTATTTTTATGAGTGGTCTCTTGCATTAGTTTTAAAGCAAAAAATAAGTTTTTCATCAGATTTTTTCATCTTAATATGTTAAAAATGGATGATATAAGTCATGACACACATTTTTCATGCAATTAAGTTTTCACAAGCTTCCATTCTGAGTGTGTCTCTTTGAGTGAGTTCAAACTGAGTGTGTCTCTTCAATAAGCTTTCAGTGCCTTTATTGATCTTGGTTTTAATGTTCATATAAAATCATAGTGGATGAGATATGTTTTCAAGTTGTTTGAATATATAACCATCTAAAATATACATCATGACCCTTTCCAAAGTCTCAAACTTCTTACACCATGTTGTTTTCTGCCAGAGTCCATACATTTAAGCATGAGTAACTTTAGGTTATATAAGTACTAATTAGTTTTATAGTTTCAATAATTAATAAAGGTAGATTTATTTTTATTTTGGTTTTAAATTTGTATGCATTTGATTTCATGAACCATGATAAGGGTCATTACCAAGTCATTAGCATGATCTCAAAGTCAACATATACAGTCAATTATGATTGCATTCACTTGTCACCATGGTCAATTGAAGTGTGAGGTCATAATACATTAATTAGAGGTAAAAAAGAGTTTTGAGAATTTTATGAGTTTCCTCCAACCAACATAATTAATCAAGCCATCCCAATTCCATACTTTTTGTTAAGCACGAGATATATACTGAGAGGGGGGGGGGTGAATCAGTATATTATATATCTTATAAAACTTTCCCTTTCTCAAATTCCACTTAAACATTCAAGATATGAAATAAAACTCAAACAATAAACATCACACAAGATAGAGAGAGACACCAGATATAACGTGGAACCCCAATGTGGGAAAAACCACAGAGAAAAATCTCAAGTATATTCATAAGAACAAACCCATAGGAGCACCATACCCTTTGCTGAGTACCACCCCAGCTATAATTCATGAGCATCAACCCACATGAGCTTCAAACCCCTTTGCTAAGCACCAACCTAGATACTATTCATGAGCATCAACCCACAGGAGCACCAACCCGTTTGCCAAGCACCAACCCACAGGAGCACCAACCCCTTTATCGAGCACCAACCCAATAACAATTCATGAGCACCAACCCATAGAAGCACCAACTGCTTTGTGTATACCACACACCTATCTCTCAATGTTGTTATCTCAAAAAATGATAGATTAATACAACATATCCTTCCTCTCTCTCACCTTTGCTCTTCTAAGCTAGATATAACAAATACAAATCATATTCATCTCTCACAATTGCTCTTCTAAGCTAGATATTAAAATATCAAATCAACCTCTCTCATCCATATTACAAATGGCTTCTCAAGCCTTTATTTATAGCTTTCCAAATGACCTTTGGCCTTCCCCCTTTGTGACCCTTCAATCCTCTTGGAAAATGGCACCAATCTTGGATGACCCTTCATATTCAAGCCTTTGAAAAGTCATGTGGTGACCCTTCATGACCAAAAACGTCCTTCCCACTTTTGTCCTTATCTTTGGTGACTTTTCATATTCCTTAAAGTGTCCCTTCATGAGAAATTGTGCCCTTACTCTTTTGTCTTCACTTGGTGACTCTTGGTATTCCCCAAGATGACTCTTCATGGGAAAATGCATCCCATCCTTCTTTTGTATTTACCCCATGGCTCTTCAACTTCTCCATGGGCCCTTCTTTTGTCTCATATGCAACCAAAAATATATTCATTAATATTTAAAAAATATTAACTCATATTAGCCAAGATATATTTATTAGAAACAACATTAAATGTAATGGGGTCTTTATCACCAATAATGCTAAACATTTGACATCAATGACAATATTTCCAATAATCTCCCCCTTTGTCATTGATGGCAACCTCAATCATAAAACTACCACATCCTATCACCTGCACATACCATCATCTGAAAACATATAGTAACTCCCCCTTACTATAACAACATGTACCTGTTCCCTATACCTATTTTTTGCACCTGTACCTGTACCTGTACCTATTATTATCCCCCTTTGACATCAATGGAAAAGGGCCTACCTAGAGATAACACTTAACTCCCCCTCACTTGATGTTGAACATCAATGGCAAGAAGTAATAGAAATTACTCCCAACTCCTCTCGCTGATCTTTGAATGTATCCTTTGATCATGCCTTTGAGAAGTTATCTTTTTCGACTATCCTGGCAATGGTTTGATCTTCCAATTTCACTATGCCACCATTGATCTTCTTTACTCTTATCTCCTTTTATATGCTTTGAACATCCACTATCAACAAACCATGGCTGATCTTTATTTCTTACATGCAAGGCTATTTACACCAACATAGAATCTGCAGGTTGTCTCTTCTGGCATGAACAAGTCTAAACCTTCTTCTTGATGAATGGAGCTTTGAAAAATCTGATCCTTCTTCATTGAATCTGTATGAGTATTCTTTTCCTTCTTTCTAAAACTGTTAGCTCTTTTTCAACATTCTAATTTCTTATGACCATAATCATTTGAAACACTGCATATGTGATAATCATTCTAATAGCCTCAAACCATAATACTGATGCAAAATTTTCTTCAAAAAAATATTCCCTCAAAAGATATACAAATTAATCTGTCAATTCACCTTCTTTTCATGCAACATATCCAAGACCCAAAAGCATCCACCATGTTTCAATTTTTCTTAAAAGTGTCTCCTTGAAGCCTAGAAGAGACACCCCACACAATAGGGTTCTAGAAATAAATCTCAAGAGATTCCCACATCTCCTCTATTTCTTCCTTGACCTTCTTGTGTTTTTCTTTTAGAATCCATTTAAGCATGTCTAACATTTTTGACTTACTAACCTTATCATTTATGATGTTTTTCTTTATCTCAACTTTTGCAACTATCTTATCTTGACAAAGCTCATGCTCAAATGTAACAAGAGATTCTGCACAATCCTTCCTATCTGATTCTTTATCTACTATAGCAAGTAATTCATTTTCACTTTTAAACTCAACTTGATCAACCTTTACTATTTTAGGTCTCCAAACCTTAATTTGACTCTTCTCATATCTTTTAGGGGCTCTATAACCTTTGACATACTTTGAAGATCTCTTTACTTTATTTTGACATAATTTAGCAATATGTCTAACCTCATGACAACAAAAGCAAACAATATTTCTCATACCTTTTTCTTGAATGTGACTGAGATATCCCTTTGACTGATTGCTTCTCCTCATATAATATCTTACCTTATGATCAACATGATGACAAAAAAAATAACGGCCATGAAAATAATTTGAAAACTTGAAAGCATTAGGCTGCCTGATCAACTTCTTTGATTTGCCTTCAAAACCTGCATCCTTCTTTCCTTGGACTAATATTTCATGATCTTTTTCAACCTTGATTATAATCTTCTCATGATTATCCTTTAAAGAGCCTAACTCAACCTTCAACTGATTACATTCTTCTTCTTTTGATGTTAAAATTGAATTTGCAACCTCTAACTAATTCTTAAGATCTTGAATAAATATATTATTTTCTTTTACTTCTATATCCAACTTAGAATCCAAGATACACACCTTTTCCTTAAGATCCTCAACCATATATTTCAACTCTTGATTCTCCTTCTTTCGCTGCTTGGCCATCTTATGCTTTTCTTTGATCTACCTTTAAGCTGTTAAACCCTTTCTGAAGGAACCTACTCTAATACCAATTGTTAAGAATGAAATATACTGAGAGGGGGGATGAATCAGTATATTATATATCTTATTAAACTTTCCCTTTCTCAAATTCCACTTAATCAAACATTCAAGATATGCAATAAAACTCAAACAATAAACATCACACAAGATAGAGAGAGACACCAAATATAACGTGGAAACCCAATGTGGGAAAAACCATGAAGAACAATCTCAAGTATATTCATGAGAACAAACCCACAAGAGCACCATACCCCTTTGCCGAGTACCACCCCAACTACAATTCGTGAGCACTAACCCACAGGATCTTCAAACCCCTTTGCCGAGTACCAACCCAGCTACTATTTGTGAGCACCAACCCATAGGAGCACCAACCCCTTTGCTGAGCACCAACCTAGCAACAATTCATGAGCACCAACCCATAAGAGCACCAACCCCTTTGCCGAGCACCAACCCAACAATAATTTGTGAGCACCAACCCCTTTGTGTATACCACACACCTATCTCTCAATGTTGCTATCTCAACAAATGATAGATCAATACAACATATCCTTCCTCTCTCTCACCTTTGCTCTTCTAAGATAGATATAAAAAATACAAATCATATTCATCTCTCACAATTCCTCTTCTAAGCTAGATATTACAATATCAAATCAACCTCTCTCATCCATATTACAAATGGCTTCTCAAGCCTTTATTTATAGCTTTCCAAATGACCTTTGGTCTTCCCCCTTTGTGACCCTTCAATCCTCATGGAAAATGGAACCAATCTTGGATGACCCTTCATATTAAAGCCTTTGAAAAGTCATGTGGTGACCCTTCATGACCAAAAACGTCCTTCCCACTTTTGTCCTTATCTTTGGTGACTTTTCATATTCCTTAAAGTGTCCCTTCATGAGAAATTGCACCCTTACTCTTTTGTCTTCACTTGGTGACTCTTGGTATTCCCCAAGATGACTCTTCATGGGAAAATGCGTCCCATCCTTCTTTTGTCTTTACCCTGTGGCTCTTCAACTTCTCCATGGGCCCTTCTTTTGTCTCATATGCAACCAAAAATATATTCATTAATATTTAAAAAATATTAACCCATATTAGCCAAGATATATTTATTATAAACAACATTAAATGCAATGGGGCCTTTATCACCAATAATTCTAAACCTTTGATATCAATGACAATATTTCCAACACTTTTAACTATTTGAGCTAGCACCCACTTACAGGCCTACAATAGTCATCAACACCTCCATGTGCCTCATGAAAGATAGTCTTATTTGAATAGATAAAATGTGTGGTTAGAGTGATTAATAAAGGAGGATCCATTTTATGTTTAAAATAATATCTAAAACTTGTGGAATTCCCATATAGAAATGTCATCTACCTATATTCATTTTTACCAGCCTCTGTATTGAAATCTCCACCCACAAGTGGCTCTCTCAGGATTCTAAGTTATGGAATAATGAGTTGAAACATGTTTGGAGTCATATGGTCTTAAATTGTTGGATAATTCCATTATAGACAATAAGGATTCATGTATAGATCCTAACACATCCATGTTAGCCTATCATATATTGGAGATGCAATTTAGGGACAAGCCTCTTAAAAAGATCAAAATAGAGCCCTAGTCCTTTTTGAAGCTATTATGTTAAGTAGATTATAACTAATCCATCTTGAATTCCTTATATAGTGTAATAACTAGAAAGATAAAGTGGACATTTTGGCCAATGGGATAGTGAGCTAGAAGGTTACCAAGTTGTACATTTGTCCACTACAAATTTTTAGTGTTCACTTCAATATTGGTCTTCAAATGACCTTATACTCAAAGGTAACATTAGAATTAACATGTGTTTAACATATGTGGCCTCATCATGGTGAGATGAGATGTATTTGTGACTCAATGAATACATTTAAGAGCAATTAGAGTACAAGGTCCTTGACAACCTTCAAAATTGTAACATGCATGCCCTATTTTAAGCCCAAATTGACACCTTAGGTTGGTTATGAGATGGAAGTATGGGTGGAATACAATAATATGACATCATATACTAGCTTAATACATGACATAAATTTTATTCAAGCATTTAAAGAGACCAAGATTGAATATAATGAAAGGACTATGTAAAGATCATAACTTGATTTAAACAACCTTTAAGTATCCACCTGCAGTCTATACATAGGGTTTATTCTTCTTAGGAGACTATGCCTTACATATATAAGATAAATTTATGGTCAAATTATATTAATTAGTGAGTGGTATCAAATTGTATTAAGGAACTATTGTCACCAAATCTCACACCGTAGAAGAAGGTGTTCAAGCCTCTTCTAGATTTGGGAAACATGGGAACACTTTCAGGTATGTGGGTGTACCTATAGTGGAAGTGAGCATCTAGATTTAAGGCCTAAATCTTTGAATGTATCATAAAGTTATTTCACCTATTCTAATTCTTCCTTATGTAAAAATATTTAGGATTTTCATGAAATAAACTTAATCTAAAAGTGTGGGGTGTGATACACCAAGATGTTTTCCATATCACCATCATACTTTATTGCACTAAGAAAAAAGGCACACAAATTAAATTCCAAGTCCTATGGATTATAACATGAGTATTTCAATATGGAGGTGATATTAATGAGATCTATCCAAGGTAAGTGAACCATATGCTATTTTCATGAACTAAGGCTAATTGTACACTTAAAAGATAGGCTCATACACTTGACAACACTTCATAGACCTATTAGAATAGGAACTATTATAAAAACATGAAAGGATAAGGGAATAAAGGATAGATAATAATCAATTTGCATCACCATACATCACTTACACACTTAGATAATTGTTTAAGAACTCAAAAATTAGATTTCCATTAATGTTCAAAGGTAAAACATGACATCATTCCAGTAGGGCTTCGTCGTACATGGAGTGGAATTATTTTACAGTAGTTAAAGACTTATATTTATATAAGAAATGAATCAAGAGAGAGGGAGATTTTGGCATTGAAAAGGGGAATCAATCAGTTAACATGTTTGAACCATAGTTATGACTACTTATATAAATTATGCTCATTTAGACCATTTGATTGATCTAAGTCACCTCAAGTGGTTGCATAGTTACATATTACCTCATTGATGTTCCTTTATGGTTATAATGGTAGGGTTAAGTGGTTATGAGCCAAGTTATATCATCAATACAAATACAATATATGGATCCATCTATTAGGTTTTTGTCTTAGTGATAAACTACTCCTAACTAGTTTTATGTGGCATACAAAAGTGGAGAGAAGGGTCCCTTTTATGTAGTTGGCTCTGACAATGAAGCCATTGAATTATATGTGTCCACCCTCATGGAATCCTTTTAAATTCTAGCTCTTATCTAATATAAATCATGATCTAACTCATCCCCATGTTCTTACTTACCTTACCCCATTAAAAATTACTTTTTCTACCTTTATCTAATTCACCTGGGCTCACCTTCATTTGATTGGCCATTAAGAATGAACTTAGATCATTAGCCGTTTGACTCATCTTCCTCCATTTATCTTCTTGATATATATCAATGCAATTTGTAGATCTTATTCCAAGACTCACACACTTGTGCCATTTATTAATCATACATTTACACTAAGGGTTCACTGACTCCTTGATTTGCTCACATGCTATTGATCTTGAATATGTGATTGAACATGAGCAATTGATCTATCTAGGCCTATTATCCTATCTTTACTCACTCATCATTATATTTGATTCAAGCACCCAAGATTTGGACACTTATCAAGCTTATATTCAGTTTGGGACACCTTTGATAATTTTATAATACAGATGGCTATTTCATGAGCTCAAATTTTGAAATCTATGCAATTATATTTGACATCTATGTGAACATATTCGATGTCCATATGACCATCAATAAGATATTTAAAATTCAATGATCATTTTTTGTTGCCTAAATTTGACATATATGTACCTATTAGTTGACATCTATGGGAACATCAATGATGTTTGTGTGATCATCAATCTTTGGGCCCCAATGGATGACTTCTTAGCTTGATTTTAAAATTTTCACACCTATCACTACCCTATTAGATCAACATTGCAAAAATAAATTAGCTGATGTAATTATGTCTTCGAGGAAATTATTATGGAATAATTTCCCTAAAACAATTTACTTATTTGGGACTTTTACATGGGGGTATTTTTCTTGGGCTTTTTGTATCAAATAATTTGTTCAACTAAAATGAATTCAGATTTTTAAGAGGATCCTTTGGTTTTAGAGATTTACTTGAAATATTTTCCTTGTATCTTTTGTTATAACTTTGTCTTCAAGATTTTTGTATCAAACAAAATATCTAAAAGAAATAATCTTTGGGATTTTGTATAAAACACTTTGCTAAAAAAATGACCCTTTAGCATTTTTGTATTCACCCCTTTATTGAAAGAAATGACTCTTTAGGGGAATTGTATAGGCCACTTTCCCAAGAAAAATACCCTTCAAGACTTTTTTATAGGACATTTTATCAAAGCAATGGCCCTTCAAAACTTTTTCTTGGTCACTTTCCCAAAAGAAATACCCTTCAGGGGTTTTGTCTAGGATACTTTCCCAAGAAACTGACCCTTTAGGATTTTTTTTTAGAAGTATTTCTATAGGCCTTGTGTTTCAGACAATTTGTCTAAGAGAAACCTTCATAAATTTTTTCAAACATTTTTTCTAAAAGAATTATGACTTTGATAAAATCATGTGGAAAATTTTATCGAAATACATTTGACACTTACATTTTGATGCAAACAATTTTAATAAAATAATTAGGTCTTCAGGAAAAATTTTATGGAACTTATACCTAAAAACATAAATTTGTGAGATCCTTACCTTGGACAATTTTCCCAAAAAAGTCCCCAACACTTAGCCAAAATTTGAAATATCTCCCGAGGGCAAACTCAGCCTTTTCTTTACTTTCTCCTGCAACTGCCCAACACCATGAAAACCTACCACTTGCATACATGATTCTAAAATGACCCGTAAAATGCTAAATGAATAAATAAGCTAGACCATGACCAAAACTAAGATGGCATATGGAATGGCATCATCTGAAATAGAATCATACCCCATGGCATTATAAAAAGGACCCTATACAAGATAATGGCTATAAAGGGTTCACCCATTTTGACTTAAGGTAAAAATGTTCAACATATTTGGTGATTTATTATGGGTGGTATGCTTATTATGCCATGATCAGTTGCATAATCATGTCCATTGGGATATAGATTCACATGTACAATAGGTTTGACATAAAATTTTCCTTAAACAACACAAAAAACACAAGGAAAGACAAAGAAGAATAAACACACAAGACAAGAACCAAGGTAAAATACATATGTGCTTTAAAATCACTTATGGAACATAACACAACCAAAAAGGAAACACACACCTAAGCAGACTGACCTAAACAAAAACTAACCTAAGATGAAAACTTCTTCTAGGATTAAAGGGGATGTTTGAAAACTCTCTTTCTTTATTACATGAATGGTTGAATGAGATATGTAGCCTTTTGATCCTTGACATTGATGCCTCTATCTTCTTCATGTTGTTTTCTAACTTCATTGGCATGGTGTTCAATGAAAACCATGTATCTCCAAACATGATGGCTATGGAGGTGAACTCTTATTACATCAAAGAAGCCTCAACTTTCTCATATGGTTCTTCATATATGACCTCCAATGGTTTTTCAAAAAATCACACCTATTTGGTTTCCATAGTTTCAATAAGATTAGGTTTCTCTTTAGCTATAAGTTATTCAAGATAATCAAGGAGTTTTGCATAGTCCACCCAATCTTGGTCACTATCCTCCATGAGAAACTCTTTTTCCACCTTATCAAGTGCATGACCCTCAAATTGGAAAATATATTTAAGCTCTTTAAATATCTTCATTTTTAGTGGCTAATCATATTTATCTTCCATGGCAAACATTTTTTCCACCTTCTCATGTATTTGGGTCTTAACGTGAAAATTTGAAGATATGACAGTCTTCTCAGCCTTGATTTTCTCTTTGACAGATTGTACTTGATGTTTTTGAGCATTAATATCTTCTTATTTATGATCTAATACCTCCAAATGTGGCTCAATATCAGGTGGGTGTCTTAAATATTCTTGATGAACCTTGACCTCTACCTTGATTTCATCATCCATGTTCATAACTTCCTAGTCAGAAACATCATCAAATGGCTTCATGGCAGTGGGTTCTTGATCAGTAGAATTACCTTCATCTTTATGATTGGAATACTTTTCAATATGATCATTAGTATCATTAGCAACCTTGTCATTAGATATAAAATCTTTTGGAGAAATAAAATACTTACCCAACCTACCAACTCTTTTTATATGGCATTGGGTTGATACCATAGTTCCTCTTCATTTACAACATTAGACATTTCTCCATGCTTATTGAGACAATAATCAACATGTTTTTTAGAGGAATTATCCAAATTAGATGTATACTTATTGGGAGGAAGAGTAACCTTACCGATCTGATCAAGCTCATGACACATGAAATTAGACTTTTACCATGAGTCATTTTCATTCACCTCATGAGTGTCATCTTCAAGAGTTGTTTCATCCATATTGGTCTCATGAGACTCTCTTAGGAATAAAACTTCTTGAGGAGTGACTTGACCTTATTTTTTGATAGTACACTCCACTTCATGCTTTATATGGTCATCCAAAACTTCATGATTAGACATGGAGTCTTCCTAAAATCCCTCCCTCTTCAAGTCCTAGCCACATTCTTCATGGACAACTGAAAAAGAGTATTTAATATGTACTTCCATATCAAACTCTACACTAGTGGTTGTGATAGGATCTTCAACATGATTTTCCTCATCTAAGGAGGCAAATTTACACTTGTGGCCACCAATGGGAGTCCCCATAGTGATTTCCTCCTCATATTCACTCATGACATCTTTTTGGTTAGCCTTGGATTAAATTTGGTCCCCTTCACTTGCTTATCTCAAAATGGTCTCATGTGAAGGAGCTAGAATATGAGATGTAGTGGAAGGTTTCTAGATTGGAGATGGAGTATTTGATGAGGGAGTAGGCTTATGATTAGATTTAAAAAGTAAAAAAACACTATTAATCTTATAGGGATGTGACTTCCTTGGATAGTTAGAAGAATAAGCATCTACATAAGTAGGAGTTACATCTTGCCAATATATTTCTTGAAATTATTCAACAACAACATGTTCATTTTTTAGCTTTTTATCTTCCCACATACTTATCCTATCTATCAAGTATGTAAGGAAATTATTTTCCAAGTCCATTTGTTCCTTGATCTCCCATTGAGTTCCTTTTAGTTCTTCAAATGTCTCTAACTTTTGTATATAACTTTGGTTATCACCTCTCAACCATTCCATGAGATGATTAAGGAACACATCATACTCATCATCCCATGTACTCACTTCATCTTCAAGATCTATTAACTATGGTATGGATGCCAATAAAGAATTAATATAAGATGGAAAAAGTGGAGGAGGAGGGGGGTAATGATGGGATTAATATTAGCTTCATTTTGTTTCACTTTAATCTATATGAATCTATATCTTGACTTGTAATACCTTTGTGTATAGTTCATGTAAACATCTAGTTCCTCATGGTAAGAGTCATATAAGTATTATTAAGGTTCATAGGTATCATGGTATGGTTGATAGGGATCACATTGGGACTGATAGGAAGGCATTTCCTAATAGGTATCTTGGTACCCTTCCTCATAGGAATGTGAAATAACCTAGTGTCTATATGAGGGGGGAAAATTAAAGATTATGGGGCTACCATGTATTATAGGACTAATATCCATTTTGATAGGATTGTTTGGGAATATAATTTGGTTCATAATAAGGCTGGTAAAGAGGTCCATGCTAGGGATATTCACCATAGTTGTTCATTTGAACCCCATGTATCAGAGGAAATGTAAAAAAATGATCAAGATTTTAACTAAGGATACCTATATTGCTTACAACCAAAATTTATCATTTGGAGTCACCATTGGTGTTAGGTTGCTTGCTTCCAAAAGATGATAGAGGAAATACACACCAATAATCTTTCCACTCTCTTGGACCTTGGTCCCACTAGGCATTCCAAAACTGTTGTCACCAAATCTCACACCCTAAAAGATGGTGTTCAATCCTCTTCCATATTTGGGAAACATGGGAACACTTCCAGGTATGTGGGTGTAACTATAGTGGAAGTGAGACTTTAGATTTAAGGAATATCTCCTTGAATGTATATTGAAGTGAATTCACCTATGATAATGCTTGATTATGGGAAAAGAGTTAGGAGTTGCATGAAATGAACCTAATATAAAAGTAGGGGTGATACACCAAGATTTTTTCCATATGACCATCATACTTTCCTTCACTGAGAAATAAGGCACACAAACTTACTTCCAAGTCCCATGGATTCTAAAATGAGTATTTAAATATAGAGGTGAGATACACGAGATCTATCTAATGTAAGTGAACCATATGCTAGTTGTAGGCACCAAGACTCATTGTAAACTTAAAATACAAGATCGTAAACTTGACAAAACTTCATATGACCTGTTAGAATAATAAATATTGCATAAATATGAAATGATAAGGGAAGAAAGGAAAGAGAATAATAAATTTGCATAACCATACATCACTTGTACACTTAGATAATTATTTAAGAACTCAAAAATCAGATTTGCATTAATGTTCAAAAGCAAAGTATGATATCATTCTAGTAGGGTTTCACTATACATGGATTGGAACTATTTATAATAGCTCAAGAGATATATTTATAAAAGAAAGAAAGTAAGAGAGGGATATTTTGGCACTAAGAAGGGTAATCAATCAGTTTAAATGTTTAAACTGTAGTTATAACTACTTCTACAAATTATTCTCATTTAGACCATTTGATTGATCCATATCACCTCAAGTGGTTGGATAGTTACATATTCCCTCAGTGATGCTCCTTGATGGTTACAATATCAAGGTTCAGTGGTTATGAGCCAAGTTTTATGATCAATGTAGTTATAAAAATGGATCCATCTATTAGGGTTTTGTTTTGGTGCTAAACTACTCCTAACTATTTTGTCATGGCATGTAAAAGTGGAGAAAAGGGTCCCTTTCATGTAGATAGTTTGGTAATGAATCCATTGAAGTATACATGTCTACCCTCATGACATATTTTTAAATGTTCACTCTTGTCCAAGTTATATCATTCTCAAACTCACTCCCATGTTCTTACTTACCTTGCCTTATCAAAAATTACTTTTTCAACCTTTGTCTAAGTCTCCTGGGCTTGACTTCATTTGATTTGAAATCGAGAAATAACTCACATTATCAACCTCTTGACTCATCTTTCTCCATTGATTTGCCTGATATGATTAAATATGATTTATAGATCCTCTACCAAGACTCATACACTTATGCCACTTGTTCATCATGTATTTACACTCAAGGTTCGCTAACTCCTTAAATTGAGCATGTGTTGTTTATCTTAAATGCATGATTTAATGTGAGCCATTGATCTATCTGGGACCATTATCCTATATTTATTTGCTCACCATTATATTTGATCTAAGCACCTAATATTTGTATAGTTATCAAGCCTACACTTAGTTGGGGACCCCTTTGATGATTTTTAAAAGCAAAAATCTATTTCATGAGCTTGAATTTTGACATCCATGCAATTTTATTTGATGTATATGTGAACATATTTGATTTCCATGAAACTGTCACTAATATATTTGAAATTCAATGGTCATTTTCCATGGATTGAATTTGACATATGTGCACCCATCAATTGACATCTATGGGAATGTCAATGATGTCTATGTGACTATCAATCTTTGGGACCCAATAGATAATTGATGATCTTGATTTTGATGTTTGTACACTTATCACAACCCTACTGGATCAACTTTTCCAAAAACAATTTGGTTGATGTAATTATGTCTTTGGGGAAATTATTGTAGAATAATTTCCTCAAAATAACTTGCTTATTTTGGACTTTTGCATGGGGCTATTTTTATTGGGCCTTTTGTATCTAACAATTTGTATGACTAAAATGAATTTGGATTTTGAAGAGGATCATTTGGTTTAAGACATTTTCTTCAAAATATTTTCCTTGTACCTTTTGTTAGAATTTTATCTTCAAGATTTGTGTATCAAACAAAGTGTTCAAAATAAATAGTCTTCAAGATTTTGTATAAGACATTTTCCCAAGAAAAATACCCTTCAAGATTTTGTATAGGACATTTTTTCAAATATATTACCCTTCAAAAAAATTTCTTGGTCACTTTCCCAAAATAAATACCCTTCAAGCTTTTCATTTGGGACACTTTCCTGAGAAACTGACCTTGCAAGATTTTTATTTTAGAAGAATTTTTGTGGGCCTTGTGTTTCAAATAATTTGTCTAAGATAAACCTACATTCAAAATTTTTGTCAAACATTTTCTATTAAATAATTATGCCTTCAAGAAAATTGTGTAGACAATTTTCCAAAAAGAAATATAACACTTAGCTTTTGATGTAGATAATTTTCCCAAAGTAATTAGGTCTTTGAGAAAATTATTGTGGAACATTTTACCAAAATAAATAAGTCTTTGGGATCCTTGTATAATTTTCCCAAAAACATCCCCAACACTTATCCAAAAGTTAAAATATCTCCCAAGTGCAAACTTAGGCTTTTATGGACTTGATCTTGGAACTTCTCAACACCATGAAAACCTAACACTTTCATATATGATTCTAAAATGACCCCTAAAACACCAAATGATGCAAGGACTAAGATAGACCATGACCAAAACTAGGATGTCATCAAATAACCTACAATCATACCCTATGACATGATAAAAGGTCACTATATAAGATAATGGCCATAGGGGGTTGACCCATTTTGGCCTAAGGTAAAAATGTTCAATAAGAAAATTTAAGGTAAATACATCATCTAATACGCTTAAAATCTTCACTCTAAGCACTATCCAATGCACGGTAGGGTAAGCACCTATAAGCCTCTAAGGATTACATATAATTCATGAGGGATTTTGTCATTAAAAATACTCTTCAAGGTGTTTATAGGGCCTAAGATAGTTAGAAGTGCATGAAAAAACAACCTCAATCAAGGTTTCAAGGACACACAAAACCCAATTCTAGAATCATCAAAAGGAAGCAGTGTAATAGTAGGCCTAAAGTCAACCTATAGCTATAGATTAAGACAACATTTTATATATGTAATGATGATGGTTTTTGAAGATGACATTGTAACTAATATGAGGATGAACTATAAAATGAGAAAATATAACCATAAACACTCAAGGGTTTATGATATTAAACCATTCTCATGAAAACCTATACCAGTTAGGCCAAAAAAACCTACAACAAGTTAAATCACTCTCCTTCAAGACAAGGACAATGGAAAGGTATAATCAATTATAAGGAATAAGGTTATAGTCACCATGACTATGAGGAAAATATGGAAAGAATATAAGAATAATTATGAGTATAATCTCAATAGAAAGATAGGTTATAACTTTCTAGGCTTAAGGCTTGGTCCATAAGCATCTACAATTGTGACTTTTCTATCATTGATTGTATGCCAAGAGCTAGTTGAGTCAAGTGTTTGGTGGAATATGTTATATAAGGGAATTTGTAAGACTGAGATTTCATCATGATTATCATTGATGATGAAGAGATGATGGTGGAACTCCATGGACCAAAATGCCTTTTTTGTACACACCTACAATTGTACCAAATATAACCATATTGGGGTTAAGAGACCTTCAAGCATGAAAATAAGGACAAAGTGTATGGTATAACAAAAGTTTGATGAAAGTGTTTGAAGATAATAAATCCAAATCATGGTGAATTGAATCTAATAAAAATGAAAATTTATCCAATCATTTTTAAATATTCATTCACCCAAATACATGCACCTATAGGTTATGATTGTACAAACTTTTGCTTTATAAAAGCTTAAACAACCTTGTTAGAGGAGAAGTGTTAGCATAGTCATGTGAGACTGGTTTATCTAGTAATAAGGTTTCATTGGAATACAACATGAATTATTTTTCTTATCAAAATTCCTTGATTGTTAATAAGTACACCTACAACTATGACATGCACAGTCAAAAACCTCATGTGAGTTTGTGATCGAAGAACATGGAGAAAATTGTGATCATTTTGAGAAGTTTAATGTTATTTTGTGGTATTAAAAATGAGAGAGTGACTTTAATAATTATTTAAAATAATTAATATGTCTCTATAAATTTTTTATCTATAGGTTGGGTGTTTTGGAAAAACTTTTATAGTCATAAATTGATTATGTTTTCATGATTATGCCAAGAAAAGGTGAATTTTTTAGGCTTTTAGTTAAGGAAAACTTCATTATTATGCCTTGAGTGTATTAAAAAATGATTATATACATATATAAAGACTTTAAATACATTTAAATAATGTAATTAAAGGTTTTCAAAGAGTAAAATATAGTCAGCTTATTAAGACCCTACACATAGTCAAGGTTTAAAAAGTCTACCTTGGAATTTTTGAGGTTTGGAGGTGATAAAGAGGTTATTTTGACCTAATATTTTGTAAAAGTAGTCCTCATGATGCAAGGAAAACCCAAATATAATTTTTTCCCATTAATCAGTAGGTAAAATATCCTCTATTTTGTCTTAGAAGTAGGCCACCTTCAGACAAACATGAATGCAAGAAATGGTGAAGAAGTGGTTAAAAGGAATGTTGATTGTATTGGTAAAACTTTGGAATTATTTAATATGTTTTTTAAATATATATTGAGTGTAAAAAAAAATTAATTAATCCCATTAATGATGATAAACCACTCATAATAGGTGGTGAGTGGCCATTTGCAGTCAAACCCCACTAACTTAGACTAGGCTTATTGCCCAAAGGGGGTCATTTCCAGTTCCAAGGTCTAATGAATATTAAAAATAATTGAAAATTTTTCATTTAGATATATTATATGTGTTAAATCTATTATTTTTTATAAATATTCAATAAGAACCCATTTTTTGACCCAA
Source organism: Torreya grandis (assembly GCA_037957365.1). Taxonomy (NCBI): domain Eukaryota; kingdom Viridiplantae; phylum Streptophyta; class Pinopsida; order Cupressales; family Taxaceae; genus Torreya; species Torreya grandis. Next base: position 748,952 of record JARHVA010002882.1, on the reverse strand, counting down.
GCTCAAGACAGGGTGCATAAAATGCAAGAATCAACTTGAGAGGCCATGTTTGGATGCTCACACCAAAAAGGAGGTTTAGCATGGTAAATCAAGGAGTTATTAATTTTTATATGTTGTTTTTAAATTAAAAGTTGTGTAATGTTTACATAGGTTTGATGTCACATCTTTATGAATCATTCTTAAGGGTGAAGACTATTAGAAACCCTCCTAAAACCCCAATTTAAACCAATTTGTAGAGATGGAGTTGGAAAACTAAATAAATGACATATTTGCATCCTAAAACCTAATTTTTTTTTAAGACTCTTATAGGGTCCTCTACATGAAATTATTTTATACCTTCACTTGTACAAAATTGTACAAAAACTATACTTTTTCTTCTTTTTAAGATAAAATGAGGGTTCCAAGGAGTGTATAAAACTAAAAATTAATGGAGAATTTATATTTAGAAATGTTTTACCTTTTAAATTTAAAAAATACATTAAAAATAATCCATATATTACCAAACCATTGAATACTTATGGGCCAATCAAAAAATGCCTCAAAAAGATAAGCATTCTGAAGGCCATTTCTTGGTTATAGTACCTCCAAGTTATTCCAGACCACAAAATTTGATATGGATCATGGTAGGATAATTTTAAAAGTTAATAAAACACTTTTATGATGTTTTTCACATGTTTTATCTCCTATCAGCAAAATTTCTCCTTCTAGGGCTAAAAGCGCTAATTAGGCCTAATTTGGCAAGGAAAGGTGCTAAAAAACATGTCCAAACTTGGAGTTTGGCCAAAAAAAATTGTTAATAGATGTAAGAGGATAAATTTTACCTGAAAAAAGTATCATTTTCTCATCATCACCTCTATTTTATCATATACAAGGAGATTTTTAGAAAGATGCTACAAGGAGTTCAAGGAAAATGCATAGTTTTGGTGTCAAATCAAGTTTGTTTGATTGCATTATGGACTAAATATCATTTTAAAAAGTATGGAACTACCTTGATAATAATTTCATGGTTTATATATGAAATATTTAAGTAATATTAAATAAATATTCACTTTCTCCTTCCATGCCTTAGTGTAAAATGAGAGTTTTATGGAGCTTGAAGATAAAATCAAAGCATATGACTCCTAATATGGCCTTAATAAGATGATCCATGATATGATACACCAAATTTGAGTTTATAATAAGTAATTAAATTATTTTAAATGAATAATAATAGGTTTTAAAGTGTCTCCTAACTCAAATAGAACTTTTCTTCCTTTCAATGCCTAACTTCAACATAAAGTCAAATTTGCCTTTAGGAAAGTGTCCAAGAGTTGTATAAAGTTGGGAAAATATATTTCAAGAGTTTATGAGTCAAATACAACTCTTTAATATGAATTGAAAACCTATGTTTATGGGGGAATGCTTCTTATCCAAGAATATTTTAAGGTTATGCAAGAATCAAGGCACCAATGTTGGTCAAACGCCACAAACCAAGGAGTGAGACTTGTTCCAAATTTCCAAAATCCATGTAAATTAAATGATAAACCATATTAAAATTATGAAATAAATATTAATAATATAATTCTACATTAGGTTTTTAAGAGGAAAAAGAAAAGGTCATATGTCCTAGTTTTAAGGATTCTTGTCTCTTTCTCTATCTTCTCGCATTTTCTGTATATGTAAGCCAATTTTTGGCATTTGAATTGATACTTAACCTAAGTTGTGGCAAGTAAATTCTCAAAAAACATTTTTAATTTACTATTTTTATTAATAATATATAATTCATACCTCCTTAAAGCTTATTTTTGGCATATTTTCATGATTTGTTGATGAATGAAAGTGATAGCATAGAATTCCTTTCTTTTTGTCCTTCCTTCTTACCTATTTGAAAGTGTTAAGATCATACTCACAGGTTTAATAGTGTGATTAAATCATATTTTCTATATGGTAAGTGTAATCTTTCTTTATTTTCTTTGAGAGACATATTAAACAGGTGCCTTAGATCATGCATCAAGCCTGAGCCTCTATGTGAAACATTGATGTTTGAAGGATATCATTTAAGAAGTGTAGTTAGGTTTATATTCTCATTCATAATTTTGGTGCATATAACAAAAGTGGAGGTCAAATTTTGGTGTATCAACCCAGTTAGATAGGTTTTCCTTTTAGATTACCCTTTTCCCCTTTTCCTTTCATGCTGATAGTATAGAATAAGGATCCCAATTGATACATCAAGGGGAGGTAGCCCTTAAAATTTAGTGATTCAATCCACCTATTATTCTTCCCACAACCTAATATTGTCTCCATGTTAATTTATAGTGTTAAGGCCTAAATCTACCTTCACAAGGGTGCAAGTCTAGAAGACAACAATTATTTTAGATAATTATGAACTTAAGTGTCCATCATATACACTTAATCTAAAGGAGTTTGTAATTAGGAACTCATTAAATAAACTATATGAATCTACATATATTTGGTAAGTATTAGTCTATTTTGGCACACATTATTAAGTTGAATTAGAGTTTTTATGTTTAGACCATTTCACCTCAAATTTATGTATATTATTTAACTATTGTAGAGTTTCTTGTTGTTTCCCTTGAGATATTTGATTAAATATTGTACACTTTGAGGTTATTTGAGTGAATATTTAACCATGATTATATTTTAAAACATAATCACTTTGAGGACTATTATACCAAGTTGGATTTGAGTTTTGAGCAAATTGGACCATTTTATCTAATAAATTTATCTCTATGTGGTATCCTTTATTCCTGTTGAGTTTAAATGACTAATTTTTTTCATGGTTTATGTTTAAAACTTAGTGATTTCCTTAAAATGGATTAGATATAGCTTCAATTTTGGCTAAGTTCATGCATTTTTTAATTTATTATGTTGTTATTACATTTATATTTATATTTTTCATTATTTAAAAAAAAAATTAAATTGAAATGCTAATGGCTATTATCCCTTTTGTAGGCCAATGATCACTTTATTATCTAGTGATTACTCAAGTAAGTGAGGACCTACTGCTTATCATTCACTCATTTCACAAGGCCTCTTTGGGACTTAGTCACTTTAATTATCTTTTGGGAACCTAGGATGGGGATGCATGGCATGATATCACCAACCCACTTCCCTAGGCCCTCTTGATTTCTAATACAAACTAAAGACCTTTCACATGCACATGATTACATCATGTGGCATAATTTAGTTTTCCTAGGGCCCTATGGTAGTCCATATAATTTTGATACACATTCAATTTCATGGATGCCTGATATCATGCCACATGTCATGAACTTATTACTCTATTCCATGAGATAGTTTGTTTGTTTACAAGCCATAGATGAGGCCCCAAATAATCAATATCTTAACAAGTGTCAAGATATTTTCACACTAAGATCATAAAAGTTAACAATATAGGTGGATGATCAATAAATATCTAGATGAATGAATGGTTTTCATGTGTTATGAGCATTCTAATTAGATGACACACTAGCAGCCATGTAAGCATTGCATGAGCCTAAATTTAATCGCCATCTAGCCCATCAAAACCATTAAAATATAGAATGAATTTTCTTTGATCTAAAAAAATTATTTTGGTTAAGTCTGGACCCTATCTCGATATTATTAAGTAGGAATTTTATGATGTTATATCCATTGATTTAGTTAATTTATCTATAGTTGGACTAATTTGGCTATGGTTTTTTGTAGTTTGGGTAGATTTATCCTCTAGTTATAATCCATTTTCTCTTTGTTTTAGACTGAAATACTTAAATGATCATATTGTTCACTTATTTTATACTTATTCATATTTTTAATGTCCTTTCTCACTTTTATTTTGATGTTTTTTGATTTGGTATTTTTTTGTAAAATTTGATCTTTAACAACTATTCTTTTAATCAAATTCTATTGACTAATTTATATTTTCTATAGGACCAAGTTAAATGAGGAGTTACTAGCTATCAAAATATTGGGGCTCCAATCTTATATGTAACTTTAGACAAAGAACTCATTCTTCAATCATCTGGTACCTGAGATGATGCCACATGATATAATAATGTTATCCCAGGCCCTTGATTTGGTTAGTGCATGTTTAACATAAAGTAAACCCTCTAGGTGAATGAATTTATACCATATGGTAACATCTCATTTCTCCATGCCCTCGAGTCAATAAAACCACTTTGATGGACAAGATATTAAAAAAGTCTCTAAGACGCATCCACATATCAAAATATTAGGGCTTCAAAGAAGTTAACACTCATTGGACATTGAGATGGGACCTATAGAGTTCTAAGTGCTCGAGATAAAGCCACCTATAAAAATATTGGGACCCTAGGATAATCAAAGTGTGGAACCTTAGGCCAAGACTAGTGATCTCTAAGTGAATGAGGTCACCCCACATGGTGAGATCTCATTACACAAGAGCTAATGAAAAATAAATGGTAATTTTGGCCCTTAGCCAAGCTAAAAATCAATGAAAAGTCAACACATAATAGGACCCTAATACATATAAACATGCTATATTTCATACGTAGTGAAAACTAACCATGTGAAATGATATTCCTAAGAAGGATACACTGTACCTCCATGAAAATAATTTGGGATTGAATTTAATTGTTATTTCAGCTTGTCAAGGCCATCAAAGCCCATAAATTAGATCATTGGTCCAATCTAATGAAGGTGATCAATGTTATGATTAGATTATTTAAAATATAAAGATCATGAGATGTATAAACCAAGGTATTTAGGTGGTGGATTAGACCAAATAATACCATGCACCTAAGAATTAGGCAAGGAATCATAAAACACAAATTCAACCTTAATAAGATGTGGTCTTTGACTACACAAAACATTAATAGTTGGAGATTCTAAGGAGGATCCCAATGAAATTCAATTGTTTGGAATATAAAACAAAATCAATTAGAGTGGTCCATAACACATATACCATGGTTATAATGTAATATGAGTGAGTCACAAATGAACCTAACTCATTGTATTATCATACTTAGTCATTTGTGGGCCAAACTAGGGGACTTGTTTGATGATATGTGTATATGAGACTAGTTATTCATTGTTTGAAGGGTTGGCTCATTATTATTTCATATTTAGTTTATGTTCTTATGAGATATATTGTTTTGAATATATTTTTGTATTTTTAGATTATGAAATATATTTAATTGATGGACTATGTTGGAACATTTAATGCTATGTGGGTACCATTATCAGACCCTTAACATTTGGTAAAATAATAAATATTTTTCTATTATATTTAACATGGGTTAAAACCTAGTGTAAATATAATAATAAATCATATTATTTATTTACTAACTTGGTTCTTTGAGGGGATGATAGAACCATTGGTAACAATAATCACCTCACCCCATTCCTATTATAAGTATGGCTTTACCCCTTTGTTAAAATAAAACAATACACAATATTCTTTTGTGAACTATAAATTTATCATAGAATGGAAACTTGTTATAAAAAAAAGGATATAATAAACAATAAATCTTATAAAAATAATAAATAGAATAAATATAACCAAAATAAGCAGAAGCATAAAAATCCTAATTAGAGTAATAATCAAGATCATAATGTTATTGATTTATATGCTACTATATTTGCTTCAAATGAAAATGTGTGGATTTTTTATAGCATTGCATTACACCATATGAATTTCTTATCTAATAGTCTATGTTATTCTAAATATATCTCTAATATAATTTACTTAAAATATACTTCATTTCTAGAATCAACTAAACAAGGAAAAGTAAATTTTTCAAATGTTGTTATTAATTATGTATTCTATGTACCTAAGCTTAAAAAGAATTTGATATTTTTTTCTAAACTTACCAAGGATAATTTCATTGTAATATTAATTAAAGATAACTCATCCATTATAAATCTATATGGTTCCTTGATTGTTGAAGGTGTTCAAAATAATGGTTTATATATCTTTTCTCATTCTTATGCATGTTTTTTTTCATTGCATAGTAAGAATAAATATAAATTATGGCATGAAAGTTTTGGACATGTTAATTTTATAATTTTAAATGATATGTCTAAAAATAATATTTTTTTTGGACTTCCTTCTATCCCCTATCATCATGAAACTTGTGAGGGTTTCTTACGTGGTTAAGAACATACCCCTTTCATAAGAATCATGATGTGAATTCCTTACATACTTTAGACTTAATTCATAGTGATGTTTTAAGACCTATTAAAATTTTATATTTTAATGGATATTTATATCTTGTTACTTTATTGATGATTACATTAGAATGTTCAAGTCATATTTCAATAAAAAATATTTGGTGTGTTGTCTAAATTTGAAGAATTTAAAGCTAGTATTTAAAATGCATCTAATTTTCCTATTAACAAAATAAGAACTGATAATGGTGGTGAATATGTTAGTAGATGGTTTGAATCTTTTTTCATTATTTGTGGTATTCAAATGGAATTAACAAATCCATATTCCCCTCAACAAAATGGTATTGCTGAAAGGAAAAACCACACCATCATAGAAATGGCTAGAACAATGTTGTAATCTACAAATTGTCATAAATATTTACAGGATAAATCCATGAATATTGTTGTGCATTTTTTGAATATAGTCCCTACCAAATATTAACATCTTTCTACCCTTTTAGAAATGTGGACTAAAAATAAACCTAGTGTGGCTCATCTTAGGATCTTTGGTAGTCCAGCTTCTATATTTATTACTAAATTTAAAATAAAGAAGCTTGATCCCATTTCTTATTATTGCATTTTTATATGTTATAAAGGTAATACAAAAGGTTTAAGAGTGTATGATCCTTTTAAACATCATATCATCAAAAATAGGAATGCTATTATTCTTGAAAACTCCTTTTGTGATCCCTCTATGGAACCTCCTCAATGTTTTTTTTTTGATGAACCTATCTCTCATGTTTCTCCTTGTGATGAAATGTATGCCCTTGAGGAAGTTGATCCATTTTTAGATAACTTAGATTCTGAGTAACCCCCTAAGTTTCATATTTAATCTAAAAACCTAAATGTGTATAATCCCTAATCCAATCTTATAATTTTCACAACCATAATAAATTAATTATATGTCAACATTATTATCATGTATTAATTACTATTCATGAATGTTAACCTTAACCATTTGAGGAAGCCACTCAATATGAAAGATGGAATGTTGTTAAGCAAGTTGAATAGAATGTCTTAATTAAAAATAAGACTTGGGATCTTGTCCCTCCTCCACCTAAAAGGCATATTATCAGTTGTAGGTGGCTTTATAAGGTTATTAAATTGGTAAAATTGATAAGTTTAAAGCTATATTAGTTTCTCATAGGTTTACTCAAAAAGCTGGGATTGACTATGTTGAAACGTTTGCTCATGTAGTCAAATTGAGAATTGTTAGACTTCTTATTGCTCTTGCATCCTAAAAAAATTGGTATATCCACAAATGTATGTCAAGAATACATTTTTAAATGGTTATTTATACTATAAATTCTACATGACTCATCCTACAGGTTTTAATAAGTCTAATAGAGAAAATTATGTATGCAAGTTAAAGAAATCTTTGTATTGGTTTAAAAAATCTCCTCGAGCTTGGTATTCTAATTTTTTTAAATAATTAGGTTTTTATAACTAATATTCATATAATTATCTCTTTATTAAAATTTAAAATGGTCATTTAATCTTAATTATTTTATATGTTGATATTTTAAATATTGGTGATCTAACTAGTTTAATTCATAAATATAAGAATAACTAAGTGGAATGATTGAAATCAATGATTCAGGCATCCTTTTTTTTTTAGGAATGGATATATTTTAGGATAAAAATTATATTATTGTATCATACTATCAAAATGGTCATAAAATTCTTGTTAAGTTTAACATGATTGATTGTAAATATTCTTCTACTCTTTTTGAAGTTGGTGTTAAACTTGATCTAAAACTAACACTATTTTGCTAACCCAAGTTTATATAGACATGTTATTGGTAGTTTGATTTATCTAAATATTTATAAGATAAATATTTCATATGTTGTTTTTGTTTCATGTATATTTATGCATGATCCATATTTAGACAATTGGAAATTATCTAAAAAAATTCTTCATTATATAAAATGAACAATCAATTTTGTTTTATTTTATCCTTTCATTGATAATGCTAAAGTATATGGTTATTGTGATGCTGACCATGTTGGTGATACTATAGATCACAAATATACTTATAGATATGTGTTTAAGTTTAGTATAGGTGTTATCACTTGGAGAAGTAATAATCAACCTACTATCTCTATATCTTCTACTAAAGTAGAGTATATAAGTGATATGGAAGTTGGCAAAGAATCCATGTGGCTATGAATGTTGTATGGAGAAATTCATTTGGATGTTTTTCATAGTACCATCCTTCATTATGATAACCAAATTTATATAGCTCTAGTGAAAAATCTAGTGGATCACCAAGAAACTAAACATATTAAAGTTCACATACATTTTATCTAAATAAAAGTCTTCAATGGTGATATTGATCTACAGTTCTATCTTATAGATGAAAAAATGGTAGATATCTTCACAAAACCACTTGGTGTTACAAAGTTTTTTCAATTTCATGTAATGATGGGCCTCTCAGAGTTTCCATTGAGGGGGAGTGTGCATGAAAAATATAATTTATAATGACCATATGTTTATTCTTCTTCTCTATACTTATTCTCATTATAGAGAATTGTAAACTTTATGTGAAAGTTATGTAATCTGAGAAAACTTTGTATGAATGTTTTACTTTTGTACCCCAATACATTAAAAATCGTACTTTGTAATGGAGGTCCTTATGTTATAAAAATATCCAAATATTCTTAGTCATCATTCATGATAAATTGTGATATTTAGTCTCACAATAGTGCTTTTTTAAACTTACTTTCTATTAGTTTATGAATTATAATTTTTTTATTCCAAATGGTGAGTTTTGGCATGATGAGGGTTTTTAAATCCTTCAATTTTTTACACATAGTATAATTAATTTAAGGTGACTATGTTTTTTTACAATTTAAAATTAAGGGGTGTGACTTAGGAATTTGACTCATGAGAGGATGGTTAGTATGGTGTTAGTTCTAAAATGAAAACAAATTGAAATAAACATACTAATAGCATAACATCTCTAGGCTTAGACACTAAGGAGAACTTATTTAAAAAAATCAAATGACAAGCACAACTAAAAATCAAGGGATAAAATACAAGATCTCCTTCACCTTCCTTGGATGCTCCAAATACCTTTGTAGTAGTGGCTTGTTTGGCTTATGCTCATGAAGTCTTTAGCAATGGAAGATTGGCTGCCTCCATCTCTCCTTGGCACCTTTGGCTTATGGATTGGCTTGGATTGGAATCAATTTGGCATGGTAACACTAGTTTCATGAAGCTTTTGGAACTAATTTTGCATTATAACTTTGCATCAAGAAAGCTTATAAATGATGTTGTGAGGCATTCTATTTATAGATTTTTGGATTTGATCAAAATCAACCTCAGCAACCCATCTCAAGATTGAGATGTGTGGTTGAGGATTAATTTAATTTTTGGAATTAAGTTTGTTATTATCCTCATCATTACATTGGAAGAAGGGGAAAGTAAGAGACATGGAGGGCATCATGGAAGGCATTGATGAGGCATGGGAGTCATGAATCCTGATATTTGTGACATTTATGGACTAGGAATGTCTTCCCAAGAAATGAGGTCACTTGATGATGTAGATATTAAATATTCATTTCTAAAACAAATTATTCAATAGGTTTTTGTGGAATTTTTTATTATGCCTTGATTTGGGTTAATTAGCTCTTAAGCATGATTAAGCACACTATGTACAAATTACCTAAATTAATCAGAATGCCTTGTCATTGGTCTTAAATTTAATTTGATTGGAATTAGAATTCATTGTTAGATGTGTTCGATGTGTATTCCCATTTAGGATGTTACCAATAAAAAATAACAAAGGCACAAGTCTTGTGTAAAAGCTTTGATAGGAAAGAATAGTCTAGAGCATGTGGGTGCAAAATTAGCATTTTGACTCAAAATGATCTGATCAAAGTTAGCTAGCCCATAAATTATATTACCTCATTTAGGGATAACCTAGCCAAAATCAGCACTTTAATATGTTAGTTTCACATCATTTAGCATGTTTTAGTTTTTTTAGGCCAAATTATGCATTTTGGGTAGAAATTGGCTAAAATCTTGATTAGAGGTTATCGATCACCAATTTTAGGTGTCTAAAATTTTCCCCTATTTGGGAAGGAATTGTAAGCTATAAGCACATTAACATTTTCTCAAAGAATGAAAATGTCCTATATGCCTACAACTGAAATGATGATAAGCTAATTATATGATTCCCCCTCAAGGGAATGGTTGGCATAATTAGGTCAGCAACCGACCCCTCAAAAAGAAAGAAGCAAAACAAGGGGACCAAGGAAAGGAAAGATGATGGGGTGAAAGGCCAATGATATTTAAAAATTAGTCAAAATCATTGATAATGCAAGTAGGATAGTGAAAAATGGTTTTCCCAAAGGTGGTTATAAGCATTGTATCCTAATAGTGGAAATGTGGTATGATAACACAATGATTTGCCTAAAGATAGTTATAATCATTAAGAAGATGAAACTGCCTCAGTTAGAATGGATAAATAAGATAATAACATTCCCCTATATAAGTAGAAAAATTAAAGTGGTGACAACATAAAGGTTTTCCCAAAGGTGGTTATAATAATTGAGAAATATAGGTGGGACGATGTGAAATGATTTGCCCATAGGCAGTTATAATCATTGGACCCTAATTATGAAAAACATGATAAAATTAGTTGAGGATGATAACTTAACACAGAGGGTAATTATGAATTGGAAAAATCTACTAGTAGGGGGATGCTCATCTAAACTAATAAATGTTTAAATTATTTCATGGTCAATTACTCTATTTGGGATATGATTGGGAGTAGAATCAAGATTTTAATGCTGAAGAGATGCCACCATTGATGAATAGACTTATTAAAGTTAAGATTTGTTGTATCATGTGATGTTAGGATTTATGATAGAATAACATAAATAATTGGCCAAAATATGCATAAGAACTGACTCCCATAATCCAATAGTCAATAAAAAATAATGCACCAATGATAAAAACCATGATGACAATGTAAACATATGAATATGGATGGATTCAAGTGTAAATATGGGAAAATAATCACCTAATGAACACATATAAACTAAATCAAGGCAACAATGTTGAAAGCAAACAAACAGGCAAACAAATAAACAATAAATAAATACTCAATAGAAACCCTACAAACATTACCCCTAGAAAATAAGTGACAACTTAACAAATAAAAAAAATGGGGGAATAGAAGAAAAGGAAGGAGGTGACTGAGCTATCTCCATATGCACTAGGCAAGTGGATGCTACCTACACAGTTCAATGGATATAATATCCAATTAGAAAAGTTCAAGCTAAATGTAGTTCTCCTAGGGAATGGGAAGAATGTGATAACTAAGGAAAAAAGATAGAATGGATGTGATATAAGAATAGGAAATGGTCTTGTAAAATGGTAAGTACATGAGAGAAAAAGGACAAAAAGGATGGGGAAACTAAATGACAAGTAATTTGCTTGTAACTTAATAAGGGTTCCCAGAATCCTTAAGGAAAAGAAGTGGTTAATGTTTTTATTCTTTTTTAATTATTTTTTAAATGTTTTTGGAAGTATTTTAGAGTGTCACAACTCAATTGAGAATGATGAGACACTAAATGGTACAAATTCACAAAATGATGAGAGTGTGGCTTAGGTTTCTCACAAAATGGTGAAAGTGTTCAAACTTAGGTTACTCACAAAATGGTGAGAGTGTGGCTTAAGTTGCTTGAAAAATGGTGAGAGCATAGCTTAGGTTGCTCACAAAATGGTAATAGTGTGGCTTAGGTTTCTCAAAAAATGGTGAGAGCATGGCTTATGTTGCTCTAAAAATAGTGAGAGCATGGCTTAGGTTGCTCACAAAATGGTGAGAGTGTGGCTTAGGTTGCTCACAAAATAGTGAGAGTGTGGCTTAGGTTTCTCATAAAATAGTGAAAGCTTGGTGGAGAAGGGTGACTGAATTGACCTCAAAAAGTATTGAGCACTCCCTACATAGTCTTAGAGTAGGACCTCAAGTCATTATAGTTCTACCATTTTAATAGAGGAATTTGGCTAGTGTGGTAGCCAATTCAAACATAGTTGTTAAAAAAACATAATATGCCATAAGAAGTGGAAAGTTGGTACATTTAGGCTTAGTGTTACACCTAATTTTCCCATAAGTGGTTATAACTAGGATATAATAGCATAGATCAATGGTGCTAATTTTCCCAAAGGTGGTTATAATTAGTAGCAAGATTGGTGGTAAGAAAGGACTAAAAAATGAATGATGCAACTACTAAAACTCCTATCACACTATCCCAAGATATGCTCCCTATCTAAAATAGTTAAACTAATTGATGAACTGATTAGATACCTTAATTATGAAACTTCATAATGAATCATAAAAACCAAGGTAAAAAGGGCTAAGATTTAGAACACACTGGGTTGGTAGGTTAGAAATGAAAAGGGCATATGGAAGAGAGGATAGATAAGGTTAGTATTTGTATAAAGAAGAATAGTGTCAAAATGGCATAACTAAAATGGACCTTATAGATAATGCACCTTAGCACTCAAGCACATTACTACTTGAGATGAATAATATTTATTGGCTTTGGAAGTTCATCACCATCTAGTATGGCAAGCCTATATGCTCCTAATCCATAATCTATAGTGATGGTAAAAGGCCCTATCCAGTTTGGTTTGAATTTCCCTTTATGTTTCTTCTTAGTCATGATATTCTTTTGGTTTTATTTAAGAACAATATCACCAAGTTCAAATGTTCTATACTTCACACATTGATTATAGTGGCCTTTGATTTTATTCAGATATGCTTGAAGATTATTGAGCATGCCTGTGCATTTTTCATCAAGTAGATCTAGCTCTTGTAGGCAAGCTACTTGATAGTCATGATCATCTAGGACATGCTTAAAAGAGATGCGTAGTGAAGGCAACTCAACCTCAATGGGAAGGATATATTTAGTACCATAAAAAAGTGAATATAGAGTGGATCCTGTGAGATTATGATGATTAGTATGGTATGCCCAAAGGGCAAGGAATATATTGAGGTGCCAATCATGACCAACATCATTGACAATATTTTTGAGAATGTTGACATGGTTTTATTGGATGCCTCAGCTTGGCCATTACCTTGAGGGTAATATTCTATAGAAATATGTTGTGTGATGTTTTATTCAGGTTATAACTAGTCTACATCTTTGTTCTTGAATGATCTTCCATTATCAGATATAATGTCAGAAGGGATACCATAGTGGCAAATGAGATGGTTGAAGATGAATTTGGAAATTTTCTTTCCAGTCATGTGAGGGGTATAGCTTCAACTCACTTAGTGAAATATTTGGTGGTAGTAAGTATATGTTTATGTCCATTAGATGAAGTGGGGTTAATCTTCCCAATGAGGTCAAGTCCCCATGTAGAAAATGGCCATGGTCTCAACATAGATTTCAGAGTTTTTGTTAGGGCATGGATCAAATTAGTATGCCATTGATATTTGTCACATTTATTTACATATGGAGTGGCATCTGTATCCATTATGGGTCAATAATAACTAGTTTATAAGATATTTTTGGATAGGACTACCCGATTAGAATGGGCTCCACATACTCCTACAAGAACTTCTCTTAATGATAGCGTAGACTCTACTAAAGTTAAACAATGAAGTAGATTTCCATCAAAACTATGATGGTAAAGAGTGTATTTAAGTAAATTATAATGAGTGGAATGATGAATGAAGGTTTTGGTTTGTTTTCTAGAGAGGTCAAGTGGTAAAACTTGGTCATGAAGGTATTTTTAAAGGTTTGAGTACCAGATAGAATTAGAACCAATAATATCATAAATCATAGAAATAGTTAAAGGTTCATGAGTTGCTACTAACAAATATTCAACAAGGAACTGATACTCTCTAGATTTATCTATTTGTCAAATCAGAGAGCTAATAGTATCCATGGTATCTATAGTTCTATTACTAACCCTCGATATATGCTTAGATTGAATGTTGGTAATTTATTGTTTAAGAGTGTTGACCATGTTTTTATATGGAGCTAGCTTGTCATATTTGGTCTAAAAATGATTTATAACTTAATTTATGATTAATTGAGAATCACCATAAACTTGGAGATGAGATATATTCCATTGCACTACTTATCAAAGTCCTACAATAAGTGCTTCATACTTGGCCATGTTGTTTGTACAAGGAAAGTTGATTATGAATGATTTAGGGATTAGATCCCCATGTGGTGTAATAAACAATAGGTCTACCCTTGATCCATGTGTAATGAATGAAACATCAAAATATAGCTTCTAGGGATACTCCTCAAGGGGTGTGTCCATGATGGTCATGATGGATTCATCAAAAAATTGAAATATGAGTGGTTGGGTGTCTATGAGAGGTGTTTTGACAATTTGATCTATAAGAACTTATCCTTTAATTGCCTTTTGATTGACATACTCTATGTCAAAATCATTGAGAAGCATGATCCATTTAGCCATTAAACCTTACAAATCTATTTTAGATAGTAGATACTTGAGTGGCTCTACTTTTGAAATGACCATATTTTTATTATTCAACATGTAATGATATAGTTTTTGAGCTACAAAAACCATGGCTAAATAAGCTTTTTCAATAGGTGTATAGTTATGTTCATATGTAACCAAGGTAAAACTTAGGTAGTATAAAACATGATCCTTTTCTTTGTCATCATGTTGAGCTAAGAGTGCCTCTAGAGCATGGTCGGTAGCTGATAAGTATAAGAAGAATGGCTTTCTTGGCATAGGAGGTAATAAAATAGGTAGATTGACAAGATAATCTTTGAGTTATTGAAAATATATTTGGTAGTGATCATCCTAGTGGAATGCATATCCTTTATTTAAAAGGTGTGTAAATGGATGGTACTTATCTACTAATTGAGAGATGAAATGTCAAATTGACTAGATCTTACCCTACAAACTATAGAGTTGTTTTAAATTGGTTGGTGATGGCATCTCAGTTATAACATGGACTTTAGTTGGATTGAATTCAATACCTCTACAAGACATGATGAAGCCAAGTAATTTTCCTGAGGTTACACCAAACACACATTTCTTTGGATTTAATCTATCTTTTTACTCTCATAGTCTTTCAAATATCTTGCACAACACTGTTGGATGGTCAACCCTAGTTTTGGATTTTCCTAATATGTCATCAACATAGTCTTCAATAATATCATGCATCATATCATGGAATATGATATTCATGGACTTTTGATATGTATCTCTAGCATTTTAAAGGCCAAATGGCATCACCTGATAACAAAATGTTCCCCATGGAGTGGTAAACATTATTTTATGATGATCTTTTGGTGTTATTCTGATTTGATTATATCTTGAAAATCCATCTATAATTGAAAGCATTTCATAACCTATCATGGAATTGATGATCATGTCAATATTAGGCAAGGGAAAATCATCTTTAGGATAAGCTTTATTGATGTTTCAAAAATCAGTACAAATTTTGATCCCTTCAAGCTTTTTACTAATAGGTACAACATTAGAGATCCATTCAGAGTAGTTAATGGATCAAATACATCCTACTTCTAAGAGTTTTTCGAACTCTTTCTTTACCAATACAATAATGTGAGGATGCATCTTACGTAGCTTTTGTTTTACCAATTTAGCATTAGGATTAACCACAAGGTGGTGTAGAACCAAGGTGGGGTCTAAACTTGGCATGTTAGAATAGGCCCATGCAAAAATATCCACAAACTCTCTCAATAGAGCTGAAAATATGTCACATTCCTCCTCAGTGAGAGTTGCTCTTCATTTTATCCATTTTAGGTCTAATGGAGTCTTGATATTTACCTCTATTGTATCTTTGACTAGAAGGGTCGAACCATCTTCTACGACAGTAGGTAGTGACTTGAACTATTGGACTATATCAAAGTCCTCTATTATAACTTGGTCTTTAAATTATCTTAGGCATGATGAATCTAAATCCCCTAATGGGAGATCTAGCCATGTAACAAAAATAGTTATAAATTATTGAATTATTTGATCAAATACTTTTTGTTGCTCAAAGCTAAACTCTGATTCATAGGCAAGGTTATAATTGGTGGTCTCCCACTCTAAATTCAAAGAATAATGAACACCCCCATCTAATGGCACCTAAAATAGGTTTTCACCACTAGACTAGCCTTTATCTTTACTTTTTCCTTGGTCAAAAATCACCTCAAATATGTTTTCACTTTGGGACCTTAATGTTTTAGTTATTTTTTTGGCTAAGGATATTCAATCTCTCTCCAAAATATGTTACATGATCTAATGTGATTGAGAATCCCGATTTATGATCTCCCAATGGAACATTGTCTCTAAGGCCTAAGAATTCATATAATGCCTCATCATTCTAGAACTCATCAATCAATAGACTGGATTCTTGTTGGTCCTAATCTATTAGTTGGGGATAATATAATGGTAATGGATTGTGATAAATGGCTTGGGTAAGGGTACAAATGGAATTGCTATCAAATAGGTTGGTTTCAACTAAGTTATCAAAGGCAAGGCTATGATTGGACTATACTTCATTATCAGCATCATCATCACTAGTTGTTAGTGATGGATTTTGAATAAGATATGTGGGGTCACCCTCAGGCAATTTAAATCCAAGTCCATAAGGTCTTTCATACTTAGTCATGGAAATTGGGTTGATGGTTCCTTGTTGATTCAGTCTGAGGCCTCTTCCTTCATAATTGTGATGCTCCATGATCCTATTGATAATAGGATACTTTACATTTTTATAACAATCATCTTTTTCATCATTGTATAACCATGATTTATCCCCTTTAAGAGGGTCAAGTCCTAGGCTAGATGCTGGTAAAAATGTGGCAGGTCACTTATCTTTGTTCTTTTGTTACCAAGGCATTTGTGGGATGACCTTAGGTCACCCAAAGGTTTTTGGATTTTGAGGGAGATTGGAAATATGAAATGTGTCATGGGTCACATATTCTCTTGGCCCATTATTTGAAATGGTGAAATGAATAGAATATTTAAGAGGCTAAATGTGGGAAGGGGAATCCATGGTATTAAGATCTATGCAATTATCTGATGAAGGATCAATAAGTATAGCTTTTCCTCTATCCTACTTGGAACTCAGATTCATACCATACTGATAATTATAGCTTTAAAACTTAGCATCAATATGCTTACAATGCTCATATGGATGCAAACATCCTAGAATATTCACTTCCATCCCTGAGTGGGAAAACTTGATACATTGGTGTAGTGTTGATGGGACTGCATGAATCCCATGTAACCAAGGCTTGCCTAGAAGCATTTTATATGATAACTCAAGATCCAACACATGGAAAAGTGTATCATGGTTTAAAGGCCCAATGATAATTAGAAAACTAATGGTGCCTTATGATTCTCTTTCCTGATTATCTTGGGATTTGATAGTTATTATTTCTGGTTGGAGATCTATCATTGTGTACCCAAGAAGCTTAATGAGCTTTAGAGACACTATGTTGAGGCCATATCCATTATCTATAAGGACACATTTCACTTTATGTTGTTTGATATAAACCTTAATGTATAATGGGTTATTATGGATTGGGTCAAGGGAAGAAATATTGCTTTGGTTGAATGTGACTTGTTGGGCTAGAGCTAGATGTCCAACCAAAGCATACAAGTTATGAGGGGATATGTCACTAGCAATAGTGGATTGGATAAAAAACTAATTCAAGATGTTCCTATGGAATATTGACATCCAAAGTAAATATAAAATAGAAATTTGTGTTAGTTTCTTCTAAAAGTGATCCACAATATCAAACTTCTTATCTTGGTTAGTAGTGAATGGTTTATTCCAAGGTTGAATGGTTGGTTGGATGACAGGAAATGTGGTAGATGGTTATGGGCCTAGGATAGTAATCTTCAACCTTTAAGTTGTGATTGTACAATTAGGATGAAATACTAGACCATTATTACTAATCAATGTTGGGAATGGTGTGGGACCAGACATGACAAGTCTCAGTTGTTAGTACACTTGTATGTGGTCACATGTCAAGGACAAGTTATCACTTAAGATCCAAAAGGGAAGTCCTAGTTTTTTAGTTTGCCTGTATGCACTCCTAGGTCAAAGAAGGATTATCTATGTGATTTGGCTGAATATTATTGTTTAGCAATGGTCTAGGTTGATTATTGTTTGGTATGAGATTAATGGAGATGGTATTAACACTACCCCCTGCAATATGACCTATAACCCTATTGTAGTCATGTGTAACTGCATGGTAGGTTTATTGGTTATTATTGTTCTAACCTTGGTTTTGTCCATTATTCTATTATTATGGGTTCTACTACTAATTTTGTTAGTTTTAATAGTTTGGCCTTTGATTTTGATACTATTAATTTTATTCTTTTACTAGCCATTATTATTATTGTTGATTATTCTACCACTATTGATTGTTATGTCAGGGAAAGGGGTTTTGATAGATCCCAAGATTTTTATTGGAAGTGGAAGTACCATTATCTAATTTTATCTCCCTATTCTCCAACATATTCTCAATTAAATGCTTGATTTGGAAACATCTTCATATATTATACCCATTGACCCAATGATAGTTACACAATTTGTTTTCATGATACCAATCAGGATAAGGAATGCCTTGTAGATAATGCTTTTGTATAGGCCAACTAATCAAATTAGTAGTAGAAAGCTTGTGAAATATAGATTCAATAGGTTCTCCTAGGTCATTAAAGGCACGATGTATAGGGATAATTGTTCGAGGAGGAGGGGTTTGCAATGGTAAGGGACACTATATTTGTTGTTCAGGTCTTAGTTGTTACACTTATGGCATTGATTGGAGAGGTTTCTAGGTAGAAGTAAGCTAAAAAGTTGGTACATATGATGTCCATATAGTTTGGACATGATGAGATTCAGTTACTCCATTTCTCACAACATTCCTATTATGGTTGAATTATTTTGGCCTTTCATGGTTATTGGCCTATGTTAGTTGTGATGCTTGTGCTTGGATGGGATGTTGGTCATTTACCTGATCGGTACATTGATTTTGATTGTTTGAATTAATCTTAATTAATCCTTTATTAATGAGTTCCCTCTTTATCAATAAAACTTTATCAATGATATCTTTAAATGTATGCACACATTATAATTCCAGATGATAGGATATCTCACTATAAAAAATTTTAGTAAACACCGTGGCTAATTATTTATCTAGTAAACTATGGGTGAAATGGCTTACAAGGGCTCTCCATCACTATAAATAACTTTTAAAACTCTCACCATCTTTTTGCTTTGCTTGTGTTAGGTCCACTAATGAAATCTCATGCTTGAGATTATAGGAAAAGTGCTACACAAATTTTTCAAAAAAATCATCAAAGACTATTACTAAATTCTTGGGAAACTTCAAAAACCACTCCAAGGCTTGTCCCACCAAGCTCCTTGGAAATAAAATAAAAAGGTACATGTCACTATATGCCACTGGTTGAAATGCAACAAAGAATTTGGTCGAATGAGCCTTAGGATCACCTTTCCCTTTGTATTTATCAAATTTTGGTGGTTCATATCCTAGAAGAAATGGTATCTATAAATACTCCATGTTGAATGGATAGGAACATACATCATCCAATTTGAACTTTTTGCTCTACTTCCCAGCCTGAATGGTAGAAATTGTATCCTTCATTTGTTATAATTCTTGGGAAAGGAAACTGGAAGGGATATTGGTTTACGGGAGAATTTGGGTTTGGATAGATGTTTGGGAGGTCAAAAGTGGAACACTTTGTCCAAGGTATGATAGAGATACCTATTGGGGTATATTGGTTTAGTTGGGGAATGGATCAGGAATATGCATACATGGATTAGGAAGTACTTGAAATTGCACACTTGGCTACATAATATTCTAGTTTAGGTTGGTGATAAAGGTTTGACCGAGGGGATTTTGTGGTTGGGATGGAGGGATATAATTATACTATGCATATTTTGATTGAAAAGGGGCATGCTACTGACTAATAAAACCTTGCTATTGAGTGGGAACTTGTGGACTAAGACCCTATCTCAAGATTTGTGGCATATTTTGAACCAATGGTTATTTAGTAGTTACCTAAGAAACATGATGACCTCCTTGTTACATGAATCCATATGAGGAAGTGAAATTAGGTTGTACATTCAACATCTATCATTGACCAATATTTACACATTGTTGACTAGTCATTTCTTGGTTTTGAACTGGCATATTAGTCTGTGATTAAAAAAGTATGTTCATCATTACCTAGTAGGGTGGAATATTTGTTGCCCCTGATTGAGGTGGAAATGTATTCATCCTTTGTTATGTTGATAGAGGATACTGTGTCTACTATTATGGAATACTACTCGCTACCTATTGAGGGAGAGTAGGATTCATCACATTCTATCATTAAGGTGTGATATTGATTGTCATTTGATTACCTAACCTCATAGGTTATACAATTGAGGAAGTAGTTGGTTGAGGATAGGGTGAAAAAACTCCTATCCCTAGGTATGATGACCTATTCATAGGATTAACTAAAAGCACATGTTATTGGCTAGTTGTTTGCATATTAGTACCACTTTGATTGGGACTAGATGTTGTTTGCACATTATCTACTATGTTTGGCTCATTATTTAGTGTATAGGCTAAAGACACTTCTTCAATAATGGGCATATATATCAAGTTATCTATTGAAGTAGTTTGTACAAATGGGTCAAAACTTAGATTTTCTTATCTAGTTAATTCCATCAACACTCCTGTTAAAGGAACTAGGTCAATGAGAGGCTCACTTACCGTGTTCCTTTGATTGAAATCATGTGCTACATTCCAGTAGGTTTGATATGCTATTTGAATTTAGTTAAAGTTCTCTTCCATGATGTTTTTTCTTCGATTAGATATATTAGGATCTTGGTATGCTATTTGGACTAGAGTCGTAGGATTGCTAGAAGAATCCTACTGATCATAAATGATATTGTGGGGCACACTTACTAGACTTGGTAAATTTTCATGGGGGAAGTCTACTAGAAATTTATCCCCTACCTCCATGCTCTAACCAAAATCTCATCTTTATTCTCTAAAAAATGTCACTCAAACAAAAATGGATCATATGTGGAAGCTATATTAGTAAAATATGACTATTGAATTACTGGCTCATCCACTATAGGTATTATAGCTAGGTATTACATGCTTTGTTCTTGGTCTTATTATGTGTAAATTGGTGTTTTAACGAGATAGTTAGCTAATGGATCTTGGCTTTGTGCCCCTGATTGAGCATTATAAGAGGGATAAGAATCCATCTCATAAATAATGTTATCCACATAGGGGTTTTTCACCATTTCTTCCTGTGCAACTACATTACTAATCCCTATATTGTACACGAGTCTACTATGAGTGTAGGAATACATTTTGGGATCCATAGTCAATGTTTTTTAATAAAAGGTTAAAGAGTTATACAATCTATAAAAAAGATAGAATCTAAGATAAATGATTCCTTCAACTTGGTCTAGATTTTTCAAAAGGATTAAAAGGTTTATGCAAAGATTTGTGAGGAAATAAGCTAGCATAAAATATCTAACATTTCATTTTTCACACAAAGATAAGCAAGTAAATGGACCAAAAATCAAAATGCCAAACTCTAAGGTTGAAGTGTTTAAAATTAGTCTAATCTAAGAATTTAAAAGTTGCTAGGTCTTTTGGCCAAACATGATATCAAAATCTAGGCTCAAACAAGGCATGTGCTGGGACTCTTGGCCAAATGGCGTCAAAATCTAGACTTTGAAAATAGATGAAAGTTTTAATCTAAAAGATTTGAAACACTTTTAACAAACACTAGGCATTCAATTCTTGGAAATGAACTTGATAAACTAGGTATAAGGTATGAAACAAAAGTCACTTTAACTATAGTTTATTTTCTCACAAAAAATGGTATAAAACTTGGTTCTATTGAAAAACAAGCTAGACAAAGGTGATCAATATAACTATGTTTTAGACAAAGGATCAAAGGTACACTTGGATTGGTCTAAACATGCAGGATCAAATTTGAAACTCTATGAAACAATATTATAAATGTTTTGGGTAGTGTAATGATGTTATACTACCCAAAAAGGTGTGATAAAAAGGTTTGCTTCTAAAATTTCTAAGGAAAAGATGTTATCCTACAATTTTGGTAGCATAACAATACCTTTCTTGACTCAAAATGTTATGTTACATAAACTTAAAGTGCAAGTGTTTAGCACAAAATAGCTTAAGTCTATCAAGTGATGATAATGATTATAAGTCTTAAATGGCCTTTAACCTAAATTGGAAATTAAACCTAAGCTACCTCAAGTTTAGTGTAAATGGTGAATCCACTTAACACATCAACCCTATGAACTTATAAAGGTGTAATTTTGAATTTAAATTATAAGTGGACTCAAACAACTTTGGTAAAGGTCTAGACTTAATTGGGTAGCATGACTGCACCAAAGTAGATGATATGACTCTCAAGCTTTTGATGAGCTTTGAACAAGGAAAATAGATGATCTCACACATGTAGCATAATGTCTCTTTGTTCAAAGGAAAATTTGGACTATGTATTTGGTTTGGATTTTTTGTTTACACCAAGTTTTTGACTCCACTCAAGACTTTAAACTAGGACAAGATCAACTAATTAATTGCCCTTACATCCTAAACTGACAAGGTTGCTTGGTATTATTGGAATCCATAAATATACATCATTTGAGAGGATTTTAAGTGTTTATACAAAAGTAAATGCACATTAGATAGTAGGGGTTTTACATCCCCCTTCTCTCAAATGATAGTACTATGACATGTACCTTGAGGTACACCTTGTAACAATAATACTTTCATGGCAAGTGGGGATTTGTCTAAGATTCAACAAGTTTTTGAATGATCTAGGGGAATCAATTACAACATAAATTTCATGCAAAATAATACAAAATAAAATCATGGATTTTAGGTCGGTATCACTTGGATTATTATAAAAAGGTCTAGTCCCTTTTACAACCACTGCATCCTACTATTATCTCAATGTAGTGCGATGTCCAAAGTGCCACTACGTCTTGTATGCAACTCCAAAGGAGCCAAATGAAGTAAATGCTGAGAGATGAAACCCTAGGTAAAATATTCCATAAATAATTTGTGGGAGGTGATGAAGTCCCCCTAATAAGCCAAGATCATAAAAACAAATAAAACATGAAAATAGAAAGACTTTAGGGTCATTTTCAAGGTCACCCAAACTTTGATGAGTTTTTTTGGTGAGTGCTTTAGATGAATTTATTTCTAAGCTTTGGACTAGGCTACTTTCAATAGGAATGGTGATTTTGATTCCAAGGGTTCCCTATAGGGGAAAAATGGAAGATCATACATGTAACATTCCTCTTTTTACCAAAGAAAAATCTAACTAAACAACTATTGCAGTCAAGAATTGGCAAGTGTGTTCAATTTTAAACCCAAATAAAATGTTTGGTGTTCATTTAACCCCTTGGTCTTAGTTGAAAACTTTAAAAAACATTCACCAAAAACACCTAAATTCTTTGTTAAACACCAAAATAAAATTCTTAATCAAATTTTAGGCATGCAAAAGTGATTTAAACATGTTTTGAGCAAATATCCCATTTGGTCCTATAGAAAAATTGTTAGCATGTCATTTAGCTTTGAAGCTCTTTTGAGTTTGAAACAACAATCTTTGGAAAATTAGCTCTTGGGTCTATGTTTTTTGAAAAATATAGTGACCAACATCGGTTATTACTATTGACATTAGTTATGGCCAACCGATATCTAACCGATGTTGGTTCTACTGACTAAGGTTGGTTAGACCAGGTAATCAATGTCATCTTTCTATCGATGTCAGTTACTGTGTAAAAATTGTGGCAACCAAAAATGTTAAAATAAAGATATAAAATCAATTTTTAAGAGTTTTAAGATATAAAATAAATATTTTTGATTTGCAAAAAGATCTCCTTCATGTGTAGGATGTGTCTAGTCCCACCGAGCGTGCCATTATAGGATCTATGAATTTGACTCAAGAGAGGATGGTTAGTATGGTGTTAGTTCCAAAATGAAAACAAAGTGAAATAAACACACTTATAGCATAACATCTCTAGGCCTAGACACTAGGGAGAGCTTAGCTAATAAAATAAAATGACAAACAACTAAAAAGCAAGGGATCAAATACAAGAGTTCCTTCACATTCCTTGGATGCTTTAAATGCCTTTGTAGTAGTGGTTTGCTGACCTTGTGCTCAAGAAGTATTTAGAAATGGAAGCTTGGATACCTCCATATCTCCTTGGCACCTTTGGCTTATGGCTTGGATTGGATTAGAATCAATTTGGCATGGTGACACTAGTTGCATGAAGATTTTGGAACCAATTTGGCATTATAAATTTGCATCAAGAAAGCTTAGAAATGATGTTGTGAGGCCTCTTATTTATATATTTTTATATTTGATCAAAAACAACCTCAACTATCCATCTCAAGATTGAGATGTGTGGTTGAGGATTAATTTGATTTTTGGAATTAAGTTTTTTATTATCCTCATCATGACATTGGAAGAAGGGGAAATTAAGAGGCATGGAGGGCATCATGGAAGGCATTGATGAGGCATGGGAGGCATTAATCCTAATATTTTTGGCATTTATCGTCTAGGGATGTCTTCCCAAGAAATGAGGTCACTTGATGATGTAGATATTCAATATTCATTTCCAAAACAAATTATTCAACAAGTGTCCATGGAATTTTTGATTATGTCTTTATTTGGGTTAATTAGTTCTTAAGCATGATTAAGCACCTTGTGCAAAAATTACCTAAATTGATTAGAATGCCTTGTTATTGGTCTTAAATTTGACTGGATTGAAATTGGAAGTCATTGTCAAATGCATTAGATGCATATTCCCATTTAGGATGTTGCCAACAACAAATAACAAAGGCATGAGTCTTGTGCAAAAGATTTGATAGAAAAGAGCAGTCTAAAGAACATGGGTACAAAATTGGCATTTTGACTCAAAATGATTTGATCAAAGTTAGTTGGCCCATAAATTTTATTGCCCCATTTAGAGATACCCTAGCCAAAATTGGCAGTTGAATATGTCAGTTTCACAACATTTAGCATTTTTTAGTGTTCTTAGTCCAAATTGTGCATTTTGGGTGGAAATTGGCCAAAATCATGATTAGAGGTTATCAGTGGCTAGTTTTAGGTGTCTACAAGGGGGAGTGTTGGAACATTTAATGTTAGGTGGGTACCAGTATTAGACCCTTAACATTTGGTAAAATAATAAATGTTTTATTATTATATTTAACGTAGGTTAAAATTATGTAAATATAATAATAAAACATATTATTTAATTACTAACTTGGTTCCTCAAGATGTAACCATTGGTAACAACTATCACCTCCCCCCATTCCTATTAAAAATAAGGTTTTACCCCTTTGGTAAAATACAACAATACACAATATTATTATGTGAACTATGTGAGATATATACAAGCATTGTGAAGAATTTTGTAAATACTTTATCTACTACGAAATGAGAGGAAGAGTAATCATATATTATGTTGTTTCTCAATTATATTAATAATCACCATGGTTTTCAAATCTTTGAGTTTTTCCATGTTAAACCTTATATTCATTTACCTGGTTATTCTATCATGCTTTGTTATTCATTTACACTTCTAGAGCTCACGTGTAAATCATACATTCATGTATTTAAGATATTTTTAGACTCTGAGGTTAATGTTCATAATTTTCACATTCATATTCTAATCATGTTCCTATTTATTTATAGTTATGTTATTTACTCAAACTTTGGTACTCCATTTATTTATGACTCTTTGAATGCTAGTCAGGAAAAAGAGTGGTTTTGTAAGATTTCCCTAATCATGTGAACTAGATTGATTAACAATGAAATATTAGATCATTTCTCTTAATCCCTCCCTTTTATATTTTTATATATATTTATAATATGATATCCTAGTTTTAAATTATTCTAATTTTTAATCAATTTTTACAAGTTTCATCTAGATTGCATTTTTGCCACTTGTCTCTTTTAAAGAATTGTTGGATCTAGTATGTTGAAGACAAGTGCTACTCAAAAAGGATTTCACTAAAAATATTAATGATTTTATCCTTTCCTATTATATGTCAATTTTATGGATATAAAAGCATATATTATATATTCCCCTTGCATGGAACATCTTGCATTAGCCAACTAAGGTTTTTAGTTTTCCATGACTTGGTAGATAAAGAACTTAGGGATATTATTATTGAGCTTACTTCATTTTAGCAGAGGTAGAAAAGAAAAGGGGAAATAATCATTATTTGAGGCATTCCTCTCCTTTTTTTCATCCTAGAGTTGGTTTGATGTGACAAATGGATCATTAATAGATTAGTGTTAGAAGGAAATTTAAATGAAGTATTCTTTGGTATTTGTGCTTGATCGTGTCTAAAATTTTATGGGTTTTGATTAGATAGGAACATTTCATGTTTTTAAAACTAGAAAAAGAAGTCTTGTAATAATTTTTAAGTCTATTGAACATGAATTTGAACTATTAAAAATATCAAGACATAGAATAACTAGGATTGACAAATGGAATCCTAAGACTAGACAAATTTGTTTATCTTATAACTCTCCTACTAGTAGTGTCCCTTTTACCAAACCTTTTGATCTCCATGAGAACCTAGCCATGGTTAATCCTGCTTGGCTTGGAGGAGGTAGTTATCATGTAAAAATTATAGTACTTGCCCATGAATTATCAAAAATCTTATAGAAATTTTACACATGATATGTTCATGGTGGAGTGAGAATAGTTGAGAACATATCCAAACCTACAAATATGTCTTCATCAGGACTCAAGAGTAACATGAATATGTTTTTATAGAATGTTCTGATACACTGTAGATGAGTAAGTGTATGGATGGTATTTAATCCTCTTGGATTAGTCCATCACCTCTTGGGTTAACCTTAAGGCCATATTTATTAACCACTTTAGGACACCAATAGACCTTGCCATACTCTATCACTATATTGTGGCTACCCATAAAGATCCCAATGAGCCCATGAGTACTTTTAATACTAGCTTTAGTAATTTTTACAAATGGTTGAAGGATCCCTGAACATATATCAAGATATTTTCTATATAAACATAATTTGAGGCCCTATACCCCATAAATTTATGTTCCTTACAAGGACCCAAATAATACTCATATCATTTTTTCTACCTTACATTAAATCTATCAACATTGAGGAACATATGGTATCTCAAGGGCAAGGTACATGTCCTTTACCTTCCTTAGGAAAACTAGGTGCCTATAATCAAATCACTATTATCAACAAAGATCTTATGAAAAACACCTACCTAATGAAACTTATCCTATGATCCATGTATTCAATCCCAAACCTAGTTTATAATATATCTCCCTTAAATCACATACTAAATAATTAGGCATATGTGCTTCCTAATCATGTGTTGTCTCAGCCATCAAACCAAAAAATTGTACCTATTGCATATAGTACTACAAGTTCTAGTTTGGGTAACTATGTTTCTCCTAAAAATAATAATTTGGATACCTCTATATTTTTAAATTCTAATACACCAATGGATAATACACCACCACAAGTAGGAAATAGCCAAAGTGTCATTAGGAACCCTATATTTTCTACTTTATAATAAATGGTCCAAAGGTTGACTATTGATGTGGTAAACTTGTTAAGGTAGATACCTTAGAATAACAACTAGATGGAAAATAAACAACCTTATTTAATGAACTACGACTTATAATTCACTAATAAGTAGTGCAACACCAAAATTAATAATGGAAATGTGCCTATTACCCTTGAAAACACTAACCATAACAATAATAATGCCTTTAACTTAGTCAACATAGTAGACCTATCCTTGCCAAATTGGTGTAGACTACACAACATATCTAACTGATATAATGTGCTTGGTTAATCCTTGACTCAAACATCTTCTAAAAGGATATGGATAATATCTAACCAGTGCCCATGTTAGATGATGGAAAACCAGACCCAAGTGGATCCAACTAGAGCACTACCATGGTCTTGGAGATCTATGAGTTTCCATTTGAAAGTGACAATGAGGTTGAAGAAAACGTAAATGAGTTTCATGATTTAAAAAAAATTTAAATAGAAAAACTATCATTTAAAGAATAAGTTATAGATTTCTTTGACCATATCTACCCATATGAACAATATTCAGGTTCCACCTAATGAAAACACAAGTAATAATCCCATTTCCCCAAATGGTCTACTACCACATATCAGTTTGGGAATCATTTTTTACATCCCCAAGTTGATAAACTAATATAATAAAAAAAACATGGATATAAAATTATAGAGGACCTTAAAAAAACCAAGGCCAACATAATAATATTTAAGTCACTTTAGATGTCTAACCAAAACTACTTGTTGCTAAAATAATTATCTGCCCCCATGAAAAAGGAAGATAATAACATCATTCATGCTCATGTGGTTATCCATAAGCAAAAAATAGGGACTCCACCTTTTCTATAACAATTACAAATTTTGTTAAAATATTACATAATTTTTTGGTGGATTTAGGTACTTTAGGGAATATGGTGCCTTGTGCCATATGCTAATAGCTGGGAGTAACAACCATAAAGTCTACAATAAATATTGTTTAGTTGGAAAAATATTAGGTTAAGGTTGTCTATGAGTTGAATAAAATACACATGAATTTGGCCTTTGATCATAGGGTGAATAATTTATTGACATCCAAGTGGTGGATATACCTAAGGCATATTGGATGCTCATTAGCTAAGATTGGTACAAGACACTCAATGGGTAAATTGCCATAAATTTAACACACATTTATATTACATGGTGAGGCATGCTTAATCAGATTAGGATTGAGAGGGAATCAAAGATATATCATGTGATTAAAAAATACAATAATGCAAGTGATATATAATCTAAAATAGTGTTATATGCATTTGAGATGGAAGTGAAAGCTTATGGAAGATTATCCATTAACATGTTGACTATGTAAAAAGATCTTAAATTTTAAGATTTGAATCAATGAATGAGGAAGATATCATATTTTCATCAAAATTACCTTTGTTTTCTGTTGTTGCATCAACACATGATAATGCCAAGCACACTTATCTACATGGAAGCTATGGATGCAAAGAATTATAGGCTATATGTGTTGCCATTATAAATAATATTGTGCAAAATTAAATTATTCAAGACAAGAATATAAGGTTAATTAATAACTCAAGAGGAAGGTGTTCTAACCTTAAAAGCTGGGAAAGGTAAAAAATAAGTTAACATAGCTATATCACCATCCTTTTAAATTATGCTACTCAGATAAATATCATATATAAACCTAAAATTTTGAAGGATCCAAGTCAAAGAGTGGGTGTGGTGTTGGGATATATCTCATCAACCAAAGAAGGGGGTCATATTTGGTATCTTTATGACTATAGTTAACCTGCATCAATAATGTGGATGAGTATGAAACATTACTGCATGGCCTCTATCTCACACTAAGGAATAAGGTGAAGAAGCTAAAAGTCCTTAGGGATTCAAAACTTGTGGTTAATAAAATTATAAGTCATGTTATTTATATGACAAGCATATTTTTAGGTATTGAAGTAGAGTGTGAACCTGATTGAAGACTTCAATGCATTCAACATCTAGATGTTGCCCCAAAGAAATAATTATATGAAAATGCATTGTCAATGGATGCAAGAACCTTAAAACCCATCAATAATTCCATATTTATGAGATTACCAGTAGAGTTAGTCTATATTACATTTATTTTAGGTAATATTAGGAACCTATAAGTCTTCAATTATGACCATCATATCATTTAAATGATCACCAACACCAACATATTTGAGTCATAAATCCTTAATGAGGATGATAAGTAGGAGTTTGAAATATATTAATAAGGGGTCATCCACATTAAAAATAATAACATACCAAAATTTATGGTGTTATTATAGAGGTTATTCAACATGGAATATCATGGTGATAAGGAAAAAACAACCCTTGCCAAATGGATTCCCCATCAATGTTTCAACCTAGAAAATGTAAGGGAATAAAAACATGTGATTTTAAGCACACTTACACCCAAATTTAAAATAAAAATATTGTACAATTATTGAGTTAATTTAGTGACACTATTACATGGAGATATGAATATTTGAAGGTATTTGACACCTCTATCATTACACACATGATTCTTCTAAAACATGATGTCAAGACATTTTGTTAGAGGGAAAGGCTAGTCAATCCATTATTGGAGCCTTTAATTTTCAAAAAATTGTATAATATACTTTATATAAATATCATCTATGTTATTAGACACTCCACAAAGGTGGCCAACTTGGTGCCCATTTAAAATAAGAATGGAGAAATCAAACTCTATGTGGACTTTGGAAATCTGAATAGAGCCTCTAAAAATAATAACTAACCACTACCTTATATGATGAATCCTTTTACATAGTAGATGACTCTTAAATTATTTAATTTTTGATGGATATTCAAGCTAAAATTAGTTAATGGTCAACTATATTGATAGTATAAAGATAATGTTTACAATTAAATGGGGTACATTCACATATAAAGGGATGTCATTCATCATAATCAATGTGGGCACCACCTTCCGATGGGCCATGGATATTGCATTCAAGGACGTCATTAGTAGATCCATAGTCATATACATGTATGACCTAACTATATTTTCCAAGAACAAAGAAGACCATGTGAAGGACTTTAGAGTTGTATTGTCAAAGTGCATACACCATAGAGTTTCCTTGAACCTAAATAAATGCATATTTGGGGTCACAAAGGGTATTTTTAAGGTAAATCATATCTAAATTAGGTATTTAAATAGACCCAAAAAGAATGGAGGTGATTCTGAAAATCCCAATGCCTGGTAAAGTTCATCTCAGGATTTATAGAGATAGTCTAAGTACTAAATACCATGCTAAATAAGGATGATAATATCAAATGGATGACTAAAGAAGAATAATATTATTCTTAAATAAATATGTTAATTATAAACACACTAGTTATTATTAGTCCTAACTACACACAACCCTTTTAAATTTATTCATTCACTTTTGAATAATCATGTATTATTGCCCCAACATAGAGAAAGAAAGTTAGGGATGAGAGATTAATCTCATTTATGATCTCTCTGATAAAAAATGTCGAGATTAGATAGTCAATCATTAATTAGTAGGATTTTTTCCTTGATTAAAGTGGTAAAAAAATAGACATTACATACTACACATAAAAGTGTTTTCCATTGTTCCTAATACAATTGCTAAGGAAATGCTAATTTAGAATAAACTTGGTGAGTGACATGGGAACTAGATGACCATCCTAAAATAATTTAATCTGGAGCTTTAGATAATGAATATTTTAGAGGTTATAGGATCAACAAGACCATAGATGAGGTGGATCTAGATATTACCTACCAATAACACACAATACTAAGAATTAAAAATGATGACTAGTACTAAGATTAGTCTATTATTTGCTCAACAATAAATTCCCAAGTCACCTAAAATCCACTCAAAGAATAAAATTATGAAAAAAAATCAATGGCTTCATGGTTAGTTTAGTTTTATTATAGAGAAGCAATCACAAAGACATATCTTTTAGATGTATAAATAGGGAAGAAGTAGTTGAAGTACACAATGACTTCCATGGGAAATTTGAGACTGGCCATGGTTCTAAGAGTGCCAAAACTCACCAAACACATAGATCAAGATATTAATAGTGACATGTCTTGAAGGATACACATTATCATGTTAGAATATATCATATTTGTCAAGTATATCCACATAAATAATGCACCCTATCTTTTCCATTGTATGTAGTTATAGAGGTCAAGCCATTTAAAAATGGGGGACTTGACTTTGTGGGGGAAATAAATGCCAATTACTTAGATGGAAACAAATTTATACTCACTAAAATAAACTATTTCACAATTATTCAATAAATACACAACCAAATTATTGATCAAATTTATTGAGGACCACATCATCACTAGGCTTGGCATGCCATTTATTCTAGTATTGATAATGACCATGCTTTTTCTTCTCTGTAATTTATAAAATGGGCCTATGACAACCAAGTAATATCTATATTTTTATACAAGTATTATTTAAAAGATAATGGCTTATTTGAGTCAATGAATAAGAATTTAATGGATGTGATCAAAAAAGTCTTGGAAAAGAATCCTAGGTATTGGCATAATGTTCTAAAGTTTGCATTATGGTCTGATAGGTTTAAAATTAAGCCTTCTCTAGGTATTTCAACATACCATCTAGTATATGTCCAAGACCTTGTCTTCCATGTCAACCTCATAATCCCAAACTTTTTATTCATAAAAGACTACCTAGAAACTAATAATAGGATAAAGTCTCACCTCCTAAATTTAATTCAATAGGAAGAAAAATATTATGTAACATTATTATAGTTTAGCATTGATCAATGAGTTGTCAAATGTTTGTTTGATAAGTTACTTAGAACAAAGGAATTTATAATATATAATTTGATCCATATTTATGATAAAGATCATGAAAATAAGGGTCAAAATTGAAATTTTGATGCCTTTTGTCTAGGACCTTTCCAAATCTCTAAAATCCTGGGCAAAAATGTTTTTAGCTTAAGGTGTGTAACTAATGAGGATTTTCCATTGCCTATCAATGGATAATTACTTAATAACTACTTCCAAGATTGAATTGGATTAAGGTGATCCTATAAATAATTCCATTTTTATTTATTACATTCCCTTCCTTTCTTGTTTGTTTTTCTATTTTTGTTCTTTTGTCTTGGATTTATTTATTTTTTTGTTTTTCTATTTTTGTCATTTGGCTACCCCTACTTTTTCCCTATGGTTTCTACATTGAAAAATGAAACACAAGCAATGAAAACCATGAAGGTAAATGGAGTATATTACATCTTGGTGTGTAATTAATATGAGTAAATTATGGTATTAAATTTTGGCTTCAATTATATTCTAAAAGCTTTAGTTATTTATGTGTATCCTAAATTAGTTTCTATTTTGGTATGTTTTGTATGGGGATATAAATTTTTTGAAAATATTCTCTCAAAACCTTTCAAAAAATTCACTTTAGTGATCCTTAAATTTACCTAGATAAAAATATTATATCTAAAGTTTGAGAGTGAGAAATCTATAATCTCAATTTTTGTTTACCATAGTGGTACAAAATCCAAGATTGAGATGCTCAAGAAAAGGTAAAAGTAAAATAAAATAAAATAAAATCTGTTATTAAAAAACTCAATGTTTGTACTACTCAAGAAATGTCTACTAGGGATATGTACACCTGGATGATAGTAATGAAAAGCTTTGTGTGGGACTAGAGGCAACTCTATTAGGGCTATAGATGCCTTGTTGATAGTAGAGAAATGTCTATGCATTTGTTCCAAGGTATAATTAACTAGCTTGATGATCCTAAATACAACACCCAACCTTTGTAAAATTTAGAAGGAAAATGAATACATAATCACACATTTATCAGTAAGATTATTGGAATTAGGTTATGTAGTATTTCCTTTCTTATACTTACATGTGTAATTTTAATGTTCCATGCATTATGCTAATCCAAATATTTTGGTTTATAGGTAGTGTTTTAGTAATAAAAAATACATAGGATTATTTTCTATAAAATTTTCCACTTGTTATTTCTTACACAACATGCATTAATTTCATCAAGAAATCATGGATCCCCTTTTGCTCAAGAGTCTAGTCTTCTAATTTAATCAAATATGGGCCTATTTTATTTAGTGATCTAATTGAAAAGGGCCCTTCAAAAGTTGTAGTGTTAATTCAATATTGGTTTTATTATTTTAGCTAAGTCTGAACATAAAATGTCCGTCATGTGAACTTAGTCTAAATAAATTTGTAATTAGAACCTTATTAAAGCAACTATATGGTTTTTTATAAATCTAGTAAGTCTTAGTCTATTTTATGACACATTCTAAAGTTGCATTGATGTTTTCATTTTTAGACCATTTCACTAACTTAGTCTAAAGGAATTTGTAATTAGAACCTCATTAAAGCAACTATATGATTTTTTATAAATCTAGTAAGTCTTTATCTATTTTATGACACATTCTAAAGTTGCATTGATGTTTTCATTTTTAGACAATTTCAACTCAAATTTATGCAGATTATCTTAGTATAACACATCTTATTATTATTTTCCTTGAGTAGTTTGATTTAATATTATGTCTTTTTTGGTTATTTGACTAAATATATTTCCCTACTTAGCTTTTAAAACTCAGTCACTTTTAGTAATGTTAGAAAAAGTTACATTTGTGTTTGGATCAAATATGACCATTTTATCTATTAAATTTATCTATAGGTGGTCTCTTTCATTCATGTTAAGTTGAATTGATAGTGTTTTCACAATTTATTTATAAAACTTATCCATTTTATTTAAAGTGGACTAGCTTTATCTTTAATTTTAGCTAAATGCTTATCTTTGTCATTTATGTTGTTGATATTGCCTTTATATTCATATTTTTCCTTGATCATTTTTTTAAAAGTTTAAATTCAAAGGCTAATGACTATTATCACTTTTTAGGTCCACAATCACCTTCTTCTCCAATGAAACCTTAGGTAAGTCAAGAGCTGACACTTATCACTCACTCACTTCTTGAGGCCTCTTCAAGACTTAGTCACATATATTATGTTAACTTGGGATGGGGATGCATGGCACACTCTTGATTCACCACTTACCTAAGCCCTCTTCATTTCAATGTTAGGCCAATGACCTTTTAGATGTATGAAATCATGACACATGGTGTAATCCCATTTCTCCATGCCCCTAGGGTAGTATGTATACTTTAAATTTATAGTAAATTTCCTATATTATTGGGATCATTCCATGTGTAAAAATATTGTTCTCCCATTTTATAGGATGATTTATCTGCTTAGAAGACTTTGATGAGGACCCAAATAAAATAGACCTTGAAATGTGTCAAGATCTCACCACACCAAGATCTCAAAGGACATCCATATAGGTGGATGATTAATAAATCCTTAGATGATTGAATGGATACAATATGGAATGAGTATACCAATTGGATGACATTTTGAAATCCATGTCAGCATTACATGAGCCTAAATTTGACAAGTGTCTAGTCCATTAAAATTGTCAAATATAAAATGCTTTCTATTTGAGCTGAAAATGTTGATTTGATTAAGTATATACCATATCTTGAAATTAATAACTAGGTATATGTTATTATATCCCCCAACTTAGTTAATTTATTTATGGTTAGACTGGTTCAATTATGGGTTTTTACAATTTGGGTAAAATTAAACTCTACATTTGATCCATTTTCACATTGTTCTAGACTGAAAAAACTATATGATCATATTCCTTTATTTAAGAATAAATCAATCATATTTTTAATTATATTTATCACTTTTCTATTTATTTTTTCCCTTAATCATTTTTCATAAAATTTGATCTCTAAAGTCTATTCCTTTATTCAAATTATAATGGCTAATTGTTATTTACTAAAGGCTTATATTAAATGAGGATCTACCACCTATAAAAATATTAGGGATCCACTCAAAATTTATTAAGATAAATAAATCACCCTTTTATCTTTTGTATAATTGGTATGATGCCACATATCATAATATTATTATCCTAAACCTTTGGTATGGTTAGTGAATGATTATCAAGTAGTAGACCCTCTATGTCAATCATATACTACCACATGGAAATATCCTTCTTGTCCACACCCATGGGTCAATCAAATAAATCTAATATAAAATATGTTAATAAAGTCTTTGAGATGTTTTTATGTCAAAATATTAGGGTTTTAGGGTAGTTAGCACACATTGAACATTGAGACAAGACCTATAGAGTTATGAGTGCTTGAGATCAAAAAAATTATCAAAATATTGGGGTAGTACATAAAACTATGTTAACATTAATGATATATAGGTGAATAATTACCCCACATGGATATATCTCATTTCATTAGAGCTAATGAAAAAATAAAAGGCAACTTGGGCCCTCATGCAAGTTGTAAATTAATTGAAAGTCACCATGTAGCATGACATTGATATATAGGTACATGATGGATTCATAAGTAGTTAAAAGTGACCATATGAAGTGAATTTTTTCATAAAGATACATGTGACCTCCATAAATATATTTTGGTATTTTATTTGATGGTCATTTCAACCCATCAAGGCTATCAAAGCCCATAAATTAGACATTGGATCTAATCTAATCGAGATGAACAAAATTATGATTGGTTTATTTATAATATAAGGATAATGGTATGCATAACCCCAAAAATTAAGGTGGTGGTTTGGATCAAATAATTTAATTTACCTAGGAATCATGCAATGAATCACACAATACAAATCTGGTCTTACTAAGAAGTGGTCTTTGACTACATAAGAAAATAATAACTAGGAACCCAATGACATTACATTACTTGGAATATAAAATAATATCAATCAATGTGTTCCTTGACACTTATTACATGGTCATAATAGAACTTGAGTGGGTCTCAGATAAACCTAAATCATTGAGTTTTCATAGTTGCCAATTTATTGGCCAAGATGGGAATCTCATTTGAAAAAATGACTATTTGAGACTAGGTGTTCATTATTTGAAGTATGGTTAATTATTATTAGAGATAGAATATAGGAACTATAATTTTTTTCTACTATTTTTCTTTCACAATTATTTTCTGTTCTTATGAGCTATATTTTCTAAAGACATTTTCTAAAGTGTTACTTGGAAAGGGTGAATCCTAGACATTATTCCTTGTATGAAATATCTTTAAATTTATGGATTGTGATGTTAATGTTCATAATTTATGAATTTATATGGTAATTATGTTCCTAATTATTTATATTCAAGTGTTTTCCTCAGACTTTAGCATTGTATTTTTTATAACTTTGTGAATGTTGGTCAGATAGAAGAGTGGTTTCATGGGATTTCCCTAATCAAGTGAAATATTTTTATCTACAATGAAATATTAACTCATTTCTATTTCTACATCCCCTTTGTATTTTAATATTTATTTATAATATGGTTTATTATTTATATTAGCCTAATCTACAATCAATGCTTAAATATTTCATATGGATTACATGTTTATCACTTATCTCATCTAAAGCATTATTGAATCTAGTATGTTCAAGACAAGTGCTACTAAGTAAGGAATTAATTAATAAATTTGAATGATATAATCCTTTCCTAATTTAATTTATTTTTGTTTATATCATAACATATATTATATAGGAATAATGTGTAACTTCTCACATCAACCAACTAAGGTATCTAGTTCATCATGACCTAGTATATAAATACCTTTGGGAAGATGTTGTTTATCCTACTTCCTTTAAAGAGAGGTAGAAGGAAAAGGGGAAATCCTAACTAGTTTATCCTTTCCTCTCCTTATTTCCTTATAAATTTGGTGTGTTTTTCCAAATGGAACACAATTTTTTTCATGAGGGATTATGTATTAGGCAAGGGAGGTGATGTATTATGCATATCTATCAAGGATTATTTGTAGTCATTAGGTTATGCATGAGCATAAATATTATTCAGAAGCCTTTTATTTCCTAAAAATTAAAATTTTCATATGTAATAACATTTTCAATAGTAGTGGTAGTAACACCAATGATACATTTTATAAGAAATGGTTAAAAATTACCATCACAACAATTTGGTTCATAATATGTTCTACCATGAGCATGTTTATTTTGTTCTTGTTGATCTATAAATTTGAAAGAGTCAATTTAATATAGGTGGGCATCAAGATATTCATTAAATTCCTTCTCACTAATAGGATCATTTTTTTTCCTTATTAGAGTCATATTCATAGGCTTGTTATTCTTTATGGTCATAATAAGCTCGTTTAGAGGGTGTAGAGTAAGAATTACAACATTTTGAATATGTGGTTAATATTTTACCCATGTCATACTTTACTTTTGAAAAAATACATAAATGGTGCTTGTGTATTAGTATGTGATTTGATTTATTTTATTACATGATTGTTAATGATGTTCCTTATTAAG
Organism: Torreya grandis; assembly: GCA_037957365.1. Classification (NCBI taxonomy): domain Eukaryota; kingdom Viridiplantae; phylum Streptophyta; class Pinopsida; order Cupressales; family Taxaceae; genus Torreya; species Torreya grandis. Next base: position 710,754 of record JARHVA010002882.1, on the reverse strand, counting down.
GGAATACAAATGTAATGAAGACTAAGAAAACTTGAATTAGACAATAAATAGTGTGCTCATCCATTATAACCATATATTATTTTAAAATTGATAAAAAATAAATATAAATCTAAAATTTAGGTCTTAGAAAACATAGAATAAAGTGTTTTCAATGTTAGATATCAAATCCGATGTCAAAATAAAGTGCCTTTAGTGTCAAATATTGGAAGGTTAGATAAAAAAAAAATTAGATTTAAATGTTAAATCCAAGGTAAAAATAAAATTCCCCAAGTGTTAGATATTAAATAATTTATCTAAACCCTAAGAAACATATTTTAAACATTACTCAAGCAAAATGTACAAGTTCATGAATATATTTTTCATAATTTGGATATTAAATATTTTTAAGATAAAATGAACTGAAGGGTATAAAACTATATTGATGACTTGAAACTATCATAATTAAAGGAAATTATTAAAATGTAAAAAGTACAAATGAATGAAATAAGATAACTACGAAAAAAATAAATAAGACTAAGCTGATTTTTTAAAGCTAGGTTGACTATGTATGATTGAAAAATAATTGGAAATGAATAACTTAAATTGATTTTTCACTTGTAATTGAAATATAATCTATCATGTTATAGGTCATAACTAACTATAAATATTTAGGATAAACTACCACTACCATCCTCAGTGTGTTAATCTTGACATATATAGGAAAAGAATAATCTGATGGTATAGACACCTATGCTACTTGAAATATGATTGTGTGTGGAATATTGACCTTTGGATGTGGATCATAGATGACTTGAAAATGAACTCTTCAAGTTTGAAAATCTACTAGGATTTATGATACTTTAAACCTAAAAAATTAAATGGCGAAGTCTAATGTGATAAGTTAATCCAAATTACTACCATGATTATTGAGCACTTCCTACATATTTAGAGTACTTTAAAGATTGAATCAATCCCATATATTTCTTCCACATAGAGTGCTTATAAAAATAATGATCCTTTGGTACATGAATGAATCTAGATATGAATTGAATAATTATTTACTTGAATTAGATATAATAGGTGTGTGACTTAGCTAAGAGCTAATTCAAGTGAATATAATTAAATTTAGAAATATGATGGAATTTTTGCTCAGTATGAAATATTATAAGTGTTCCTCAATAGTGTATTTTTAAAGTGGTAGAAAAAGTGTATTGGATGTGAATTTATATCAATTTAAAAGAGTAAACCTCATGGTACTTATCCTAAAAATATGGAACAAATTATAAGGGAGGTCTTAAATTTTTAAAATAGTTATTTTTGTATAAAAGTTAAGATCAACCAATAAGGTCAAGATCAACTGCGAATCCTAACCCATGTCGTTATATTTTAACCTAGAGAGGGTGACATTTGATATTAATGATTTACATGTTTGTATAGATTCTTAATAGTTTTTAACAATTTAAAAAAATTATGAAGGTGTAAAATAACAACTTAGAACAGATGGGTTTGTAAAATTACTTAGGATAGAATGAGGAGTTATAATAGGACCAATTTAAGTGCTCTAATCAATTAAAATAAAAGTATGACAAAAATAGTATTCATCACCAAGTTTAAATATTTACAATTATTTATACTTTAAAAATTTGATATCACTATTGTATATGAACCTATAAAGGATAATGTAGTTCAATATTTCCTTTCTTTGTTGACATCTAATTCATAAGCTCTATAGGTCAATGATTGTTTTCTAGATTGACATGTATTATATATTTCAATGAAAATGCCATGGTTAATAAATATTTATAAATATTTGGATATAGGTAAATTTAATATAATTTATCACTAAGGACAAAATATGATTTGGTCACTCATAATGGTCCTTTTTCTCAAATTTTAGGTTATATCTTCTACATTGGGTCTAACTCAATCATGCATCAATGTGTAACATAATATAGGGTGTTTAAAATAATCTAAGCATGTCATGATAAACCTTATGGGAGGAAATTTTCATAAAATAATATTAATAACAATATTATTAAAACATGCTACCTATAATATATTATGTAAGGATACAATGGAATATACTAGATAATGTGATAGATTTTAGCATATGGATAAACCCACATGCTTAGGTAAGATACCTGTTTATCCCTATATTGTTTTGGCATCTTTTTATATAATCAAGATAGATTATTTTTTATATAGATCCTCCTTCCAATAAGAGGGAATAATTTTTGTTTTATACATATTATCCTTCCAAATGGGTCGAAGTAAAGGCACTTGTACATGCATAAAATAAGAAGGTTGTTGAGTTTATGCATGAACAAAATTTTACATGATATTTATTTAAAATATAATCAAGGAAAAAAATTCACATTAGATTTGATTAAATACCTTGATCTTGAGTATGATATATGTCATCCTAATTAAACTTCTTATCACCCACAATCTAATGGATAAGTAGAATTAAAAAATAGAACATTGGAGAGTATTTTGACCAATACAATAGCCTTACACCAAAATGAAATTTCACACTTAATTTTAGATGCTTTTTGGGCCTATAAAACCACATGGAAGATCAAAATAAGGTTAACACATTATGAATTGGTCTATTTTAGGAAGGTTGTTCTACCCATAGTGTTTGAAATTACAACTCTAAGGACTGCATTGAAACTTGTAATAGATTTTTCTAAAACCAAAAATAATTATATATTTAAAATAAGTGAATTATTTGGGATTCATTGGGAAAATATTCATCCAAAGAGGTTTTTTAAAAACAAAGATTCATGTGGCATGATAAGTTCATCAAGACACAAAAGTTTCAATCTAGAGTTTGAGCCCTATTTTTTTGACCCAGAGTATAAATATCATAAGTTAAATTTACATATAATATGGATTATTCCATATGATTTAAATTTATTTTTTTTAATAATGGATTAATAAATTTGTGCTTTGTTGGCCTCATAAGGTTCCCCTTGATGGTCAATGATCACTACCTCAAGTTATACAACAAACCCCAAATAAATGAAAAAATAATTTATACCATTCAGCTGAGGGATGATATAGATATTATTTAGGCTATGATATAGACTATGATATAATTTTCATGATTTCATCATAAAAATGGTTTAAAAACAAATTAGGAAAACCCTCAGGTAGTTTTGGAAAGTTTTATTAGAAAACAAGCATATTGGTTGACTAAATAATGAATAAATATCATCCTAAGTGGAAAATAAATTTCCTAACCACTTAGGAGTCCCAAAAAACTAAAAATGCCAAGAAATAAATAATTTTTATTTTCATTTGTAGTTTTTTTAATGTTATTTCAACATGTTTCTCTAAATATATAGTTTTTATTACCTTTGATAGAAGAAAACTATAGGTTCACATACCAATTTTAGGAAATATTATATTTATATGGGTTTTAACATATAGAAACATAATCATCATTATAGGTGTATTATCAAGAATATTGTATCCATGTTATTCATATATATTCAAACTCCAACCTACCTTGCTATAAATTATCCAAAAACATTATTGGGATAATTATTCCTATCTTCACTCTATTTTTGGTTATGCATTATTTCATTATAGTATATGTAAGTATTGAATCTATACACTACAATCTATATTCATTTTCTAGCCACCACATTTAGTGTGAGCTTGAACTATTACCACTAGTTTTCTATTGATCCTTGATTCCTTACCAATTATTATTATTATTATTATTTTCTATTTCACTTTTGTGGAAACTCAAAATTCTCATTTTGTGGTTAGGACCATCAATAACTTATTTCCACATACTTTAGGTGTTCATTTCCTTATACTTAGTTAACTATTATATGTTTATGGTGAGTAAGATTATTTCACACTTATTTGAACATTACCCACACTTATATTATAGAATATTATTTCATCATAATAACTTATTTATATCTCAATTATCCTTAATCATTATGAACCAATTACATAGTATTATTGCCACAATTATCACTTGAGAAATTACATGGTTCTATTCCTTCCATTTTTTATAGGTTATGATTTCAACATTAAAAAACATTGGTAAAACAAATGTGTTTAAAGTTAGGTAATTATATTATTAATTTGAGGTAATTATGTTTATTCTATTTCAATAATCTATGTATAATATGTATGTTTTATGCATGATATCTATTACCTATCATAAAGTCCTAAGTCTTTTCATTAGTGAAAGATACCTAACCCAAGTTTTATTATGTCATATCTAACCCATACCTTGTAATCATTATATACATTACATATTTCAAGATAAATTTTTATGATGTCATAGTTATATCCTTTAAAAATATATTTTCCACCCATTATGATCATTTCCAAATATATTTTCAGATTCATAACTATCACATACCAAAGGCTATTGTAAACACTAAAATATAATATTAGACACTTGAAAATGTCATTTCTAATCTACCTTTACCTTATATGAATTATGCACACGTATATGCCTCTTGTTTTCCATTACCTCACATCCACATGATACATATGTGTCCAAACCTTCTAAGTTTTTTTTGGTCATGTCAGGAATTATACCAATCTATCCTAAACTATTAAAATATCATTCTTAGAAATCTATAGATCTTTATGTAAGTGTTTTTACCTCCCAAAAAATAATGTCATATTCATTTTATAACACCTAAATATTATTGACCAAATTTTATAGTTTCTTCCTTCACCTAACAATAGTCAAATTTCAAATTCAATTCATTCCTATTGATTGATCTATCTTCCTAGCATGTCAATTGCATGCTAAATTACCAAAACAAATTAATATAAACACAAATCAAGTGTATAATTATTATACATATATAACACATCTTCAAATTATCTATCATAAATATATACACTACTTTACATTTATAAAAACTTCCATATTTTTCCACAATTTCAAATTAGTCACTATTAAGACTCATCAACCAAAACTGAATCATGCCAAGCCAAGTAAAGAGCCAAAATTGTTAAATCTCAAAAACTAGATCACTAGGTACATTCATATAGAAAATGAGATCATTTTCAAAATAAAATTAATGGGAAGAAATATTTGTTTCTTTATTTACCTCTTAGATATATTATACATAGATGGGGGTGATTTGGGTCAGCTCGATAAATTACACTTCAAAAAAATTTACAAGTTTTAGCCCATTGTAATTAGACCTATGGTTTTAAATGAAGGGGATATATTTTTGGTGTCACACTTATGATTAGACATTGGGATAAAATATAGGGTTTAGTCATAAAAATGTGCACTTATTTTTATTCTAACACCCAATATATATGTCTTGGATACCATAAATAGATAGTGAGGCCTCTACAGAGAAGAAAATATATAGAGATATAACCATCCAAATCAGAATATAGTAGTAGGAGGTAATGAATTGAGGATAACATTAATTTATGGGTGTAAATATAGATATATATTTTGAATCAAGTGACATAAAATCTTATTTATATATCTTCACCTATCTTAGTACTATACAATACATGGAATGGCTATGTATCTCATCCTTTATTGTACTTTTCATATTCAATAATTTTGTGTCCCAAATTAATTTCAATATTATAAATCAAAATATATTATTAATTGTCATATGTTATTATATGTGTTATTAAAATAGTTTATATTTTAATTATATTAATAAATTAATCCAAAGTTTCATAAAAATATTTGTGAACCTGAAAATTTATTGAATATTTCCAAGCCCTAGGTGTCCCTTAGGGTTTTTAGCCTTTCTTTTA